>CM032233.1:55102500-55597500 GCA_019009955.1 Riptortus pedestris | reverse complement strand
AGCTGAACGAAAATATTCTCTAATAAAAATTCATTACTTCAAAAGAAAGAGAATTATCATTTTCCTACCTTCCCTTAATTTTCACCAAAACCCCAAAGTACCATTCACGCATTAATTGCTGAGTAATGATTTTGTACACGCTACTCTATGTCATGAAAAATAACAGCTATGTAATTTTTAGTTTTTTGCAAGGTCATTTTGGCGGTGCAGAGAATCAGCTCTGCTCATAAAAAAAGAAACTAATTTTTTCTTCATATACAACACGTCGGCAACAAAATCGTAGGTAAGTAACAAAGGAGGTAACATATTCATAACTATGCTTTGTTTAACTCATGGGTTATTAGATAATATAATGAAATGGCTGTCATTGCAAGTAGATCCGCTTATGTGCTTTTGTTGGAGTCAATGAATATTTCTGTAATAATACAGAGTCTCAATTGGTATTTTGAGACATAAGCATTTTGAATTGAACTTGTATTAATCCTATGAATGGTAAACAAGCTTAAAAAATAAGTATTAGGAAAGAAACAGTGCACCCAAACAATTTTATACATATTTTATTGAATATAATAATCCCATTTAGTAATAATAAAATCTAGTACGAAAACCTTAGATCAACCATACTCTGACATATGGTATGTGTAGAGAGTAAATATAAAATTAGTAAATGGTTACAAAAAACACAGACAGCCAACGTACGTATGAACTAAGTAAAAGTTAAACACACATTTCTAGAGTTTGTCGATGTCACCATTGACCTAGATAGCCAGAAGATACCAATGTTATATAAATAAATAAACACACACACACACACAAATATATATTAGATGGATATCGATAGACTATATTACAGTTTATAGATAGATAAACCAATAGTCCTCTGGATAATTTTAGCAGATGTCCTTTAAGAGAAATCAGCTATTAAAGTCGTACACATGACGCAATTTTTGAAAAATTTCCTGAAATGTCCATCGATCCTACCCAGGAGATGATGAAAATTAAGTCCGTTCAAAACTGTATATTTATGTCTGTTAACGTTCTAGAGGTCGCAATTTTTGTTTTATCGTTACCAAACTCGATATTTAAATGTTTTTTGTACAAATAAAAATCAAGTTCGTTAACGGCTAAAATCGGACCAATGGGAGTGGGGCGGGGTTTGAGGGGGAGAATTTAAAATATTCTTTATATCTCCATTATTAAGCGTCGGATCGCAAAATTGTATCGAACCAATCTTATTGTAAATGTAATGTTTTATAAATATTGTTATCTACGTTTTTTCATGATCTTGACTACTAATCGAGATATTTGCATTCAATAGTTTTCGGCCTTCATTAAACCCCCACTCCTGCTAATGTCATATTAACAATATGCTGTTATATTATGAACCACTTTATTTGAGCCTTAACTACAAAATATTGTTTTCATTGAACTTTTACGTTTTGAGATAAATGCGAATACATCTCGTGAATCTGAAAAATTTGCTTAGTTAACGCAGCCCCTGCGTGACAGACTTTTTTATAGCAAGAAAACAGTCATACTACATTTTTCGTTTATATAAAATATATTAAAAAATAATCTTTATTCTTTAACTTTTAATTTCATGTTACGCATGTTAAAGAAATATGTATTTTTTTTATATCAATCCATCAGCATAAATTTGGCAAAAACTTTTGATTTGAAGACATGCTAAAATGTTTTTAGCCAATTATAGCTTTAAAGTCGACTGTATTATATAATATATGAATATATTATAATATAACGATTTTTTTTTTAAGTTTTAGTGTTGGCTGTGAGTAGAAAAAAATTGTTATCTAAATTTATATAGAAATAATCCCTTGAGAAGGAGTGGTGACGCTCGAAACGCGGGGGATAGTTTAGTTTCAATTTTACTTCTTTAAAGATGCAAAAAAATGAGGGCGGGGGAGGGTTATGAAAAGGAATAACGGTTTTGCGTCTATTATAATTTAATCCACGCATATAATTTTAGTGGAAGCGGAACAGGAGTTTGTAAGTGTAAAAATTTATGAGGAGAAATATTATGCCCCTCTCGTTTTCTTTTCCTCGTGCACAATAAATGTTGGTATCCAGCCTGAAATAAAATATTGTGTGGGGTTCTGTGACTACGTAGTGGGGGCTCTCCCTTCAGTATACCCCTTCGAGTCCATAAATTGAGGGGCGGGTTGGGGTATGAAGGAGCTGGCGTCTATAGTTATAATCTTACGGGCGGTTAACTTTGACGCAGCACTTTCCTTGGGTAAAGGGAGATGGCGGTTGTTCTTCCATAGGAGGGGGATGGGAGAAGGGGGGGGGTTGATCCCCCTCCTCTCAACCAACCCTGGACTCGTTTAAATTAAAAGTAACTAAATCTGTTATGTTATGCATTTTATTCCATGGGGTTGGTTCCTCTGCATGGCTCCTCTTGCTCCCCTCCCCTTTTATTAGGGCTGAAGGGAAGGAGCCAAGGGGTGCTGAGGGGGGCAATCAATTTCGGTTATTTATTGTGCGATTTGTTGGCGGAAGACAGCGGTGAAATGGGATGGAAATACTTTGTTAACTGGCTTCCACCATGACCGTAATATCTAGGCAAACTCTCAACATTTATAAACCAATTATTGAATGCTTGCAAAATAAATGATAGTAATAATTATTAGGAGAATAACGGACCGATACCCGTATACCTCTCTCTAAGCGTGAGTTGACACTCTCAGCAGCAGATACAAGGACGCCTTTCTTAACACACCCAAAGAGGCACGGAGTTTATATGCATAGTTATAAGGGTATCAATAGGCACAACAAAGATAGTCAAGTCATATAAACTAAATGGCATACCTTTTTTGGAAAATTAAATCTTTTGGGTGGCTACCCAAATAAGAGGTTCTATCGTTTAAGTAATAAAAAGCTGCTCATAAAGCAAAATGTGAGATTTGTTTCATTTCAAGCCATTGGAGCAAGGAGCAGATATGAATGCTTACTCAGCAAGCATCCTGGTTACAAGTTTATAAAACAGTGAGTGCCAGTTAAGAGCACAATTGCAAATTGACTGTGCGGCAACCGCCAATAGTCCTCAATATTATATAAAAACGATAAAACACTTAGAAATAAAATGCTTACATGGATGCAGGTTACATAATTACACAGTTTAATTTTGTTGTAAGGAAATCATGTTCTGAATAAAACGTTAATCAGCATTATGAGTGAAGTCATGACTCATCACCTTTCTAAAATTGTTTACAAGAGTTTCACTTGGCAGAATTTATTCGAAATCCGCTATATTTTTTTTTTTTTAGTTTGAATGTTTGGGAACCGTGAAGTAAATTTCCCCTCTAGTATTTATATCCCTCCCCATATAGTAATCCTTTGACAACTCAAAAACATAACAGTTTTCATACATAGTTACATATTAATCAGAGCGTATTTATCGGAATTTTTAAATACAGTAAACTATTATCCAGTAAAAATAATATTATGTACAACCCAACTACAGCTGAAGCATCCTTTAAACATTTACCAATTCGCTCTTTAGAACAAACTGTTTGGGGAACTATGGAAATAAAAGTGACGAGTGTGCGTGCGCGTGCGAGTGGGTGTGTGTGTCTGCATTTCAACGAACTCCGATTGGAGCAGCCCATTTTCGACGTTTTTAGCCTAGAATATACTTGTGAAACTATTGGAAAAAAAGAATTATTTATTGTACTGAAAGTACAATATACCTATTCAAAATTGAAATTACAAATTCTGAATCAAAATCAATGGATTAGAAATGTAATAGAAACGAAAAATTAAAATAAGAGAAAATGTCTACATATTACAAAAATTAATGAACAAGATAAACAAAAAATTATATCTTTACTTGTTTTCCATAATATCACCTTATAAAAATATTTATTTGTTATTTTGTATATTTACGGTTTTATTTCTTCAGCAGTGATCGTCATTCAAGTAATTGATAAAAATTCTAAAAATAAATATGAGTACTTAACCATTTCTATATTTTACTTGTACTTAAAAAAAATAATATTGGTGTTCCCAAATTATTTTTCGTGACTTCCAATTAAGTGTCACTGCTTAACAACAGCCAATATGTAAAATAAGTGAACATTTTTAAAAAATATATCTTACTTACCTTTTAGAAAATTAACTCACAAGGTATTCTAAATCACTTATGTATAATATATATAATTATACTGAAATTTGGGAAAGAACCATTAAGAAGGACACACAAAATGTTTGAATCTGTAGTTGAAGAGAATAAAGAATTGAAAACAAAATGCGTCTTCCTTTACGTTTCATATCCCTAATTACTGTTTTTTTTGTTCTTCGATATTGGCGAGTCACTCACTAATTTATTAAACAGTATAGTGCATCTCTAGAGACGGAACACAAAGACTGCAACATGTACTTCTTATTGCAAGTCGGTTTAATCCAAGTCACGCAATATCTGTGTAAAACACGGTGTAAACAATTTCCTGGAGCAGTTGTATTTAAATATTAATTAGGTCCAATAAACACTAGAGAATCTTTAATTCAATGTATTTTAATTTTATTCTCTTCTTATTATACTTTGAAATCATCGATACCATGTACTTTAGTAATGACAATTATTGATAAGAATTACTTTAATTAATTACGGTATCATGGTTGGAAATTTTCCTTTAGCTAATATTACACTCATTTGGTCATGTTATCTTGTTCAATCGCAGCTGCATCCATTGTTCTTTCAGGAAACATGTAATACTACTAATTTAACTGAAGATCTTCGACAGTTTCATTATTTCAGTTAGCATAATGAATGACGGTTAAACATTAATTATTTACCACAGTTCCTGATGAAGGCTATTAGTTCTTCCCAACAACGAATAAGAAGAAAATGGCCGGACTGTTACAGAACATGCCGGTTTTAAATACAGTAGAGGGCTTATTATACGGAAGTCGATCAGTCCGAAAGGCCGTTATCTGATCTGAATTCACCGTGTAAAAGAAATAGCGTATCATTAGTAAATGAGCGAATTGGTGGTCTAGGAATGAGTTAAGTAATGTATGACTGCTCTTGCACGCCTCAAAAACCGAATTAATACATTATACACTTTCACCTCTTCTTAAATCTACATTGTAAGAGCTAGAATCTACATCTCATTTCGCAATGGCATTTTATTTGTTTATTTCTTTGTAGACCAACACTACTCATCTTGGGCTAAGAAATGTGAGTTATTTTCAGGTTACCAATTTATTCTAATGTTATGCCTCTTTCACAATTTTAGCGATCTTCCTCTTGGAAAAATACTTAATTCTAGTAAGTGGTATGGTAGGACGCAACATTCTTGATTAAGGAAAAATATTATCACTTCATATGAATATATGTCCCCCTGAATTCTGGCTGTTTCTCATCGTTTAAATATGAGTTCCTCCGAGATGCTCCTTTAAATATGTAGTTTGGTTTGGATAACTCGAAAAGTATATATATATATAATTTTAAAATTCAAATTGACCATGTCTTTAGGGCTCATTTACTAAATTTGAAGGAGCACCCTAAATAGCTACTTTTTCTAAAAAAAAAAATAAAATATAAATAATAACTAAATACACTAAAAGTGTATCTCATTTACCGTTATTCGTACGAACCAGTGTCTAAAACCCTAAGCTTTTGCAAATTAAACTTGCAACAAAATTGATTGTATAACATTTTTCAATCCGACTGGCTCCCTCTGGGCCGATTCTGCCCGTTACTAACAGCCAAAAAATCTATAGATAGATATCAAATTTAAAAATTCAAACTCATTTTCTACTTAATTGCTTGTATTTGCTACTTCATTACTGTGATTCATGAAAATGTGAAGGGATTTGCCACGTGAGCAACCTATCGAATTTGAATAATATTGTAATATAAATCGCTCTAGCTTATTGTGATTCAATAACAATATATCCTGAATCACTACTTTTCATCTCATGAAAATGTGTCTGTGTGTGTGCGAGCACGCCTTTGCGTTGGTTAGTTACGCTTATTATATGAATAGAAAAAATATTATTATGAACATATAGTAAAATGAAGTGAGTCTATACAAATCTTTTCAACATCTGTACTTTTTTCTTCTATAAGTGCCTATCCAAGGGCTCTAAGTGAGTTTATTCAAAGCACACACACGCACACATGCACGTATATATAAATTACTTCTGTACTTAACTGTCTTTTAAATTCTGACTCCCCTCTTCTCCGTAGCCCAATCAATTATAGATTTGAATTTGCTTGTAATGAAGTCATTGTGCCGCAGGGTATGGTCAATAAGCTTCACCCTCATTTTCAGAAGCTCTGTACTCCAAACGAATGATTTAGGAACCGTTTTCTCTTTTTTAGCAGATTTCCTAAATCAGCTATTGAGGTCGTAATCATGACGCGATTTTTGAAAAATTTCCTCAAATGTCTATCAAGCCTACCCAGGAGAAGACGAAAATGAGGTCCGTTCAAAATTATATATATATGTCTGTTAACGCTCTAGCGGTCGCAATTTTGGTTTGATCGTTACCAAACACGATATTTAATAGTTTTATGCAAAAATAAATGTCAAGTTCGTTAATGGCTGAAATCGGACTAGTGGAAAGGGAGGGGGGAATTTTGAAAATTCGAAATATCTCCGTGATTATACGTTGGATCGAAAAAATGTATAGATCCAATCTCATTGCACATTAAATGACCTATAAATATTGTTCTATACATATTTTCTGTATTACGTATATTAACCGAGATATTTCGATTTTATAGTTTTCCGCTCTCAGTAAACCCCCCCCCCCCCTCCTACTCATGTTATATTAATAATAAGCTGTTATTTCATGAACCACGTTATTACAAGGTTAAATATGGAATATTGTTTTCATTGAACTTTTACTATGTGAGATATATGGAAATATGTTCTGTTGATCCCCACCTTCTTTTGTTCTTGGTTTACTAAAATTTAAGTAATTGAGATTAAAATTATTCTGATTCATTACAAATTACAGCATTAGCTCTAGTAAATAGTTTTCAATAAAATTAATGTATTGTATTCCGATATATTTCATTAATGGTTTTCTTTTCAGGTCTAGAATTCAGGTTAGCTGGCCTGTTTGTTATAATTTAGGCGCTTTCCGTCGTAGAGTTATTAACTTGAAACTGAAAGATTTCTCATTACCGTTTCTATTTATTCACTTAATATTTGCGGTGGTGTTACCAGTATGTATATTTATCTATTGTAAACCTTCGCTTCGGAAATCTGCTTAGTTTACGGAGCCCCTGCGTGGCGGACTTTGTTTTCTTCTTCTTGTGAAGCCGACACACTTACACACATTTATATGTAAGTGGAGATATAAATAGATGTTTTCTATTTCCTAATCCAATGCTTCAAGGATTGGATTGGACTTTAGCCGCTTGATGAAACCATTTCCCCGAACGGTTATCGCTCATCCATAATCCCCCTCTTTCAATTATCTGTAAATCCAGAAGTATTATCTGAGAATTATTACATGACACATAGGATGGGGCTGTGGCTCTCTTAATCTCCTTGATACCAAATAATCCTTCTATCCCTTCAACATTCTGTAAGGGAGCTCCTTCTTATTTTGTCTTCAACTTGGTATTCATTTAGTTTCACTGAACAAACGCATGCAACTGAACCCTTTTTTTCTGTGTATAGTTTGACTTATGAATAATAAAATATAATTTTAAATTTATTTTTAGGTTTTGTTGAATGCCACGCTTCAATAAAAACCAAAAACTTGTACAAAATCACAGATTTATTGGCCTCCCTTAATATCATTTAGAAGTGAATTTTGTACCGATGATAAGTTAATATGATGAGTACTCTTTTAAAATCATTTTGCTGTGATGCGTTTTGTAATTTTTAATATTTGTAATTAAATCTTTTTTCTTTAACAGCTAGTATTTATTATTTATTTACAGCTTAATTCATCAACATATCATTTCAAGATTACGAAAAATGAAATGCCATGTTTTTAGAGAATATTCTTGTAATATGTTAGTTTTTAAGAAGTAAATTGAGATAGTAAAAGATATTTTTAATCCTAATTCCTTAGATACAAGGAAACTTGTAAAAGGAATTAAATTTTCTTTTTGCGTACTATCAGTGTAATAACTGTTAAATAATACTGAGCTGGTAGTTAATGTCTTACTATTAATTCTATTATGGCGTCTTCAATATTTTCTTATTTTTCCTGGTATTAGATTAACGGACTGACAACATGTTAAAATACTTTGGTACAAGCCCGTATTTGACTTGCTACACTAGATTTTAATTTTTTTTTTATAATTTGAAAATTGAAACTGGAAAAAACATTATAATTAATATTTTTTACTGAAAATTATGTTTAAATAATTTTAAATATTACTGGATCACCTTCCTTCTGAAGCTGAAAATAGGTAGGGAAATAATAATTAATTGGCCTAAATACATAACCTTTTTAATTTGTTTAATTTATTGTTAATTTGTTTGACTTAAATTCACTGTAACACTTAACTTCAGTATAAAATTATAAGGTAAACTTATAAATAATAATATTTAGATTTTTAATACGAAAGTATAAAATAGTCGTTTAAAACATGAAACAACGAACAAAAATTAAATTTTAATTATAGATTACCTTAAAAACAAAGAAAAATATATTATTTAACTTTTCAATGCTGTTAATATTTAAAATACTTTTAAAGATAATACACTCTTGTATGATTTTCTGTGAGTTTGAAGAGCAGATAACCGTAAAATTATGTGGTTTAAAGTATTGAAATCTTCTTCTCAATTGGTGACCTGAGATTTAATTTTGTGTGATATTTGTAGGTGCTCAACACATGAAACCATCTATTGACTTACGTTTCTTAACTTTTCTTAAGCTAATGTTGAATGTAAGATAATTTTCATACTCGGGTTGTGAACTATTACATAAAAGTGTATGTTGTATTTTGAGTTAAGGCCATTTGCGATTAAATTATTTGCGACACCAGTATTTTAGCAGATTTCCCTTAAAGGAAGTCAGCTATTGAGATCCTATTCATGACGCGATTTTCGAAATGTTTCTTCAAATGTCCATAGATCCAACCTTGGACATGACGAAAATGAGGTCCGTTCAAAACTGTATATATATATATATATATATATATATATATATATATATATATATATATATGTCATTCACCACTTTAGCGGTCACAATAATAGTTTAATCGTTACCACACTTGAAATTTAGCCGTTTTATGTAAAAATAAAGATGAAGTTCGTTAACGGCTGAAATCGGACAAAGGGAGGGGAGGGGGGTTAGAGTGGAGGAATTTCGAAAATTCGAAATATCTCTGTTACTATGCGTCAGATCGAAAAGTTGTATAGAACCAATGTTATTGCAAATTACATTCACTATAAATATTGTTATATACATTTATTCTCTACCCTGACTATTAACCGAGATAATTGCATTTTTCAGTTTTCAGCCTTCAGCAAACCTACTCATTTCATATTAACAATAAGCTGTTATTTCATGAACCACTTCATTACAAAGTTAAATACCAAATATTGTTTTCATTGAACCTTTACTTTGTGAGATATATGCAAATACGTTCTGTTGACACCCCTTCTCCCTTCTTTTGTTCTTGTATTACTGAAACTTGAGTGACTGAGATAACACTGATTCTAATTCTTTACAAATTACTTACAGCATTAGCTTTAGTAAATTGTTTTCAATAAAATTAATATTTTATATTCAGATTTGCTTCATTAATCGTTTGTATTTCCGGTCTATCTATCTATTTAGCGCTACGAGGTTGACTGGCCTTACAATTCAGCCGCTTTTCGTTGTAGAGATTATTAACTTGTATTGTAAATTGACTGAAAGATTTTTCATTACCGTTTGTATTTATTCACTTAACATTCACGGTAGTGTTACCTGTATGTATATTTATCTATTGTAAACTTTCGCGTGGGAAATCTGCTTAGTTTACGCAGCCCCTGCGTGACGGACTTTTTATTTGTCAGAACAGTTTGAGAGTTTGATAAATAACCCAAGTACAAAATTAAAAGCATCTGACGGTTTAATTTGGGAAATCAAGTTAAATTCTAGGTTTTGTTCCGTATTAGCCAAACCTACTAATTTGTCAAAGAATCTACTTAGCAGCGATGTTCTGGGTGGGATAATATTTATTGGCAGAGGTTTATATTTTGTATAGAACAAGAAAAGTCAGTGGATTGCGACCTGTTTCCAGACCTACTCTATAATCGTAAATATTTCAGTTTCATTGCCTGGAATACAAACTTTTTAAGATTTAATTTTTAATTATTTGTAGGATAATCCAGGGTTAATCACTTACTACGTGAAACTCTGATCGTGAAAATTATCTCTTAGGTCTATAATGCCAACCGAGCATATAAAGCTTGGAAATGCATACATAAATAGCTCTAGGAAATTTCTAAGGGAACTATTTTTCTACAATTTCTCAGCTGAACCGGTAAATTTGAAGAAAGTTTGAAAAATAAAGCCAAGAGTGCAGACAGCTTCGCTGAAATGATGGATAATACGGCAACGACATTTATCCAGGAATTTAGTCTTTAACTTTATTTCGAAATGAGTTCTCCTTTTATCATTATAGAAGTGCAAGAGGGCGGTGAAAAGAAAAAGACGGAAATGGGTGCTAGAGCCGAGTACTTCCAGCCATAGAGTATAGAGATATTAGAGCAATAATTACCGCAATTCCATTTAGACATGGTTTCAAATAATAACTCTGTCGCCCTCCTGCCCCTTGAGGAGATGTCACGCCACCAAGTTGGTAGTTAAGGGATTGTTATCTTTCATTTTTTTTCACATCTCCTCGCTGCTATGCTCTTTCTAAAGTAGTAATGTAATCGGTGAATCTTACCCACTGGCAATGAAACTACGCCGACTCGCTGTTGCAGACAAATTATTTTCTATGGGAAACTTCTGCTTCCCTTGTCGCGTTCAACCCTACTTCAGTACGAAGATTTCATCCGCTAATGGCTATTAAACCTCCGCTCCAGGTCGTAAAATGATATTATATCACTAATCATCTGTAGCTTAAATTTTAGTACGTTTCTTACTAAGAGAGATACAGGGAGCACGATATATGATGATGTGATCTGTATATTCCAACCAGTGAAGCCTGCTTAATTTACGAAGCTACTATATAACCTCGTCAGTGCAGAAGTTCTTGTAAAGGGTACCAACTTGTTAGAATTAATTAATTATATTCCTGTCGTTAACTGCATGTGTACACTTACAATCACTTTGGATCACATATTCAATTCTCAATGCAATTGCAAAAAAAAAACAAAAAAAAAAACTATCTCAGTATTATTTCAATTTGATTGGTTATTGAATTATAATAACGGGAAATTACCTCTGAACATGGATTTATGCCAAGAAACATGCACGCCTGAAATTTAATAAAATCTAAGATAATAAATATTGTTTTATTTTGTGAGTGGCTATAAAACACACACACACACACACACACACACACACATATATCTATATATATATATATATATATATATATATATATATACATATACATTAGCTCACAGTGAAAATGATACACCATACAAATTTCACAAAATGTTCATTTATTATGTACAATAATATATTTTTTTAAAAGGATTCTCCCTAAAATATTACACATTTTATCTAGAAAAAAATAAATATCTCTCTTAATAATAATAATTAATAATGCCTGAGCATAAAAATAAAAAAAAATGAAATTTTAGACCTCACAGTGAAAATGATACACTTTAATAGAATTCAAATTAAAAGTAATTTTATTTAACTTTAATATCTTGTTGGAAGTCCTTTGTTGTTGATTACTTCTCTTAAGCGGTTTGGGATAGATTCCACGAGTTTTTGGGTAAAATCTGGGGTAATTTTCTCCCATTCTTCCAAGAGTGCCTTTTTTAGATTTTCTTTGTTTGTAATATTATGTTTTCGAATTTCTGTCTCCAATTTGGCCCACAAATGTTCAATGACATTTAAATCTGGCGGCTGCGCAGGTGTCTTTATAAGTTTGGGACAGTTAAATGTAAGCCATTCTTTCACTATCAACGAAGAATGCTTGGGGTCATTATCTTGGTAAAAAGTAAAAATATCCTTTAATCCACGTTTTTCAGCACTTACCTTCAGATTTTGCATTAATGTGTCCACATATAAATGTTTATCCATTATACCTTCTACTCGTATAAAATGCAGACCTCCCACACCAGAGGCTGCCATGCATCCCCACACTCCCACCTCCATGTTTCACAGTCGGTAAGAGATTTTGCTTGGAAAATGCATCTCCAAACGTATTTTCTCCAAACGTATCCACGTCCATCCGACCCAAAAATGTTAAATTTGCTTTCATCAGTAAAAATAAACTTTTTCCAAAAGTCAAAATGTTTGGAAATGTATTCATTTGCAAATTTTAGCCGGCCTTTTTGATTTTTTTTTACTAATGAACGGCTTTATCCTAGCAACTCTACCATGAAAACTGTGTTTCCTTAGGACGCGACGCACAGTTTCCGCACTAACAATCTCCTTTAAATAATTTTCTACTTCACTTGCAATTTTTGGTGCACTCATTGGGTTTTTTTTACGTACCTCAGAATCCACCTTTTGTCAGCATCGGACAGTATATTTTTTGGTCTTTCCCTCTTCTTATTAATAAGCCTATTTTCCCTTTTATATCTTTCTACAATGTGTTGTACTGTTGCATGACTTTTCTGAAAAAGTTCTCCAATTTCTCGATACGATTTTCCTCTGTTGAACTGCGTATAATTAGTTCTCTTTCTCTTACCGTTGTGTGCCGACCCATTATAATAAAACAAAAACAATCACGAAATAATATAATACAATTGTCTTAGAGACTGATAGCACAGAAGACACTGAAAGCCTGGATAGAACTAAAACGGATTAAAGGCAACATGAGAGGTGTAGCATTTTCAATGTGAGATAGGTCAAAGGTTTGTAATCCTCTTATGTAGCTTATTTAATCCTTGCTAATGTTAGAGAGCTAGGCAAGTTAATCTGTAATCAAGAATGTATTCTCATGCCATATACACTTATATGTTATATAAAATAAGTGCAATAAGTTATTTTTGACATATTTATAGAAATATAGTAGGTGTATCCTTTTCACTGTGAGCTGCTGTATATAAAATTGTAACCTCTGTCAGTACATTGATTTTTTTTTCCACGAAATTTCACGATAACTTTTCGTATCACATGCCATAGACACCATAACTGCTTTTTGTTTCTTTCGTGTGTGTTTGTTTGTTTGTTACCTTTTCACGCAAAAACGGCTGAACCGGATTTTATGAAATTTGGTATGTATATTACTACTAACCAAAACTTAGACTTTAGGCTATATTAATATTCTCTGAGACGAACAGGAGTGGGGGTTATGAGGGAGGCCTGAAATTAAAAATAGCGATATTTCGTTTTCTATTGGTTTTTTGGCAATTATGCACATAAAAAAAGTTGTTTATTTTGTTATTTTGAGTAACTTTGGTTCTGTAAACTTTTGTCGTATATATATATATATATATATATATATATATATATATATATATATATATATATATTTAAAAATGAGTTATACGGTAAAAAATATAGCGGGATTCAACAATTTTATTTGGCGCGAAAGACTCAACGAAACTAAAACTAACACCTTCATTATAATAAGTCATACCAACATTTCTAGGGACGGGCATGAGTGGGGGCTGTAAGAGAGGCCTGAATTTAAAAATAGCTGTATTTCGTTTTCGGTTTTTCTGCAAATATGCACATGACAAAAGTAGTTTATTTTTCTATTTAAAGTAACTTTTGTCATATTCACTTTTGTCGTATAGAAAAGTATAAGCGAGATATACACTAAAATCTAAAGCGGGAGCCAACAATTTTGTTGGGCACTAACGATTGAACCGAACTTAGCAAAACGCAGTGTGTGAATTAGCATTAATTCTATCATGATTATAAGCTATATTAAAAATTTTAGGTTCAAAGAGGTGTGGGGATTATAAGAGAGGCTGAAATGAAAAATTCGATTTTTTTTATTTTCTATTCGTTTTTCGGCAAACGTACACATAACAAAAGTGGTTTACTTTGTTATTTAGAGTAACTTTTGCGTGCATTCACTTTTGTGTGCATGAAATGTTTAATAATGAACATAATTTTAAAAGGAGGTAATGGCCAGAACCACCTCATATTATATTTAAAAAATATAATAAAGAACTTATAAAGTTTATCATGGATGTAGCAAAAATACATTAGAATGTAAAGTTGATTGTGAGGAATGCAAATTAAACATCGGTTGAGTTTCAATTTAATTGATATGTTTTTTTGTTCTTATTTTATTTATTACTTTTTCATTTCATTTATTCATTTTATTTGTATTTATCTTGCTTATATTAATATTTTATTTTATTATTATTTTTATATTATATTTGATTAGATGGTTGATTAACTTGTACATATTGTAAAATAAAAATGTATTTAATCATAACCATACAAGTAATATGCCATTTGGCAATGGAACATGTATTCAAATAAATAAATCCTTATAGGGTTACTATGAGAAGAAAAAAATATTAAAAGCCCATAGGATCTTCAATAAGACGAAGCAGTCCCCCGATGAACTCATTTCGAACTGCGATGGCAACTCATATTTTTGAACTTGAACTGTCCACAGTGACAGTGAACTCATTTTGAACTTCACAGTGACAGTGAACTCATTTTGAACTTCACAGTGACAGAGAACTCATTTTGAACTTCACAGTGACAGTGAACTCATTTTGAACTTCACAGTGACAGTGAACTCATTTTGAACTTCACAGTGACAGTGAACTCAATTTGAACTTCACAGTGACAGTGAGCTCATTTTGAACTTCACAGTGACAGCGAACTTTTTTTGAACTTCACAGTGACAGTGAACTCATTTTGAACTTCACAGTGACAGTGAACTCATTTTGAACTTCACAGTGACAGTGAACTCATTTTGAACTTCACAGTGACAGTGAACTCATTTTGAACTTCACAGTGACAGTGAACTCAAATTGAAAAATTGTCAAAAATCATTCAATTGCTGAACTCTGAATGTCACTAATGCTCTTTTATTTATTATATCATTTATTTGATTATAATATTTTGACTATGAAACTAACTAGCTATGGCATATTCTTTATATTTGTGTAACACTTTTCCTGGTGTACACTCCCACTTTTCCATTTCCTCAACACACAGACAGACACACACACACATATCTATACACATAAATACATACATAACAAAGTCAACTTCTAAATCTCCCGAAATTACAGAATGTTACACAAAAATACCAAAGACACGCATTAAACATTTACTACACACAGACAGCATAAAGAAATGGCAACAGCATTGGACTGTGACAAATAAAGGAGAAGATTTAAAGACTTTCATTCCCGATATTGCAGAATATTTGAACATTAAAGATACACCTACTGACTTTTAAACAACACAATTATTAACTGGACATGGCTCAATGATGACTGCACACTGCTTACAAACGAAATGTGCCTTTTAAAAGAAACAGTAATGAAAATAACAATCCGATGGCCTGTTGAGGATAGAATTTTATTCTATAAGAGCAGTAAAGAACTGACGAAATTCGCAGAAGTGTTATACGATAAAATAAGTTATTGGAACAGCTATTAAAGGTAAATTGATAATATACTATTATTATTATTATTATGTCTGGGGGAGGTTTATACTCAGTAAAAACTAGAATAAAACCCATATCGGGGGAAATCCAACCGATATGGAGTTTGTGATTGTGACATGTTAAGGGGAATTTAAAAATTTTCGAACAATTCTGGCAGTATCAAGAAGTACCCCTTGCTGTGCTTCTTTTATAATTGCTGTTGGCAGATTTAAATTCTTGGTACCTGCTATTGTTGTTTTTGGCACGAGTCCATTTGAACTAACTATAATAGGCCTAACCATGACAGATTTCAGTTTGTATACCTCTTTGAGCTCGATAGCCAATTCTTGATATTTTATTATTATTATAATAAATTATTATTATTATTCCCATTTTACTTCTCATCATTTAATGTTAGGATCAATAATGTTCTAGTTTATATATTGGAGTTAAGATTAATTATTCATATTTATATCTTTAAAGAAACAAAAATTGTGTATATTGTTTTAAAATTTGTTATTAATCTACAAATACATGTAATGTACTAATTGTACGGGACATGTAGGGAATACACTCCCTCTCTGAAGGGTTACTTCATTCAGGAAATAAAAAAAAAATAATAAAAAATATATACATACATAGTATATATATAAATATACTATGTATGTGTATATATATATATATATATATATATATATATACATACATTTTCTAACCGACAGAACCTCAATCACTCCTCATTTTCCGCTGGACAGAAATATACCACGTAATGCCTTATAAATAATACTTATTGTTCATTTCCAAAGGGAGAAAACGAGAATTGAATGTTAGGCATCCCTCTGCTGTCACCTATGTGCCATTTCAGAGACAGAACGCCATTTAAAATTGCCCCCAGTACTTTATTTTCTTTTGGAAATTTGCTTAATTTACTCAACCGTTCCGCGACAGGAATTTTCATATTACAGAATCCCGTAGGGATTCCGACGCTAGTTAAAAAGTAAGCTTCTATTGGAGCTCTAACATCAAAGACCAAAAACACAATGAAGAAAGGGTCATAATAATGCCGCCAAACACCGCATTAGCAAGTTTATTGCTTCTCCCCCTCCCTCCGTCCTTTATGCCTTTCAAAAAGAATTCACATCAATTTTAAGAAGGACATAAGCACGTACCGACGTGATGGAAAGGATAATTGCTATAGCGTAAGTACTACAAAAAATTAGGCTGTTTGAACAAAACTCATTACAGCTTCAATAAAATACGAGGCGTAAAATGGTAGGTTATGGATGCTGAAGCCGAGAGCAGAACCTCTCGCCCAACTCTTCTTTTACTCACTCATTATTTTAGATTAGCTCGGTAAAGCTTGCAAAAAGGTTCAGCTAGAATCAGCAGGTAGCAGTTTTATTGTTAGTTGTTCACTTGTATTTTATGTACCACTGTTTTGAACTCTTAAATGTGTTAAATGGCATAAATCTGATCGACCATGGTACTCTGTTGTATTCTCAAGCATACAGATGTATAGCAAATTCGCAAGAAAAGTATTATACCTTGGTAATCCCTCCGCTTTTTTTCGTAAGACTAATTTTAAGGATAGCAAACGATTCCATGTTTGCTTAAATGAGTAATTATTTTTTTTTTCCAATTGATTGAATGAAATTCCTTCAGGCTTCAGGTGGACAAATAAAACGTTTCTTCATAACCATCAATCCTACCCAGGAGATGAAAAAGAGGCCAGTTTAAAACTATATATATTTGTTTTAACTATACCAAACACAATATTTAAACGTTTTATGTAAACTTAAATAATGACTGAAATCGGATCAGTGGGAATTCAAGATATCTCCGCTATTATAAAATTATTTAAAATCAAACTTATTGTAAATTTAATTTCCTATAAATGTTTTTATATAAATTTTTCTCTGTCTTCAATATTAACCTAGATATATGCATTTTAGAAGATTTCCCCTAAAGGGAAATCAGCTATTGAGGTACTGATGACGCGATTTTTGAAAACGTTCTTCAAATGTTCCTCAATCCTACCAAGGAAATGACAAAATGAGGTCCGTTCAAAATTATATATATATATATATATATATATATATATATATATGTGTGTGTGTGTGTGTGTGTGTGTGTGTGTGTGTGTCTGTTAACGCTCTGGCTATTCCAATTTTGGTTTAATGTTTGTCATTACCAAACTCGATATTATTGATAATATTATTGAAAATTAAATATACTATGAATACTGTTATATACATTCATTCTGTATCTTGAATATTAACCGAGGTATTTGCATTTTTCAGTTCAGCAAACCCCCTCCTCCGCTCCTACTCATGTTATATAAATAAATAAGCTGTTTATCATGAACTATTTCATTCCAAGGTTAAATACCAAATATTGATTTCATTGAACTTCTACTTTGTGAAAAACATACAAATATATTATTTGATGTCGTCGTCAATTAAGATTATTCGTCCTTTACTCGAAAATGTTTCTATTTTTATTTTTATTATACCATACTCGATATTTAACTGTTTCAAATAGCACTAAAGATAAATTGGGAGGGGTTTACAGGTGGGGGGAAGGGATTCGAAAATTCGAAATATCTCCCTTATTATGAGTTGGATCGTAAAATGTAATAGAACCAATCTTGTGAAACTATTGATCTTATACAATTGTTGTTCTGCGTATTTTTTTTTCGCAACTCAAGCAATAAGAAAATTAATCATACCTTGCTGCTTTCTGCCGTGAGTACCCCCCCCCCCCCCACACACCTCTTCTTATCATTAGTTATTAGCAGATTTCGCTATTTCAGGTGAAATCAGCTATTGAGGTTGTACTCATGATGGGATTTTCAAAAAAATCCTTAAAATGTTCATCGATCCTACCTAGGTGATGACAAAAATTTGGTCCGTTGAAAATTTTACACACACCAATACCAATTTTTTTCTGATCGATACCAAATTCGATATTTAAACGTTTTATGTAAAAATGAAGATCAAGTTCGTTATTAAAATCGGACGAGTGAAAGGGCTGTTTGAAGGGGAGGGGAAATTTCGATTATTCAAAATATCTCCGTTATTATGCGTCGGATTGCAAATGTGTTCTAAAAATGTTGTTATGTACGTATTTTTATTATCTTGATCATTAACCACGATATTTGCGTTTTTTGTTTTCGGCCTTCAGTAAACCCCCGACGCCTTCTCATGTCATATTAACAATAAGCTGTTGTAATGTGAAGCCCATTATTTAAATCCTAAATACCAAATAGTGAAAGTGGGAAATCAGCTTAGTAAACGCAGCCCCTGCGTGAAGGACGTTTTTACCTATAAACATAGAATATGTGGCGGAGATGAGATCAGAAGTGAGCTATACCCCACGCAAATGCTCACCAGTTCTACATCCTCGATGCTATCCTGATAGTCGTCTCCTCTGAAGTGCCGACAGTGATTTCTAACCACCGTAAATACTAAACAATGCTTCAGTTAAAGCAATGTTTATATAAAAAAAAATTACCGATATATTAATAAAAACAAATTATCTGTTCTATACACTAATTCAGTGGCTTCTCTTACGAAAAGCCCATTTGTATGAATGCTGGTATAACAACGCTAAAGGACTCAAACCACTTATATAGAAAATAAATAATTTTAAAAAATGAGGAGATCATAGAAATGAAATGAAAAATATGGCAGTCGGTATATAATGTATTACTAATGCTATTAAAAATTTTCATTGTTCTTGAAATTGTGGAAATATTATATTAACTTTTTATAAATGAGTTACCATATCTTATATTCATCTCTGTATAACTCGTAAAAGTAACAGAGTGTTTTATTTCTGAGTAAACAGCCTTACTCCATTGTTTACTCCGACAACATTTAGATCTGTGAGTGTGTGTGTAGACGTGCGTGGATGCACACGTGTGATTGCGAGAGTGCATATATTGAAAAACGTCGTATGGCAAATCTTAGTAAGTTAATTAATTTACAGCAGTGTCGCTATTCTATTCTGTTGTTCTCTCATTAGTGAATAGGTATAAAGAGTTAATTCCTCCCTGTCTAGCAGCCTTTTAGCATTAAGCGACATGATGTGAGGTGTGAAGATATGATTGATGCAGACAGCTCTGTTAATTTGTTTTCTTGGGTGGTCTATCGTCGAACCAAGCGCTTCTCAACTAACGCCGCCGGCATTTTCAAACGGCGCTTCTCGAAGGATGTGTCATTAAGGAGATATTTCAAACCGTTAGAGCAATCGCCAACCTGATTTATTAATACCTTTTGTTAATAAATTATAGGTACTTCTTGTAAAAGTATTCCAAACAAAAAAGAACCCTGGCATATCTATTTTTATCTTTCAAGAAACGCCGGGCTTCAAAAAGGCCAGTTCGTACGGAAAAGGTCCGTCACGCAGGGGCTGTGTAAACTAAGCAGAGTTCCTACGTGCAGGTATAACACATTTGTGATCTCACCTCACCCCATATTCTCTATTTAGTGTAGAAAGGACGGGGAAGGAGGGTTATCGAAGGCTAACAAACAAGAAACTACGAATGGCTCGCGTTATACAATTGTAGAACATCAACAGTTTAATAAGATTTGTTCTATAACATTTTACCGTCCGACTCATTATAACGGACATATTTTGAGTTTTCAATTCCAACCCCTCTAAACTCCCATTATTCGAAATCCGTTTTCAGCCAATAACAAATATGATCTATAGTGTTGACTGAAACGGTTAAATATCAAGTATGGTATAGATGAAATAAACATTTTTGATCGAACATTTCGATCGAAATCTTCATTGTTGACGTTATCACAAAACGGATTTGTATGTATTTCCCATTATAAAGGTCTCTTGAATACAATATTTGGTGATTATTAACTGAAATAAGAATAAAATAATTGCATAACATTATACTGCAAGTGGAACAACCAATGAACTGAAACAATCAATGAATTTCTGTTTTTTGAAAATTTATTGCACTGAGGAAAATGATGAATTTTGTAAAATTAAGTATACGACAATTCGATTTAAGTAAAACTGATATTTCATAAAACATGAATTTATAAAAGTATAATAATCAAATAGGGGCTCATGTTAGCCATGCGAGTTAAAGCGTTGACCTTTATCTCACGTGGTAAACCTAGAGTGGTGAGTTCGATTCTCGCCTGGGCAAAGGAAATTATTTAGTGACGAAATTCATTAAATAACATCCTAAAATCCCACCCTGGCTAGAAAAGGGTGGTAACCTATAGATAACCCGTCCCGATTAGCCTGAGTTGCAAAAAGAGGACGTTAATAAATAATAATAGTAAATAATAATAATCAAATGAAGAGAGATCTTAACAAGAAATTATTTTAAAATTAAAAAAAAAAAATGGTTAGTTCATTTAGTCTAGGTTATAGACTTGGAAGCATAAAACATAAAAGTAGAACTTATGTAGCAAAGAAAATACAAAATAATTAAGTAGTGAACAACAATAACAAAAGAATTGTGCTCCAGGTTATTTATTCAGGTTTCCTAATAGCGAAGGTTAAAATATCACAGCTACCCAACTTTTAATATAAAATGTTCATTAAGGGCATTCGATTGACCAGATACGGGATGATGCCATCACGCAATTCGATGGAAGTCATATATCAACCCAAGAAAAATATTCAAATAAAAGGGTTTTCGTTTATTTAACAGAATAACAACGCTTCAAGCTGAAAGGAATCAAACCCTGCCTCGAAAGTGCCAAGGTTAGCCATCTTTGGAGACTTCTCACATATCGGTTATAAATACAGGACATTATCACGCTTTGATAAAAAGTAAAAAGGAGTATTCCAGTAATTTCATGCTTTTACAATCAATGAAATTTATTACTATCACTGAAATTTCTTAACGAGGAAAAGCAGTTAAATAAATACTTTTGTTGAAACTAAACTAGTTGGTAAATTTAGAATAATTTGGTTCACGATACACCAGCCTATTGTTAATATGAAATGAGTAGGAGTGGGGGCTACTAAAAGATGAAACTAAAAAATCCAAATATCTCGGTTAATATTCATAGTATAGAAAATATGTCTCAGATCATTAAATTCTCAATGGCATTGGTTATAATTTTTCGATCCAACTTGTATAATAATGGAGATATTACGAATTTTCGAAATTCCTCCCATAGAAACCTCCCCCCCCCTTCACCCTTGTCGGATATCAGCCGTTAATGAACTTGATCTTTCGTTAATGGCAAAAATTGATTGAGACAAAAAGTGATTGTCATTAAAGGCTCTACATATTTCTGCTTCAAGAGCACAACGCATTAACAAGTCAACGTCATACTATAGCGCAGTATGAAATTTTTATATCCTTTCGTACATATTTTATTTTTTTTTTTAAATATTTATTCGTTTATTTGCAACAACATATATACATATTACAAGCAAATGATGTGAATGATATAACAATTGGCTTGATTATTCACTTGAGGTGGGAAGTTGTCCATTGACAATACCCACATTGGAGGGAACATTGGCTGGTACTAAATGGAGCTATTCTGAGCACTACACAAGGAGATCTCTTGGCCACTTACGCTTCACTCGTCGTCTTGGGTTTTCTGGAATATGGGTAGATGAAAGCGATTCGACTAGAGGATTAGGATGTGCGGGAAGGAGAGAGTGGAATTTCTGATATCGGGATTTTGCGAGGGCATGGACAAAAGGAATGTTGAGGTCGTTATGGAGAGTTAAATTGGATACATAAAATGGGGAATCTGTAATTTTGCGGAGAATTCTGGATTGGAGGGTTTGGATTTTGTAGGAATTTGAAGGTTTAGTGGAACCCCAAAGTTCAAGTCCGTATGTCCATATTGGTCTGAGTACTGTCGTATAAATCAGTTGTTTGTTGCGTAGTGATAGTTTAGATTTGTTGGCAAGTAGTCTTAGTAGAAGTCTGTACCGCCGTACATATTATAACCCTTATTACGATTTGTGGCTGCTGCAGGACTCTTAATGCCACCTCTGGAATGTCAATATATTTAGCTTCGAGCAATTATTTTTTTTTTATTTTTAATTGACTGCCTTTCATTTTAATTTAAATGCCAGCAAGCACATCATTTGACTGGAATTTTTCTTGATGAGTAATGAAAAGAAAAAGGGAATAGGGGGGGGGGGGCAGTAATAATGTGAATCTCAGAAGAAGATTTCACGGTAATATAGAAAAGGTTGATTAGGTAGGAGTTACGTCCGTAGATAATTGAAAATAATAGTTTTCCAGATATTATTCCAATAATGAAAGACAGCGGTTGGACGAAGCCGTTGAATTTATCCATCATTCGAGTCATTAGATTGACATATAATAAATTATTCATTATGAAATGAATAACGTTTTAGCAGATTTCCCTGAAGGGAAATCAGCTATTGAGGTCGTACTCATGACGCGAGTTTCGAAAAATTTCTTCAAATGTCCATCGATCCTACCCAGGAGATGACGAACATGAGGGCCGTTCAAAATTATATATATATATATATATATATATATATATATATATATATATATATATATATATATATATATATTTGTCTGTTAACGCTCTAGCGGTCGCAATTTTTGTTTGATCGTTACCAAACTCGGAATTTAACCGTTTTATGTAAAAAGGAAGATCAAGTTCGTTAATGGCTGAAATCAGACCAGTGGGAGGGGGGGTTTAGAGGGGGGGATTTTTTGAAAATTCAAAATATCTCCGTTATTATGCGTCGGATCGAAAAATTGTATTGAATAAATCTTATTGCAAATTAAATTTACTATAAATATTATTATATGAATTTATTCCCTATCTTGAATATTAACCGAGATATTTGCATTTTTATGAAATTTGGGCCGATAACAGATTTTTGAATTTCCCGCGAAAAGCTAGTTCCTCCCTTTGCCGTAACCGTTTGGCTCTGCTATGGAGATTTCTCTATTGTATAACTTCACGTGGGAAATCTGCTTAGTTTACGCAGCCCCTGCGTGACGGACTTTTATAAACTCAATAAGACAACTTATATTGATTAACTACAGGAAAAGAGTGTTACAGACGTGGATAATTCTCATCCCTAATAAAGGTCATCCCTATACAACTAGCCATTTACTTGTCCATATTCTTCGTTACACGAAATTGGTAAATTCTATCAGCAGTCCTCGGATGGCAAAACAAATGAGCTGTGATAACGGTTTCCTATAGTAAAAGATAGTTTCCTTCCTAGGACAAATATTGTAAATATGGTATTTTATTACAATTCAGCAGTGGATGTGATTACCATTGGATAATTTGGCATTAATTAATGTTTTTCAGGAGATTTACTTTAAGGGAAATCAGCTATTGAGGTAGTGCTCATGATGGGATTTTCAATAAAAAATATTCAAATGTCCATCGATCCTACCTAGGAGATGACGAAAATGAGGTTCGTTCAAATTTATATTTGTATCGGTTAACGCTCTAGCGCTCGCAATTTTTGTTTGATAGTAACCAAACTCGATTTATTCGTTTTATGTAAAAAGAAAGATTAGGTTCGTTAATAGCTGAAATCCGACCAGCAGGAGGATATTCGAAAATTCGAAATATATCCGTTACTAGATGCACTATAAATATTGTTGTATACATTTATTCTCTATCTTGAATATTCACTAAGACATTTGTATTATTCAGTTGTCAGCCTTCAGCGAACCCCACTCCTACTCATGTCACATAAACAGTACTCTGTTATGTAACAGATCACCTTACACGAAGCTTAAATACGAAATATAGTATTCAAGAGATCTTGAGCATACAAGATACGAGCAAACATTTCTTTTGATCGCCCCCCCCCCCCCGTCTTTAGTTCTTGCATTACTAGCATTTGAGTGATTGAGATAACAATTATTCTGATTCATTATAAATTTGAAATGTAAAAATATAAATGAACATCATTATCATTTTCGTCATCTCCTAGCGACCTAATATCTAGCAGTCGCAATCTTTGGCTGATTGATACAAAACTCGATGTTTAAACTTTTATGTAAAAATGAATATCAAGTTCGTTAATAGATGTAGTCGGAGAAGTGGGAGGGGGAATTTTGAAAATTCAAAATATCTCCGTTATGATGCGTCGGATGGAAAATTATAATCATATAATAGTATAGAATCTTATTGCAAATGAAATGTTCTATACATATTGTTATGTACGTATTTTCATTATCTTGATCATTATCGGAGATATTTGCATTTTTTAGTTTTCGGCCTTGAGTAAACACCCACTCCTACTCATGACATATTAACAATAATCTGTAATATTATGAAGCACAATATTTGAAACCATAAATACCAAAAATTGTTTTCACTGAAATTTTACGTTTTGAGATAAATGCGAATGCGTGACGCACGTGGGAAATCTGCTTAGTTAACGCAGCCCCTGAGTGGCGGACTTTTTTTTATAGGGCTTGCTAATTATTTAAAATTTAAATTTACGATCTAAAATACGTGATATTTTCTAAGTTAACGAAATCTGGAATGTCTGAGAATATTTAACGTGTAGTTCTTCTGATGAGTTACCGAGGTGGACCGAGAATATTGTAACTCTTAGCCTACTATAATTTTTATTATTCACATTTTTCTCTAACTGAAATATTAAAAGAGTAATTTTTTTTGTTACTTTCAGTCATTAGGTAACCTCCCACTCCATTCATACGATTTTTACTTAATAATAAATGAATTACACAACTCTTAATTTTTTCTCAATATTGCCAGAGATATCAATCAATCAACCCCCTATCAAGAGATTTTCCTTAAGGAGAAAACTGCTATAAAAAAGATAGAAATGGGTGAGAATAATTCTTTCTGTTTACTTTAGAGTTGGCGATAGTGATCTCATTAAAATAAATAGCTCATGAAGATCTTGTTATCAAGAAGAGGAATTACATGATTGAAAAAAACAACAACAAAAAAAAAACAATATTATGCAAATAACTACCAGGTAATTATGAAAAAATCTTTGTTCGAGAATAATTACGAGTGGGGTGTTAGGTGGCTAATAGGGAGTGAGTGAATCGCAAATGTAAATAAACTCTTTTAATAATATCCAGTATGTTGAAGGATAGAGAAAGGATGATGGTCTGCACGCGATCGTCGGGCCCCAGTTTACGCCTTGTGAGGTGCTGTATTTAAATACATGTTTGTGTAGGTTTTTTTTTTTTTTGTTCACTGAAAACAAATATAGACAGAAAAAGGATAATAGAAGTTCGTCTGATCATAACTGAACATTTTGATTTAAATCCTGACGAATTTTGTTCTCCTAGCCTTTTTCAGTGCTACAACGGGCCTTTACGTTAGACTTATTGATTTATTTTGTTACAATTTACCGTATCTACTATTCTCATTAGCGGTAGATGGATCTATATTTCTTGGAACAAACACGTTTCGGTTAAAAATGCAAAAATCCTTTTTATGTCTTCTTCATCGACTCGAAGGAGTTCTCTTAAGTTCGGATTGAGGTTCAAAGCTCTTCTTGGATGATCGTATTTTTGTACAATTAAGGAGAAGATGTGAGACAGTAAGCTGGACATTACAACAATCGCAGGTTGGTGGGAATAAGCCTTTCAATAAATAACTATGTGTTAATTTTGTGTGTCCGATTCGGATACGGGCAAGAACAGCCTCCTCTTTTCGGATTTTTCTACTCGCAGTATTCCAAAGCTCAGTTTATTGCCATGTTTTTTCGACCAGTCTGACTTCCACTTTTGAAATATTAACTTAGACTTACTGTTACTGTAAATTCTTTAAAATGCGTCAAAGATTCTGAAATTAAAATGAAGATGTCAGTCTCTTGCATTAAAAAAAATCAACATTGTCCGACTGCTTTAACTCATAAATTTATATATAAAATTAACATTATTTACATTAACTAAAGTAAACCACATCTCAACCTTGAATATAATAAAGCAATAGGTTCTATTACATCACTCACTATCAATATCGTTGTATAATAAATATTTAAATCGTTTACATTATTATGATTAAAATCCAAAACAAAACTATTGCAAAATAGATCATTGTCACATATAATTTTTTTCACTTAAATGAGAATTTTAATGTTGGTTAAGTAAAAATGAAAGACAAATAAATATAATTTTACTTTGAAGTTATGAATTGCTTAACCTTATTAATAAGATTTGTTGACTAAAATGTGTCTTAATAGTAAAATAATATTTCCTTCACTATATCATTAGGAATATCCAGGAGAAACAGTTTTAATAAAAAGAAGTTCTCATGAACCTGAAGGTCTTATATTGTTCTTATTTAGCTACAATGTTTAGTCAATTTTCTACTCTATTATTCACATTGAGGTCATCCGCTATTTACATTGTCTTTTATAAGAACTGGTTTTGTTCAAACGTCATGTCTTTCTACAATTGGGAAACATGGCTATGAAACAATGAAGGCAATCTAAAGGAAGCTAGTTGAGATCCCTAGATTGGAAGTGGAGAATCCTTCCTGCCCCCAAATTCAGGTTCTTCAGCTACCGAATCATGTATTATGCAAGATCCAGTTGATAGGGATAATGGTCGTCACTCAATGTCGGCCTAGACTAAACAAATTTCCAACACAGGGCAATGTGACTATTAAAATATTGTGGAGCTTAAAAAAATATTGTAAATGTATCTGTCGCTTTATTTACATGTTATATTTAATTGGATAAAATGAGACAGATTTGTTTAGTATATTAGCAGATTTCCTTGAAGAGAAATCAGCTATTGAGATCGTACTCATGGCGCGATTTTCAAATCATTTCTTCAAATGTCCATCGATCCCACCCAGGAGGTTCGTTCAAATATATATATATATATATATATATATATATATATATATATATATATATATATATACTGCTCAAAAGTGAATCGACCTTAATTAAATTACTTTTTATGGGGGGAAAAGACAATAATTTCTAATAAATAAAGAGAGATATTTATAATTTTAAAAAAATGCCAAGTCGGATTGGCTTTTGACAGGAAGTATTTACATTATGGATAAAATTTCTTTTATATAAGTCGCCCAAATGACCCTTACGGGAAAACAATGCGCCCAGACGGGAAGTGCAGTTGTACATGTAGAATCATTACCAAAGACAAAATACCATCTTTCCGCCACAAATGATTTCCCGTGCGTAACCGGGTATCTTAGCTAGTGTATGTATATTCTAATAGTGCTTCTTTACTTTTAGTTATGTAATCGCATTATAATTTATTTGATAATGATTTTTATTTGATAATTATCTGGATAGTTTATAAGCTGTTTGTTTCTTTTTCAGTTAATGTTACTCTTATTTTGTTAAGAATTGGTGTTTTTTGTTGCATTTTCTTATATAAATTATTATCTTTCATGCTATTAATTTTTCTGTTAATTTGTAGTTGTTTAATTGGTTCTGATTTCTCTCTTTTTTGTATATTTGCGTTTTTGGTTCAAGAGCAATATCGCCTTGTAGTGAACGCTCCGCAATAAATAATTAAATATTTAATTTTTTTTTTCGAATTTATGTATTAGGCCATCAGAACACTGCCATAAATTGAAAAGAATTGGTATCCGGTAATAACTCGAACCCTAAATACATTCGTTAATTTATTATCTACCGAAAATTGTTGTTTTCACACCCAGACATTATTAGTAGACTGTATTGCCAACTTAGCAATACGTTAAGAGCCACTCTCTTATTTGTTTATTAAGAGGACTAATATTATTCTTAGTCGGCTAGGAGTATATTTTTATTATTTATTAGAATAAATTGATTATATCTTTAGTGCGCCCTATTAATTCTAAGTGGTTATCAAGCTTCCAATCAGTTTCTTTCATTCTTGAGAGTGAATCGTTCATCCTGTTCATTTTATATTTCATTTTCCTTTTAGCCCTCATCTGTATTAATAGTATGCATGAAGGCGTTGAGTTGACTTGCAGAATGAAGAACAGGAGCAGATTAAGACAATGCTTCGTTGAAGTAAGCAGGCAAGATAAGATCGGATTGAAGTGCTCTGAATGGCAAGCAGCTCAATCTAAATGTATGGGAATCTGCTACTATAGATTACCTTATTCCTTCGTAATGTAATTAACTTTTTATCTTTTACCACATAAGATTAGTGCACATCCTTTTGTATAATATGCTATGCGTGACATGAATAATCTTAATTAATTTACCTTGTGAACACACTTTGACTACATGTTAATGAACATGATAAGAATATTTACGAAAACAATATTTACTTTTATAATTCCTCTGATGTTACAAGAGATTGTTTTTGTTTTTAACTTACAGTTTCATTAATCACTGGGCCAAGAGAATATATTACAGATCAAGGATCCATTCTATTTGTTTCTCTTTCGCACATAATTATAGATTCATTTTACTAGGCCTTAGTATTTTTGATAAGTAGGCTGAAATTCAATGAAAATATCCCCAATACTATATCACTCTTCTCCCTTTATTTTATTGATGAGTATTAGTATACATAGTACAGTGGTATGCACTTGCAAAACCATCAGTACACATTTGATATTTCATTTTATTACTTCATTGTAATTATTATTATTGTTTTATTATCATATTTCAACGGATCAATTGTCCATTTCGACCCTCCCAGAACCGATTTAAGCAGATTTCCCTTAAATGAAATCAGCTATTGAGGCCGTACTCATGATGCGATTTTCAAAAATTTTCTTCAAATATCCATCGGTCCTACCCAGGATGACGAAAATGAGATCCGTTCAAAATTATATATATATATATATTTGTCTGTTAACGCTCTAGCGGTCGCAATTTTGGTTTGATCGTTACCGAACTCGATATTTAGTCGTTTTGTGTAAAAAGAAAGATCAAATTCGTTAATGGCTGAAATCGGAACAGCGGGAGGGGGGATTTAGAGGGGAGGATTTTCGAAATATATCCGTTACTATAAGTCGGATCGAAAAATTGTATAGAATCGATCTTATTGAAAAATAAATTTACTATAAATATTGCTTCATACATTTATTCTCTATCTTGAATATTAATCGAGATATTTGCATTTTTATTAAGTGTACGCGGATAACGGACGAGATGAGATCGGCAACTTAGGTTCTAGTTCGACCGTTTCCGTAACTGTTCGGCTTTCGTGAAATTTCTCTATTGTAAAACTTCACGTGGGATATCTCTTAGTTTACGCAACCCCTGCGTGACGGACTTTTAACTAGTTTCGGAGTGACCTTCTCTTTTAATCAAAATTAATTAAGAGGGAGGGGAGGTTTAGAGAAGCAGCAGATTAAACAATTTCAAAAATTCTCTTTACCTATTAGAGATACAAAAATAAAAATAAATAAATATAAATGGAGGTATCGTGTATTACTTTCGAATGAAATGCAGCCAAAAATGTTGTTTATTTATTTCAACAGAAGCACTAGGAAGTCATGTGGCATTCACATCAGATTTTTATTTGACGAAAACGTTCATTGAGGTCATATATTTATGATTTATTACGTCTACTACATTACTACTGTGGCTAATTAGGGCTGGTTATTTAAAGATCACCAACCTTCTCTATCCAAGGTCGGACTAAAGATGTTATTCAGGGAGTTCGTCAATAAATAAATTCCCTTTTCCTCTCGGGAATTGAACCCATAACTCTTGGTTTACCATGAGTATTAAACTCATGGTTAGCTGTCAGAAACTCTCCTTTTTATCCTAAGGCTGATATTTCTTGAATGCAAATATTACTCCATTTGATTCTCACGTAGTTTTTCTAACATTTGGTGCAAAAATCATCGCACACTTTCCCAAATATGAGTAAAAGGTGTCAAAGAGTGTATTTTTTCAGGATCAATAAGAAGGCCAAGTCCTCTACTGTTTTATAATATAATGCAGAGTGCACTTTCGGAGTCAACGCTCCATCCTCAGTGCCTGCTGACAAATATTCCGATCTTCATTCGCCTGTCTGTCCAGCCTTATATGCAGCCCCTCAGCCGTATTTAATCTTTCCGGCCAGTGTTGAAAATTATTACGGAGAATAACAAAAAATTTAAGGACAACAATATAATTGTTACCAAGGCCGATAAGGGACAGGGCTCTGTTATAATAAGTAAAGCTGAATATGAAAATAGAGTATATTCCCTTCTTATTAAGGAAGGGTGTTCTCAACTGGAACGAGACCCTACTGATAGCTTTAATAAGAAAATAAAAGAAGCCATTTTACAAGCCCCCAATTTATGTAAAAAAGAGGACCTCCCTTACCTTGTTCATATGAATCCTCTTCCCCCGTTATTGTATTGCCTAACGAAAATCCATAAAGATGGTTACCCGTTTAGGCCTATAGTTTCTTTTATATTGGCACCTTCGGAAAAACTAGCGAAGTTTTTGGTAAAAACATTTAAGAGGCTCACGAATTTTAAACCCAATTACACCGTGGCTAACAGAGAAGAGTTTATATCAAAATTAAGCGCCTCTAAATTCGGGGAGAGCCGTATTTTAGCTTCGTTTGACATAATTAACATGTTCGGAAATGTTCCCCCCACACATGTCATTTGGGTTTTTGAAAAGTTTTTCGAGGCCAAAAATTTTAATCCGGTGGTGGCAAAAGAATTTATAAACTTATTGTCGGCCTGTCTGAAACAGAATTATTTTAATTTTGGCGGGAAATGCTTTAGGATGGACCGGGGATTGATCATGGGCTCTGCTATTAGCCCACTTGCCGCCGACATGTTTATGAATTTCTTTGAGGAGAAATTCATTTTATCGGCACGCAACCCATTCTATAAGTGCATTGATTTTTGGGCCCGGTATGTTGATGACACTTTTGTCAGTTTTAGCGGTACTACATTTGAATGGGTTGCTTTCTTACCTAAATAGCTGCCATGAGACAATTAAATTCACCTTGGAGAACGAAAAAGCTAAGAAGCTATGCTACCTAGATCTGGAGATAGAGAGAGATGGAGGGGGTCATAAATTCGGTATCTATTGGAAGGCCTCCATTTAGTGGAGAGGCTGATTAGTACCCCACTAACACAAGAAAATTACGCCAACGAAGTGGTCTGCATTAAGCATATTGGTAAAGCAAACGGGTACGAGGAACAGTTGGTGGACAGGCTTATCCAACGCCGATTGAAGAGGAAGCTAGCCAAGGAGCTGGAGGATGCCACGGTTGAAGAGCGGGCCAAAAAGAAGAAAAATAAGTCGTTCCCTGTCTCCATCCCGTACTTGGGCCCTGTTTCAGAAAAGATAGGATCCAGGTTGAAGAAAATTGGATTGGCTACTGCCTACAGGAGCAAGCGGTCCCTGAAAAATTGTTTGCCCCGTGTTAAGGACTATGTGGACCCCCTGGATAGATCTGGCGTGTATAGGATCTCGTGCAAGGGATGTGATACCTCTTATGTGGGGCAAAGTGGTAGAAAGATAAGGACGCGTCTTAAGGAGCACATCACTCGCGACACTGAGTTTTCCGCACACGCCAGAAAAGAGGGCCATGACATGTCCACCATAAAGTATCAATTGCTGTATGAGGAGGGCAAAAGATTAAATACGGCTGAGGGGCTGCATATAAGGCTGGACAGACAGGCGAATGGAGATCGGAATATTAATAAGAAGGAAGAGGCGGCAAGGCTGCGACATGTCGGTGACGGGGCCCTGTCTTCTCTACGGGGGCAGAGGTTTAGTCGCCCGGCGGTCGTGGTCTAGGCAACGAAGCTTTAATCAGGTACCTCCTTCATCTTCTCTCTATTATTAGTATGGGGTTTTTGTTTATTTTTTGGATGTCTCTTACAGTTCCTCTGGGTGGTTTTTTTCAGAGGTTCTCACCCACTGTGATATGTTTTCCATATAAATCTGAAATTTAGGTAGTTTTTTAATTTTATTTATAGTTTTTGACATATGCTTATCGTTGTTTGCTTTTATTATTTGACTTGTTTTTTATTGTTTTGGCTTTAATTTTTAGTAGTTGGCTAGTGATTAGATTTTATATTTTTATTAGTTGACTAGTTTTAAGAATTAACATTGTTTTTACTATTTATATTGTGTTTGTTTTTATGACTGTTGTTTATTTTGCCTTTGGCCATGCTGTGAATGTTAAATTAACTCGAGGTTTGTGTTTGTCAGCAGGCACTGAGGATGGAGCGTTGACTCCGAAAGTGCACTTTGCATTATATTTAAAAACAGTAGAGGACTTGGCCTTCTTATTGATCCTGATCAATTGGTTCCTCTACCATCCAGCATATTCCAGAGTGTATTTTTTAATAAATATATTTCCAGTTCATATGAATGAATAAACATAACTGTCAGGATGACCCTACATTGTATATTACAGGTACAATCGGAGAGACATAAATTAAAACTTCTTCAGGGGCTATCCCTTTTAAAAAAATATGCCCTTGAAGAGGTGACAAATAATCCACGAAACACGTAGGACAGGTTCAATAAAGTTTGCACCGAAAAAAAATGTTTTTTATTGGAGACCCTTGCCATCAAATTTGAAGAGAAAAATATAGTTTTCCTGCATAAAGCTTTATTAGCTACTGGCTTCTATAGCCATTTAAGTAGCATTCACTATAAAAATTATTTTGTTCAATGAATCAGACAGAGGAAATGAGAAATATTTATCGACTTAGCCCCATACTGCCAGCATACTACTCCTGTATATAAGATAGGACTATGCTGGCTTATTTATTTGTCATATTATCAGTGTAGAATATAGGTCTGAAACTGCCATTTAGTTCGCAGTACGTAGACAATAATAAAAGTCCGTTACGCAGGGGCTGCGTTAACTAAGATTTCCCAAGTGTGCCACGTATTTGCATTTATCTCAAAACGTAAAAATTCAATGAGAACAATATTTGGTATTTAAGCTTCAAATAGAGTGCTTCATAACATAATAGAATGTTGGAAATATGATATGAGTAGGAGTGGGGCTTTACTGAAGACCGAAAACTAAAAAATGAAAAAAATATCTCAGTAAATAATCAAGATAGTGAAAAAAGGCACATAACAACATTTATAGAACATTACATTTGCAATAAGATTCCTTCTATACAATTTTTCGATTCGACGCATAATAACGGAGATATTACGAATTTTCGAAATTCTCCCCCTTTAAACCTCCCCTTCGAAGAAATATATTTCGAAAATCGCCTCATGAGTACAACCTCAATAGCTGATTTCCCTTAAGGGAAATCTACTAAAAACTTAGAGGAAGGATAATTTGCTGCTCAGTAGTTAATAGACACCTACAAGTAAAGTTATCCAAATGCAAAAAAATATGTAATGAATACTACATAGTCTGAGGATTGTAAAAACAGATAAAAGACGTATGCAGATCATAGCCTTTAACAAGCCACGACCCTTTCAGTGGCTTAGTTTGGTGTAGAAAAAAAACTTTTATCAGCCGTAACGAGGTGTCTCCAAGCATTCTATTTCTTTTTTCCTGCCTTTATAGCATCAAATTAAAGCCTTTATCTTGGCTACTGAGTGAGGTATAGTAGACATATTAGGAGCGGTAATAAGGAGAGCCCTATCTGAATGATTAACTAGAGTCATTACTATTGGAACATGGTGCCATTACGCTAAACCACGCAAGGTGGTTCACATCTCATCACCTGCTCTCTAGGACCTGTTTCGTCCTCGTTTGATTTAGTAATCAGATCAAGGCGCTTTCTTTTAGCTTTTTAGCCAAACTACATACAATTACTTGAGAAATGAAGGCAAAGGATGATGATTTAATTTTTTTTCCTCGCTCTATTTCTGCGCCTATATCGAGTGCGTTGAACGTATTTGGCTCTGAAAACAAAGAAAACTCGGAATACAACTGCTTCCAATTTTTTCGGTAGGAGGAAGTGATGTTATTTTTTCTTTATCACACATTTTTTGTACTATTATACTTAATCAAATTTTGGAAGAAACTGAGTCCTTTTTTTTTTTTTTAAAAAAAAAGAGTAAAATTTAATTAAACTATATATATCTTTGGATTTTGAAACAAACAAATACACAATAATACATAATATATACAATGAAGAATCCTCTTTCTCAAGTAATACTTCCAGGCGCTAAACAACGCCTTACAGAAACTGGACATTTTTAAGAAAAGTCTATCCGTTCAGAAATGAAAGAATTCAGCAAGACTTCCCCCCCCCAAAAAAAAACGTCCAAAAATTGAATATTATTACATCTGGCCACCATCAACTCGTTTATTATATAGCACTATAGCCATCCAAGGGCCAAGGTTGATTTAATTTGCCAACAGCGGCAGTTGGAGTGTAAGTCGTCCACCATATGCCCAGCTGCTGATGGCTCGGCCATACCCACAATGACTACCTTCAGGATAAGCCCAGAACGTTTATTCACTATAGAACAATCCCTGATGTCATTTTTACCAGATTTGCCTTAAGTGAAATCAGCTATTGAGGTCGTACTCATGACGCGACTTTCGAAAAATTTCTTCAAATGTCCATTAATACTACCTAGGAGATGACGAAAATCAGGTCCGTTCAAAATTATATATAAATATATATATATATATATATATATATATATATGTGTGTGTGTGTGTGTGTGTGTGTGTGTGTGTGTGTGTGTGTGTGTGTGTATGTGTGTGTGTCTGTGTCTGTGTCTGTGTGTGTTAACACTCTAGCTTTAGCAACTCTTATTTGATAGTAACCAAACCCGATTTATTAGTTTTATATAAAACGAATACCAGGTTCGTTAATGGCTGTAATCGGGCCAGCGGGAGGGGAGGAAAAATTGTATAAAACCAATCTTATTCCTAATTAGATGCAATATAAATATTTTTATATACATTTATTCTCTATCTTGAATATTTACCAAGATACACTCAACCGCAAAAAAAACCGGACACTTAGATTTAGTCTTATAAGTTTGTTAAATACTTTATATTTATATATATATATATATATATATATATATATATATATATATATGTATATTAATCTTTTTAATTATAATAATTGGTTAATCTATAGGTTATTTAAACAAAATTTGCCAAAAGTGAATAATTTTTATTGATTATTTACAAAAAAATACAAAATAAAAAAAAAATAAAAAGATAAATTAACACATTTAAAAAAAAAATTATTCTTCATTTTTATTACAGTGAATGGTAGACTTCGCTACCCCAAGCGTTTCTCCAATGTAATGTAAGCTCCGGCCTTCCATCTAAGTTTGAAAGACCCATTATTCTGGAACGAAATAAAAATAAAACATTAATTAAAGAAAATGCTTGGTTAATAATTAAAGATGTTTAAATATGCGAAAAACTACTTACAGGTTAGAATAGATCAACTTCACGACAAATAAATCTAATCTGTGTTTTATCTAATTGTTTACTAATCCTGAAGGGATTAGTTCAATGGCTTAGACTCTAAATTCTCTGTAATAACTAGAATACCGACATAAAGAAAATTGCTGAAAATTAGCTTTTAATACGACAAAACTGAAGTGTCCGGTTTTTTTTGCGGTTGAGTGTATTTGCATTTTTTAGTTGTCAGCCTTCAGCAAACCTCTACTCCTACGCATGTCACATAAACAATACTCTATTATATACACGTTCTGTTGATCGCCCCCCCCCCGTCTTTAGTTCTTGAATTACTAAAATGTGAATGATTGAGATAACAATTATTCTGATTCATTATAAATTATAGTATTAAATACAGTAAATAGTTTTCAATAAAATGAATATGTTATTTTCTGATATATTTCAGTAATCTTTTTTCCTTCCGGTGAAGAATATTTTTATTTATCTGTTCTGCTCTGAGAGGTTACACTGAACAGTCATTCACCCACCTGATTTATGAATGTAGACTGACTCAAGACATACAAAGACATTTAAAGACTAATATTCCCGCACGGCCTATCAGTCCCGATATTTAATTTTCAAAAGACCTAAATTTATTTAAAGCAATAGCCTATGATATTCTTAAGTTGAGAGAGGAAAACATAATATAATATTAATATTATGTAATTTTTTTAATTGATTATTTAATTTTATTTCTTAATTGTTCTTATTTAATCTTTTTTTTTGTTGTCAAGTTTAATTTGCATGTTCTTATTTACTTTTTTAATATGTATATATATATATATATATATATATATATATATATATATATATATATATTATTATATAAAAATTGTTAAATGTTTTGAAAATGTGCCCATATAATGCAAATGTGAGTGGGATGTGTAGAAAATAAAATCCCTCCACATAGGTTTACTATGTGCAGGAAATACGTAAAAAAAAAAAGCTAAAAAAAAGCCACAAACTGAAAAAATAAAAGTAATAAGAATAAAATAAGGAAGACTCCTGCAGCCAATAATTTTGAGTAAAGATTCTAAATCCGTACCTACACACACACACACACACACATATATATATATATATATATATATATATATATATATATATATATATATATATGTGGGCACACACACACAAAAATTATAAATAGACTCTATGTATACCACAGTTAAGAAGAATTGCTTGTTTTTTAATAACTTGCTTAAAAAATCTGTTACCTCCGAGTTATACAAGACGTTGAGCGGTACCCACACCAAAAGACGCGCGTCCCACCCGACAAAGGTACATTAAACAATGGAAAAGCATCCCGACAAAGGCAAAATGATTAAGATTAATCAATTAATTCTCATTAGTTTCTTCTTAGTCTAACTGTTGTCAATAGATCCTTCACCTCTCAATCCATTCAGTTTTAGCGGGGCGATCCTTTTGTTTACATGGCGGATGCGGGGCCCTTTGAAGGCGCCTAGCGGCCTCCATTCACTCCATTACTCCTGGTAGCTCTGTCTTGTGGGCACGGGTACGATTGTTTTCATCAATAGCTTCGAAATAACTTCTCTTTCAATCCCTCCTCTATTCACATTTACAAAACCAATGGCGTGAGTAAGCCATGTTAATAAAAGGATTGAAATTCAAATGAAAGCTTATTAACTTTTCTCTTCCTGATCTTGTCATGTTGTGAACCCTTTTAGAAAATACTCTTCAATGAAGTGCACTGAAGAAGGAGTAATTTATTATCAATTATTATCATCATTAAAGTTACATTTCAACCACGTCTTTTGCTCATAAAGCAGAATTGATATAAAGGATGATTTATAAAAATAGCAAGTTGTATATGTATAAATATTGCTTATTTTAATCAAAAACAAACTAAGATTTTTTCATTTTTGAGAATCAACTTTGCGGGGTTTTTTTTTGGGGGGGGGGTTTATTTACATTATCTGACGATTTAATTCCAGTTCTATGCTCTTTATTTGGCAATATAACAAGAAGGTCTTACAGTTTTAAAAGCTGAATTGTAAGAGACAGTTTTATAATAAAATCGCAAATTGCCAATTTTTGTTTTAAAATGTAAATAGCTCATTATATTATTTATATCAAATTAAGGTATAAAAAAAGAATGTACTCAATTATACCGTATGGAGATCATTAGAATACCAAGCCTAGTTCGAGACATAATAAATTGCATACTAACTTGTATTTACGGTTATCTCGGGTTACAATTTGGACTTCTACCTCTTCCACGGAGTCCACTGTGCTTAGTGAGGGAATTCAGAAGTTATTTGAAAAAAAAAAAGCGTTGCTATCATTGGTCACTACTGTAAACTCAACACGGCAGCAGCTAACCCTCTTGAGCAAAAGAATTTCTTTTTGAGTATACGAGGTAAAAATCACTGAACATTTTCAAGAAAGATTTCAAAAATGGCTCTGTCCATATTATATCGTTGGGATGGAATACTATTATTTTAACCTAGCAGCAAAAGGGAGAACAGATTTGTATTCCAAAATTCTAAAAATAAATCTTGCTCACTAGTAGTTCAAAATATACTTTAACAGAAGAGAAGAGAATCAAATTCGTCTTATTCAAAACTTTAAAAGACTTCCCTTAAGGTACATCTACTAGATTGTACTCATGTTCATCGAACCTACCCTGGAGATGACGAAAATGAGGTCGGTATATATATTTGTCTGTTAACACTTGCCGACACCATTTTCGTTTATCGGTAACAAACTAGATGTTAAATCGTTTTATGTACAACTAATGCACAAATTCGTAAATGTCTAAAGTCGTACCAGTGGAAGAGGGTTTAGAGGGGATTTTGAAAATTTGAATAATTATACGTCCAATCGATAACCAATCTTTTTGCACATGTAATGTTCTATCAATGTTATATCCTCGTTTATATTGTTAATAAAATGGCGATATGGATGAGGATACCAAAACGGAGTTATAGATATTATAGGGCGATGATAACTTAGTAGTTTTTCGCCCTAAAACCTCACTAAACAAACAAGCTATCAATGTTGTTATATACATTTTGTCTTCATCTTGAATAATAACCTATAAATTTGTATTTTTTAGTTTTTAGCCGTCAAGGAAACCCTTACTCCTACTCATGTCACGATAACAATAAACATGGACCACTTAATTCGAAGGTTACGTACCAAATATTGTTTTCATTGAACTTATAGTTTGTGAGATACCTGCAAATATGTTGTGTGATGACATCATCAATCCATATTCTTGTTTCAAAAATGTTCAAGTCAATCTACACCATACTCGATATTTAAAATACTTATTTGTTATATAGTTTAGAATGCATTATAGGTGGCTTTCTACCCAGCTGATCCTAAACCGGTCTCTACACCCTCCCTTTGTTATGTCTTCGATGAAGGCTTATGAGAGATTAATGAAAGAAAAATTAATGTAATTTATACAGTATTTATTATGTAATATAGTTATCATAAATTAGGAGAGTCATTTCAATTACCTTTCCCTGTTGTATTTGGAATCTAATTAATGCTTTTGTTTATAGGTGGAGGAATCGTTCGTTTTACTGATACATTTTTGGATTCTTTCTTCATTACAGTACATAGTGTTTGAAGAACACTTCTGTTTTCATTTATTTTAATTGCATTTAAAAATAAAGTCATTAATTATAATTGAGTAATATCCATCCGTGGAAAACCCTTATGTCATTGACAGCAATGAGATTGTATGTTGTGAAATAAAAATACAATAATAGTGTTTGTAATATACGGGGCGTTGACCACTCCTGAGCCTGGAACCAACAAGTGCCCCGCGACTCAAAGGCGTAAATCATGTCGTCCGCGACCGTACTTGACATTATCAAAGGATCTTACATTTTCCCATTTCACTATGCAAATTCCTTCATTAGCATTCTGAAAAATTATTTACTGTTTATTTGAGGACTTGTTTAATCAACATTCTACCTCTTCCTCCGCGGATGATGGCTTGTGTAACTGAGGCAAATTATTTGCCTAACAGCCTAAAATTGAAAATCTTAATTTCTTTTGTTGGAGAATGAGGCAGAAAGGAGCAGAGAGAACCGGTAGATGGTGATGTACTGCATAAGTTATGAGTGGCCTTACAAGAGTTAGTTAGTTACAATTTCCGTCTAGTCGACCTACTATTGAGTGCAAATATTTTTGCCTCACCTGTCTACTTCCGTTTAAAGAAGTACGGACTGATTAGTATCAGTATATATGTCTGAAATCCAATTTACTCAAAAAGTTTAATATGTAAATTAAATTATGTCTATTTAAAAAATATACATTCATTATATTTTGAATTATAAACTTCGTTTTATTGTTTAGAGTCAAACAAACACTATTCAGCTACTAGAATAAATAAGGCATGGCGTGGCCATCTCTAAACAAGACTATCCTTTCCGAATCAAAACTCAAAATAAATGTTTTTGACATTGTTTCTGAAGAACGCAGATGAAGTGCATTGCAAAGGAAATCAATCTAGTAAAATTAAATTTAATTATGTCCAGCCTGTTCAGCGTAAGTGAATAAAAAAGATGTGAAGAATTTAGTGACTTCCAGTCCACATCGAGTGTTTTCTGAAAGAACTTATGTTAATTTTATTGGCTTTTCATGGTTAAAATATGTTTCTTAATTTTTAACCAATATTTAATTAAAACAAAAAAAATCTTGCACAATAAATATATAGCTTATCATATGACTAAATGAAAGATTTTTAATCTATTTTATTCTTTGTTTGGCGCACTTTATTAAATACATGTCAGTCTTATGAAAACCGTGAGCCGTCTTTTTATGAGACCCTATTCCCGTAAATACGAGTTAAATTCAGGAAGGAAGCTGTGAATGATTAGAGTAAGGTGGGCCCGTCAAGGATTCATATGTCCATAACTTTTATATCTGTGCAACTAGTAAACTTCTATTTCCCCAAATTCTGGGTTTTAATTTTTGAATATCTCAATAAATTAATAAAGCAAGAACCCCTCCCCCCTGAACATAGAAAAAAAGTATAGTGCCCCAAAAAAATGGTTTCTTTCTTTCTTTTAATTTAGTTATTGAAAATTTATTTTTAAGGAATTTGTGGGAGATTAAGTTTTGGACCATCTTGAGTACATTTGACATTTTTTTTTTAATAAATGTATCAGTCCCAAGCTGAACAAAAAGAATTATAGCTGTTCTTTGCAGTAATTATGAATATTAGCCAAAACAACTACGAAATAAGAAAAAAAAATACAAGTATTAAAAAACCACAAAACGTATTCAAATATCATGATTTGGAAATGTAAATTTATCTTGTCTAAGTTAATTGTGTGAATTTAGAGAAAGAAAGACAGATTAGGAGTATATTTAATCGATACATACACCAGAAGACACACACGAACATCTAAAAAAGTCCGTCACGCAGGGGCTGCGTAAACTAAGCAGATTTCCCTCGTGATGTTTAACAATAGATAAATCTACATACTGGTAACACAATAGCACTGTCAACATCAAGTGAATAAATATAAACGATAATAAGAAACCTCCAGACGGAAAGCATTTGACGTAAACGTAAAAAAACAGGTGTGCCAACTTCTCACAAGAAAGAAAAACAATTATGGAAACCAGAATATAACATATTAATTTTATTGAAAACTATTTACTATATCTAGTACTGTAATTTATAATGGATCAGAATAATTTTTATCTCAATCAATCAAATTTTAGTAGTCCAAGAACTTAGAAGGGAGGGGGCCGCGATAACATATTTGCATATATCTCGTAAAATGAAGGTCTCTTGAAAACAATACTTATGGTATTTAAGCTTCGAATAATGTGGTGTATTACATAATAGAGTATTATTTATGTAACATGAGTAGAAGTGGGGGTTTGCTGAAGGCTGAAAACTGAAAAATGCAAATATCTCAATTAATATTCAATATAGAGAATAAAAGTATTGAACAATATTTATAGTACATTTAATTTGCAATAAGATCGATCCTACACAAAGTTTGATCCAACGTATGGTAACGGAGATATTTCGAAAATCCTCCCCTCTAACCCCCCCCACTCCAACTGGTCCGATTTCAGCCATTAACGAACTTGATCTGTCTTTTTACATACAAATTTTAAATATCGAGGTTAGTAACGATCAAACAAAAATTGCGACCGCTAGAGCGTTAATAGACACACACACACACACACACACACACACACACACACACACACACACACACACACACACACACAACCACACACACACACACACACACACACACACACACACACACAAACACAAATAATTTTGAACGGACCTCATTTTCGTCATCTCCTGGGTAGGATCGATGGACATTTGAAGAAATTTTTCGAAAATCGCGTCATGAGTACGACCTCAATAGCTGATTTCCCCTAAGGGAAAACAGCTAAAACTACTACACTCTGATTAATGATAAAAGGAGGAAACAGCTCGTATAAAAAACGGGAGCGGGCACTTCTTTAGGATAAAATGAGTAGGGCTGGGTTTGGCTAAGGAATCATTGCATGATAGCACTTCTCTTATCTTAGCATTAATTTCTCATCTTTACATGGTAGAGAGTATTTGGAACCAGTGTCGAAAAAGGGATGCTTCATGGCAATCTCTAGATGTGATAGCAGGTATATTACCTCCCTAGTTCAGACTAAAAGACGAGTTACTTCGTATATTGGGTAATGATATGGCTGACATGAGTGCGAAGGATAAAACTAAAAAGTTATTGTTACCTCCAATATTCTATTTAAAGGATAAAAAAGAGAATGAGAGTAATTGACAGATCAAATGAACCACATAAAACAGCAATTACAGGCACTGGAAGACTGAGAAAAAGATAAACTCAAACTCACAAGGCAATTAACATTAGTTATGAGTAGAATAGTGAAAATAAACTTTGGTGGCTTATTAATCTCACCAACAGCCCAGATTGAAAATATAGACTAGGTGATCATTGTAGGAGTACCTTATTTTCCATTGTACATTTTGTGAGTCATGAATGAAGTAGACCCCAGTATTCATAATAATAAAAATACTCAAGAAGAAAAATACCAAAACTGTATAAGTTATTAAACATACTTACTATTCATCATAAAATCCAGGATTTTGGATTATTATATGACTGTCAAACAAATTTACTGAAACTAATAAATTACACAGAATATAATTAGTATAATAAGAAATTTCTCTTTGATTCAAGCGATTCAGTTTTTAAGTGGTTCTTAACCACTCCCTGTGAGCTGAATAACAACACTTTTCTTCAAGGGTCTTCTTGATAACCGGTCCATTTCCTTTGCCAAGCGTTGTACAATAGATCATTTTCTCTCCAATGCTCAAGAAATTAACCCCTCGGGTAAAGTTTGTTACACATCGGGAAATGTCTGGGCTAATCCTTATAGCGAAACGTCCGTCACGCAGGGGCTGCTGGAAATAAGTAGATTTCCCACGTGCTGGAATGCTCATCTCACCATATATATTCTATATCTAAATAAAAATCCGATGAGTAGAAGTGGGGGTTTACAGAAGGCTTCTAACAAGAATATATGACTAACTCACTATATATATATATATAACTCACTAAATATTTAAACTACGAAATATATCTACAGAATAACAATTCTGGAGCATGAGTATTTTAACTAGATTGGTTCCTTAACATTTTTTCATATGACTCAAAGACGGAGATATTATGAATTTTCAAATTCCCCTCTACCCCCCCCCCCATTCCTCGGTTTCAGGTACTAACGGATATGATCTTTAGTGTCAAATAAAACAGTAAAATATTGAATATATTTGGTATTTAAACTTCGAATAAAGCGATTCATGATATGGCAACAGCTTATTGTTAATATTACATGAGTAGGAGTGAGGGTTTGCTGAAGGCTAAAAACTGAAGAAATCAAATATCTTGGTTAATAATCAAGAAAATGAAAATATGGTGATAATAATATTTATAGAGAATTACAATAAATTTGCAAGAAGATTGGTAAAAAGATGTTTTATGATTATGAATTTATAGCTTTGTAGTAAATAAACGTTTTACATTTTTATTTCAAAATATTCTATACTGCAAAAAGAGAAATTTTGAAGAATATATATGTTATTGCTAAAAATGTTCAGCAATTTATACAAAGAAAATGTGTAAAACAAAAATTCAGAGCATATTTAAAAATTAATTTGTTTAATACATTTTACTTTTGTATATTGTCCCTCGTGTAAAATTAAGAAATCTATTCTGAGCTCACGACTTTCTTTTACTGTTACTAAATTAAACAAACAAAATGTGTTGCTTCACTTTATTTAAATTTATTTCATCTGAATATACACGAAATACACATTTTTCCAGAATCGGTTACATAATTTTTTTTGTGTTAAAATTTTGCTTCCGTAAAGCAGTGCGCGTCAAATGAATAGCTCAGCCAAAGTTTATTAAAATACTTTTGTTTTAGGTCTGTTTAGCTACTCCTATTCTTTTATCAACACCAACTCAACTACCACTGTATTCATTGACCATGCCTCCTTGGTTAACATCAGTCATTCAATTTTTCAATGATAGATGTTTTAACGTACTTATTATATGCGTTTGCTATAAGATTAGTAACTTTGATATAAAATGTCAAAAATATTTGACGTATTGCTCTTTTTTTTATTTTTTTAGTAAGCTCCTCCCCTCTCCAATTCCTGTTATCATCACTTAAGGCTTCTATATCTAAAAAAACAAATAACTAACTAAAATTTCAAGACTTGTTTTAGTTAGGGTTCCTTCCTAAGGCTGGAGTAGAGAATAAAACGTGAGAAGTCATCACTTTTGAGACATTTCATCAGGGAAATCAGATTTTTTAACGCAGTTCCTATGTGATGGGGTTCAAAATAATGGATTCTGCTTTTAATCCGTCCATAATGTTTCAATTGAAAACTACTTCGATATCGCTCTATCAATGTTAGATATTAGAGCTAGTAGGAAAATAAGATTCCAACTTGAACGTTGTGTGTCAAAATCTGTTTCTAATAATTCAGTATCACGACGAACATGAGAAATGAGTCATTAAGAATCAATTTGCCCGGTGTTTGGGGAAGGCATGCTTTATCTAAGGGGCGAATGAGTAGATGGGGTGGGCCTCAATCAATATTTCCCTGCTGGGTGTCGAGGTTAAGGTATAAGCCGGTGGCGGTGCCTAGCCCCACTTCCCAAACTACTCTATTTGCTCATTAAAACAAACAATTCAGCACGCCATCCACCCCCTTCCCTATGTACACCATCCCTTCCTCCAACACTCTACCCGTCCAATCCATTCAACACATTTGGGCTGTATCGTAGGAAAAGGAGAATTTCCATAGTTCTAGGCCTATAGTTGATAGTGCTATAAGTTTTTGGCAGGTTTCCCATGAAGGAAATTACCTGTTGGGGAAGTATACGTGAAGTGATTTTAGCATTTTTCAAATGCCCATGGAGGAGACCTAGGTGGACTAAAGGGAACTTTGTCCAAATATCCCATACTTTTGAACATGAATTATAAACATTGCCTTTAGAATAAAAATTGATTATCTTAAAAATTCCCTCCTGAGAATTTAACAACTTTAAAATTTATTATTTTATCATTCCTCCACCAACCATCAGTTGCATTTATAAAGCTTGTTAGACTTTTATAAATTTGCATGTCAACAAATAAAATTATGTATGTTTTAGAGTTGTTAAAAAGTTGTACATATTTAGAGTTGTATTAAGATTGTTAATGAAACTAATTCATTGTATATAATTATTTAAACTGATGATTTTTATACTATGTATTCATAGAATTTGACCTAATTTTTTAACCAATGTAATATATAATAAGTATAAATGTAATTCAATAATTTGTAAAGAATTTAATAGACTTAATATTAGAAAATTGTTTATAGAATAACAAAATATAAAACTATTGGACGTATCCTATTATCTTATGATAGCACTTAATGGAAATAAACACATTTCATTTCACTTCAAATTTATATATATATATATATATATATATATATATATATATATATATATATATATATATAAATAAATAGATTTCGTATTCTAAGAGCTCGGTGAAAAAGATATATGCAATGCCTATGGATACCAATTGATTGACAATTTACCAAATCTCTCATGCTGCGGATTTGCCAATGATGTTGCTCTTATCGCAAAAGATAAAACTTCAGCCGAACACTTGATCGAGCAGGCAATTGACTGTTTTCAAAAGATTGGCTTAAAGGTGAATGCAAAAAAGAGCACAGCAATAATAATCGAAAAAGGAAAATTGGTACAGCGAGAAATTACAACTATGGACGGGCAAACAATTTTCAGTATCGACCAAAATGACAAAATAAAATATCTGGGAGTTACATTTCAGCAAGAAATCTGTCTCTATACTGAGAAACTCACAAGCACGCTGGTTGAAAAACTAAACAAGCTGTCATCCTCCAGTTTGCTCAAGCCTGACCAAAAGTTAAATATATTAAACCAATATATATGGCCAATAATGATTTACCCTCTTCAGTGCGCACCAATAAAAGATCTCAAACCTCCCTTTTTATCGAAAATAGATAAAATAATTAGGAGCTGTGTAAAAGAAATATTAAGCTTGCCATCAGATACTCCTAACAGTATGTTTTATTCATCACGAAAAGTTAGAGGTTTGGGATTGTTTAAGTCATATTGGGAGGCTTTCTTGCAACATATAAATGTATGTATGGCCATTATCAAAGACATGAACCCATACGTACTTCAAACGAGAGATTGCACTACTGAAATATCGGACTGCTTAAAAGCCCTTGATATCACAAAAGAGAAAAACGAATATCTCAGCGTCAGAAACTTGCGACCTAAAAGACCTACGCCAAAGATCCTTTAGCGAGTGGTGCTCTTTACCAGCTAAAGGAAAAGGCGTAGAAACGTTTAACGACTGGCAGGCCAGTAATTCGTGGATTTCTGACAAAAAAGGGCTCTCTTCATCTGAATGGACAACGGCGGTGAAGATGAATGTGAACTTAGTGCCAGTTCGCTCTGTCCCAGGAAGGAACCTAGGAAACGCCCACTGTAGGCATTGCAGTGAGATTGAAACCCTTCCCCATGTCCTAGGTTCCTGCCAATGGGGCGAGCAGATGCGCAACTCACGACATCATAAGGTCCGGGCTCAAATTGCTCAACTCTTGGAAAAGAAGCACCCAAATTGGGATATATTCGAAGAGGTGACCTGTAACTCCGCAGACGGTACTCCAAGAAGAGCAGACATTGTAGTGATCATGAATAATGAAAAGAAAGGATTAATTTTGGATCCCACTGTCCGGTTTGAGACGAGCCAAAATCAAGCAGACGAGGTGGATCAAGAGAAGAAAGGAATATACGAGCCATGTTGCCTGTATTTCTCTGAAAAATACCACATCCAAGACTGGACAGTTATGGGGCTTCTGTTTGGTTCAAGAGGAGTCCTCCATCAAAAAACCGTCAAGACCTTAATTGAATATGGGCTGAACAAAGATGACCTGAAGGACTTGTCCACCCTTATCCTAAAGTCATCTATAAAAATTGTGAACCACCATTTATATAAAAAATAAATCTGAAATATTAAGCTGCAATCTCACCTGAGGTACCTCCCAAAGTTCCTCCATTCAATTATCCAAATTTCAATATACAATATAAACAAAATAAAATTAAAAAAATAATAATATTACCAAAACTGGCAGATTAGGAGGCTGACCACAAAGGTACCCTCAGAAAGAGGGCAGCTTAATTTGTTTGTTTGTATATATATATAAATATATATATATATATATGTGTGTGTGTGTGTGTGTGTGTGTGTCTGCTAATACTCTAAATTTTTGTTTGATAGTTACTAAACTCGATATTAAAAAATGTCACGTAAAACTAAAGGGCATGTTCGTAAATAGCTGAAATCTATCCAGAAAGAGTAAAGGATTAAGGAATTTGTAACGTAAAAATGCTCCCACATTTCCGTCATAATGAGTTGGATCGAAACGTGTTATATAACCGATCTCGTTGAACTTGTAATACAATATATTTTATGTTTTATACAGTTTGCTCTAATTCATTTAACAGGGAGTGAAATGTATTTTTAGTTTTTGGTTTTAAGTAAACCCCCCCTCCAACTCATCTCGCATTAACAGTAGGAGTAAATGTATTTTTCATTAAGAGTCATCTATTATTTTCATCTAAGTTTTACTATATGAAATACGATCCTCAGCCTGCAATTGTGATGCAATCGATGGGAAACGCTATATTAACCCTTCATTACGCGATTTTTCTCTCTCAGTAACTATAATTTGATACAAATTTGATGGGTTCCAGAACATTGGGAAAATATTCTTAAAAATCTTCTGCTTCCAGTTTTTGAGAAAATTTTCTTTTTTGGCACATTACACATATGCAAAGTCTCGCGCATATATAGTCAAATTAAGTTAAAAATTTTATTTTTTCACACATTGCACATATGCAAAGCATCGCATTTATAATCGAAACAAGTGATAAAGTGAACTCAACAGGAAATAGCTAAAATATTGCAAAACTGTAGAAATAACCTGAAATGTTATTTGCATGAAACAAAGTGACTTTAGCTATGTTGCGCTGGTGCAGTGAAGGTTATATTTATTTATTTTTCTCCAGCATCCTTTGACTGGGAATATAATAGTACTAAAGAAATTAAAGGATAAGTAGAGCATGACAGTTAGTGGCCTTACGGATTCAATTACTCACGAGTTGAAGAGGAGGCAGGTCCCTCAGATCGCAATTCCAAAGGCAACACACTGTAAATGGAATCTAGCGTGATTGTCTCGAGAGGCTGTGGGGCGAAAGGTTTGGTGGTTAGAGGCCTATGATGACGCTAATGGGAAATGGGAGAGCGGCGGCATTTGCTCGCCGTGATTGTTTCCCTAATCTAACGGTGAGGCCCATGGGTCCTATGGGGCTATCGGCTTCGGGGGATTGGTTCGGCACGTCCCGAAGTAGATCTATCATTCCTAGTCCCAACCCGCATCATCGGTTCCAATTTGCCCCCCGGACCACCGTTTTACAGGACTTTCTGTGATTCTCAACCATTATAGATATTGTCTTCCCGTTGAAGCTTGTTATTTTTCTACCGCTTCTACCAATTAGGGAAAGGCAAAAACTTCCATGAGCTTCAAAAGATCTACATGTAACCGAAACATCAACTCAACTTTTAAATTTTTTTTTTTTTATATTCGGTTGCAATTGAAGGTTGTTTTGCCATAAATTAGAAACAAATATTCTAAATTTGTAACCAGCGATCACAAAAAAGTCCGTCAAGCAGGGGATGAGTAAACTAAGCAGATTTCCCACGTGAAGTTTTACAATAGAAATATTTCACGAGAGTCGAACAGTTACGGAAACGGCCGAACTAGCTTTTGACGGATACTCACGACTAGACCCGAAGTTAGCCGATCTCATTTCGTCCTTTACAATTAATAAAAATGCAAACATCTCTGTTAGTATTCAAGATAGAGAATAAATGCATAGAACAATATTTATATTTAATTTGCAATAAGATTGATTCAATGCAATTTTTTGATCCGACGTATGGTGACGGAGATATTTCGAATTTTCGTGAAGTTCTACAATAGAGAAATTTTACGAGAGCCTAGCCAGTCAAAGAAACGGCCGAACTAGCTTTTGGCGGGAAAGTAACTCTCGTCCGTTAGGCTCTGAGATTAAATTAAAAAACAATTCAATCTCAAAAAACAACAAGAACACAAAAGATGGACTTACCGTTAATGATAGCAGCGCTCTGAACACTTATTACACCAACACTAAATAGTACCACAAAATATCCATTATTTGTAAGACTTAATACTGCTGTGAATATTAAGTAAACAAATGAAGGGCAAGTCAAATGGTAAGAACCTTCCTGATAGCAAACAGTCTGAGTTCTAAACAATCAGGTTAGCCAGCTTTTACCGGAAATAAAAGCAATTACGAAAATATATTTGAATATAAGTTATAAATTTTATTCATATAACTATTTATTATATCTATTACTGTAATTAATAATAGACCAGAATAATTTTAATCACAACCATTCCAAATTTAGGAATCCGGGAAGAAAATAGAAAGGGGGGGGGGCAAAATACGATTCAGACGGTTATGAGATTTTCACATGATTAAGGAACAAGCAGGTTAGCCAGCGAAGGTTTACAATAGATAAATATACATACAGGTAACACTTCCGTGAATATTAGTGAATAATTACAAACGGCAATGAGAAATCTTTCAGTGAATTTACAATATAAGTTAATAGTCCCTACAACGTAATACGGCTGGATTGTAAACAAACAGGTTAGCCAACCTTGTAGTGCAGTATCGATAGATAGACCGGAAAAACAAACAATTAAAGAAATATATCTAAATATAAAATATTAATTTTATTGGAAACTATTTATTATAGTTAGTGGAGTAATTTGAAATGAATCAAAATAATTTCTATCTCAATCACTCAGATTTTTGTAGTCCAAGAAAAAAAGGGGGGGGGGTCAACAGAACGTATTTGTTTGTACCTCGTAAAATAAAGCTTTGTTGAAAACAATATTTTGTATTTAACCTAATAATGAGGTGGTTCATTAGATATCAGCTTATTATTAATATGTCCCTAGTAGGAGTAGGGGTTTACTGAAAGCGGAACTCATTACAAAAAATACAAATATCTCGGTTAATACTCATTATACGGAAAATATGTATAGAACAATATTTATAGTAAATGTAATTTGCAATAAGATTGATTTTATACAATTTTTCGATCCGACGTATAGTAACGGAGATATTTCGAATTTTCGAAAATCCTCCCCTCTAAACCCCCCCCCTCCCACTGGTCCGATTTCAGCTGTTAACGAACTTGATCTTTCTTTTTACATAAAACGACTAAATTTCGAGTTTCGTAACGATCAAACAAAAATTGCGACCGCTAGAGCGGTAACAGACAAATATATATACAGTTTTGAACGGACCTCATTTTCGTCATCTACTAAGTAGGATCGATGGACATTTGAAGAAAAATGTCGAAAATTCCGTCATGAGTACAACCTCAATAGCTGATTTCCCTGAAGGGAAATCTGCTAAAATGTAATTGAAACAAAACAATTCAAGTGTATTTGAAATGCTGCATTGAAAGACACTAGAAATGAAGCTGAAGCCATTAGGAGAGACTAGTCCGTGGAAGAAAGTCTTGAATCTTTTATTGAACCTATACTTGGTGCACAATATCACACCCAAAAACAAATGCCATAATTCGTAATACATTGCCTAAAATATTTTCTAATTTAGAAGTATTATGTAATTGCAATTTATTTGCCAACATCTAATCATCTTTGACGTCTGATGGTTCCAAATTTTACTTAACAGTTGTTGATATGCATAGTGGTTCAGTGAGTTGTGAAAAGTAAGTTTTTAATTACATTCATTATTATAAAATGACTCATTATTATGAAATGTCTCCATTGTTGATGACGACCTACAATTATTGGTCTATATATTTGCAGAAACTCGAATACGACGTGAGTTATTTGTATTTTTTTTTTGGTTTAATAAAACCCGTAATCCTTCTATCCCCATATTCATAATAATCAGATAAAATATCACGTTTAGTTTTTATTGGATGCTAACTATAGATAAATCAAACAATTAAAGTGAGTTGAATATCTCTTTGAAGGCTTCCGAAGGTGAGTCAATTTAAGGACTGGACAAAATATTATTGTCTTAGCGCTTAGGTCTCATAAATATGATTCATAATTTAAAATGTTTTAAGAATATCTACTATATTAGCGAGAGAAAAGGTGTCGAGCAATGTTTTCCTCTAAAATCCACGCTTCATACATTCTAAGCCTTTAGTCCTCTTTCATTGAACAAAAACCTATGAAATACCTTCAATTGAAACGGAAGTGTCGATTGTTATTTAGACATGCTTTATGAACCTATTCAAAACATATCCTTGTAATAAAATACCTCTTATACAAATGTTAATTTTCTGAATTATTTTACTTTATTTATTCCGGGAAACGTTTAGCTAAAATGTCGTTAACCTCAATCTATTATTATTAAACTATAAGTTGTTACAAAACTACTCCCACAATAAGTTAAATGTAGATGCTTTTTTTTTTTTTTTAACACACTCTTAGGATTAACTTTCTCCGATAAATCATGCTAAACATTCTGATTTTAGTTGTTCCTGGACAAATCATACAATAATCTAAATACCAATATATTCTCGTAAATTTCAAAACATAGTGACCAAATTGAATGAATAATATTTAAAATATGAAAAACAAAATATAAGTAACTTTCGTTGTTTATTGGGCTGAAATTAACTCATCTTTAATTTTATTAGTCTTTTGACTCATCAGCGAAACACAAATGGTATTATATTTCTAATAGAGTTTTTTCGATAATTAAATAGGTCGATTCAAATAACAGAATACTCATAGTATAATAACCGAGTGACATATATATTTAAGAATTAATCAATCATGTTTATGAACCTAATACATATATTTTTTAAAATATGCATCAGCCGATTAAGGGTTGGAAACCCTGAGCACATTAAACTATACCAAGGGAGCAAACCTCTATTTCTCAATGTAAACGATCTCTGCCCAGTTTGCAAGCAGTATATCAATGACAATAGCCTATACCACCTTCTCTTACACTGTTCAGCACTCAAAGAAAACAGACGGAATATTTTAAAGCCATCCATCTCAACATCCTCTGATCATCAGTCAATAAAAAATATGTTAAATATTAACGATGTCAATAAATTGAATAGGTTTTATACATTCATTATAGCAGCTCTGAAAACGTTTGACTCTCTTAGTACAAATGAGTAAATTCATATCATGAACATTTTGTGAATATATTACTTTTTGTAAGTGTTTTTTATTATTTATTCTATTGTGCACATTTTCAAGGCGAACATTCTTATAGAACTTATATAGTTATTTTAGCTGTTTAAAAAATTGCAATGATAGAGATACCATTCAACAGCGTTAAAGTAATCTTACCATTAGAATTAGATAATAAATTAGATTAGAATTATAGAAATTGAAATATATTAAATTCACTTGATGAAATCTATGAATCCGTTTATTGTAAAAACATGTAGGATTTTCCAGACTCGCAAAGAAAAAAAATGAGTCAACAATTGTTATTATTTGTACAAGATTTAACTTTAACAAATAAATATACAACTATACATATCTATCTATATCTATATTTATTTCAATATGTTTACTTCCCGTAAATTAGAATACATCTTTTCATCAAACTACTAACGTGATAGGTTTATCATGAGAACGTTGGCTTACATATAAATATTTCAATTACTCGTTAAAATAGGATATAAATCACCGGTATATCCAGCCTGTGGGAGTACCAACCGATTCTTACAATGCATCTCTTTATTAATAAAAGTTAAAAGTAGAAGAACAATTCAAGTTTAGATTTAATGAATAAAACGTTTAATAAAACCTAAAGCAGAGGTGGGTGGAGATCATGGATGTCCAGAACATTAAAGCAATAATATTCGAATGTATTTAAAAAAAAAAACATTGTTTCATATGAATTGCACATAACATTTGGGACAGAAGAAAATGAGAATTGTATTTCTAAACTAGTCAAAATCACCTTCATAACCATGAAATAAGCCAGCCAGAACTAAGAACAAATGGAAATTAGTATTCCTTGAGGCAAACCGCAATTAAACAGGTGGTTAAGCTGACTCACAAGTAACTACCAGCCCCCCAATTCCGTACAATTTTCAATGCGAATTCTATCCTCACGATTTGGTCATGCTTCATTAAACTCCATGCTCATAACAAACCGTTGGGCATCACTCCCCATAAATTTGTATTGTTATGCGATCCATTACGTTTCGACCAAGTAGGCGGTTAAACAAAACTTGTTCGGATTGAATCAATTACCAAAGGAGATGTGTGTAAACAGGGACCAGATGCTAATGCCTTTCCTGGCCTGTAATAACTAACTCCACCGCTACCACCTCGCTCTGCTATTTGCATTTTAATCTGTCTTCTTCCTTCACCCACTAATTCGGCTTTTCTCTCGCGTATTTTAAAATGAGATAAAATTAAGTGGCCCTAATGCCTTAGATTAGTTCAATAAAGGAGAGCTCGCCGTTTGTTTTAGATGGAACCGATCGTCTGTTTATTTATAACTTTCTTTAAACCAGCCCAGTTCAGCCACGAGGAGATTGAGAATAAAAGATTCCTATCGACTTTCTTGAGAAAATCATGAATCGTACCGTATTATTCACCGTAAACTGTTTTCCTAATGTGTTAGGAATTTATAGACAGCTCAATCGGGGATTAAAAGACCACCTTGAAGCACTGTGGTATTCTCTGTTCAAGAAATATTTTTAAAAATGGTATAAAATAAATTCTGTCTTCTCTTTGAAATCTACACATAAATTATTATTATTGTAAATTAAATAATATTGCAAATATAAAAAGAGCTTAGGAATATTCAAAATTGGGTTACTTTAAAAAAAGTCCGTCACGCAGGGGCTGCGTAAACTAAGCAGATTTCCCACGTGAAGTTATACAATAGAGAAATCTGTCTAATAACAACTGTAATAGTAAGGGATCTCTAAACCTATTCACGAGGGACAAACAGTTACGGAAACGGCCGCCAGACCTCTCGGCGGAAAATCCCGAACATAGCCAACTCCTGCCGACCACACACAGAATACAAATGCTTACAAATAAAATTAATTATTTATGTAAGACTTCACTGTCCTCCATATTTCTTGTTTCCTGTACATTATGCATAGATTTAAATTAGTAAGGACAAAATATTATAATAATATATTATAATTTGAATTAATTTTTCCAGGTGAGGTACCTGGTAGTTCATATTGAAAAGAATTGTTGAGCAAATTTCTCTAAATAACAAAATAAACAACTTTTGTTGTGTGCATGTTTGCCGATAATCTAATAGAAAACGAAATATCACAATTTTTCCTTTTAGGCCTCCCCTCTCATAACCCCCACTCCCGTTTGGACCTAAAAATTTTAATATAGCTTATAATCATCAAAGAATTAATGCTAGTTGACATACCGAGTTTTGTTAAGTTCGGTTTAATCGTTAGTGCCCAATGAAATTGTTGGCTCCCGCTAAAGTTTTAGCGTATATCTCCACAAAAGTGAATATCACAAAAGTTACTTCAAATAAAAAAATAAACCACGTTTTTCATGTGCATATTTGCGACGAATAGAAAACGAAATATCGCTATTTTTAATTTCATGCCTCCCTTACAACCTCCTCTTCTGCCCGTCCCTAGAAAAGTTGATATGGCTTACGATAATTAAGGCGTCAGTGCTAATACACATACCGAGTTTTATTTAGTTCGGTTCAGTCTTTTGTGTCAAATAATATTGTTGACTCCCGTTATATTTTTTAACGTATAACGCATTTACTCTTCGGTATACGACGAAAGAGTATATAACAAAAATTACTCTAAATAACAAAATAAACAACTTTTGTCATGTGCATATTTGCCAAACAACCAATAGGAAACGAAATATCGCTATTTTTAATTTCAGGCCTCCCCTATAACCCCCACTCCTGTTCGTCTCAGAGAAAATTAATATAGCCTAAAGTCTAAGTTGGGTTAGTAGTAATACACATACCAAGTTTCATAAAATTCGGTTCAGCCGTTTATGCGTGAAAAGGTAACAAACAAATAAACAAACAAACAAACACACACGAAAGAAACAAAATGCAGCTATGGTGCCTATGACAAGTGAAACGAAAAGTTATCGTGAAATTTCGAGAAAAAAATAAATGTACAGACAGAGGTTACAATTTTATATATATAATTTTGAACGGACCATTTTCGTCATCTCCTGGGTAGGATCGATGGACATTTAAAGAAAGTTGTCGAAAATCGTGTCATGAGTACGACCTCAATAGCTGATTTCCCTTAAGGGCTATCTGCTAAAATAGCCCTTCAAAATATATTGCCTTGACGCCCGTAAAATAAATATAATTTTTGTTAGCGAATGTCCCTCAAGTAAGCTATTACCGATGGTCACATTGTAATATGCTTCACGCATCAGCAGACAGGGTAGAAAATGGAGTTATAAGTTCAGTAAAGAGAGCAAGCAATACAGATGTCGGAGAACATTGAACACCACCCCATTCATTAAACCAGATAGTGAGCTCTTGATGCCAATGCTCTTTTCAATAATAAATGAATATAATTACCGTATGTCCGTCACGCAGGGGCTGCGTAAACTAAGCAGACTTCCCGCGGGAAGGTTTGCAACAAATAAATCTGCATCATGGTAACACGACCGTGAATGTTAAGGTAATACAAACGGTAATAATAAATCATTCAGTCCTGTTACAAGTTAATAATATCTACAACGGATAGCGCTTGAATTGTAAACAACCAGGGCAGCCAACTTCGCAGCGCTGAATAGATAGAATTCTTTTACCGGAAAGATGAACAATTAATGAAGTATATCTGAATATACCATATTAATTTTATTGAAAACTATTTACTATAGCTAGTGGAGTAATTGGTAATGAATCAGAATAGTTTCTATCTCAATCACTCAGAGTTTAGTGATCCAAGACCAAAAAAAGTGGAGGGGGGGGGTCACAGAACAGAACGTATTTGTTTTTATCTCGTACAATAAAGCTTTGTTGAAAACAATAATTGGTGTTTAACCATGTAATGAAGTGGTTCATGATATAACAGCTTCTTATTAATGTGAAACTTGTAGGATGGGGGGTTTACTGAAAGCGTAAAACTATAAAATCCTAATATCTCGGTTAGTACGCATTATACGGAAAGTGTGTGTAACAATATTGATAGTAAATTTAATTTGCAATAAGATTGTTTTTATACAATTTTACGATCCGACGTATACTAACAGAGATATTTCGAATTTTCGAAATTCCTCCCCTCTAACCCCCCCCCCCCCGGTCCTATTTCATCCGTTAACGAAATTGATCTTTCTTTTTGCCTAATTCTTTACGCAATTATTACAGAACCAAAACATGAAAATTAGAGCATATTCAAAGATTAAATAGTTATTTAAGCCCTCATGGCGTCAATATTTTTATTATTTCTTAATTTGTACCAAATGTATATTTGCAATTATTTTCATTGTTTAATATTTTTAAATGAAAAAAAAATACCAATAACACAACATTTTGTGATTTGTTTTATTAAATATTTGCAAATAGGTGAATTAAATAACTAAAGTACAACTTTAACAACTTTCTTCTCATATTTTGCAGTATTTGCCTAAAGCGGATAGTATTGAATTGTGCCTCACTGCTTAAAACTCTAAAATATTTGTAAAGGTCACGACTGTGGCGGTGAGGATTTTGCATTTGGAAGGAAACGTTTCCTACGTATATAATGTCAAAGTATCTGGGATTTTTACTATCTGAGTGTGATAATTTTGAAGCGAATATAACTATATATGTATGTGTATATATATACATATATATGTGGTGTGTTGTTCTTTTCGGAGTTTTGGTCAATGTTGGTGAAATGAATCTTAGTTTATGCCGATATTTCGAGAATCTTTATTTTCTCTTCCTCAGGGCTGTAAAAATTACATGTACTACATTATAATATTGCACATTGTTGTTATACATTGTTATAAAAGGTGTTTTTTTCTTATTATTACTTACCAAGACTAAATATATTTATAGACTATTATAGTAATAATAAGAAAAAAACACCCTTTTATAACAATGTATAACAACAATGTGCAATATTATAATGTAGTACATGTAATTTTTACAGCCCTGAGGAAGGGAAAATAAAGATTCTCGAAATATCGGCATAAACTAAGATTCATTTCACCAACATTGACCAAAACTCCGAAAAGAACAACACACCACATATAAATACAACCTGGTCGAAAACATCAGCACAATTATATATATATATATATATATATATATATATATATATATATATATATATATATGCTAGCGGACCCGACAGACGTTGTCCTGCATGGTATTTCAAGCGATTAGGATATAGGGTATGGGAATAAGTTTTAATTTTTTTATGGTGAAAAAAAAAAACAAATTGGAATAGAGAAATAAAAAAGTACTTTATTCAAAATAATTTCCATTTGAAGCGACAACCTGGGCCCATCTTTCAGGCAGTAAACGGATTCCTCGAGCGAAGAATTCTATATCTTTCGACGCAATCCAGTCATCGGCCCATTTTTTAACATCCTCGTATGTGGTAAAGCGCTGCCTAGTAAGTGCTGACTGCATAGACCGGAACAAATGATAATCTGAAGGGGCAATGTCTGTTGAATACGGCGGGTGGGGTAGGACCTCCCAGTTGACCTGTTCCGGACGGGATGACCAACATGGGGCCTAGCATTGTCGTGCTGCAAAATCCACATACGAGGATGTTAAAAAATTGGTCGATGACTGGATTGCGTCGAAAGATATAGAATTCTTCGCTCGAGGAATCCGTTTACTGCCTGAAAGATGGGCCCAGGTTGTTGCTTCAAATGGAAATTATTTTGAATAAAGTACTTTTTTATTTCTCTATTCCAATTTGTTTTTTTTTTCACCATAAAAAAAATTAAAACTTATTCCCATAACCTATATTAATCAAAGTATGAAATGAAAAACAAATAACATAATAATTTCATTATTCTTTATTTCGAAATAACATCAATTTTTCGTCAACATCGATATTTCTTGCGGCTAAAATATCTTATAAGAGTGGAAGAATTAATGCTAATTTACATATTCGGTTCAATCGTTACTGTCCAATAAAATTGTTGGCTCCCACTTTTATTTTTTAGTGTATATCTCGTTTATACTTTGTTATACGACAAAAATGAATATAACAAAAGTTACTCTAAATAACAACATAAACAACTTTTATTCTGTGCATATTTGCCGAAAAGCCAATAGGAAACGAAATATCGCTATTTTTAATTTTAAGCCCCCCTTACAACCCCCACTCCTGTTCCATCTGCCGAGCTGATATGTGAATCTAAACCATCCAGGGCGTCACCCAAACACATACAACAAAATTCATTCAAATCGGTCCGGACGTTTAGGAAGAGTTCAGTGACATACACACGTACAGTAGAATTATATATATAAATATATATATATATATATATATATATATATATATATATATATATAAAGGGAAAATCCTCTACCTATAGAGAACAGCATAAATTTAGAAATATATAATGGTGAATAGACATATGGTTATGAATGCATTTAAATGAGGACAAAAGAAAACTTTTCAGCAATGCTGACCAAGGAGAGATGTGCTTTTAGAAATTTAAAGGAAAAAGGGGTTGGAGATAATTATTATAATTATTCTCGTATTGTTTGTTCTACTAAAATGACTGTCACGCAGGGGCTGAGTAAACTAAGCAGATTTCCCTCGTGAAGTTTTACAATAGATAAATCTACGTACTGGTAACACCACAATGAAAGAATGTGAATAAATACATACGGTAATGAAATCTTTCAGTCAATATTAATAACCTCTCAACGGAAAGAGTCCAATTGTAAATAAACAGGTCTGCCAACCGCTCAGAGTTAAAAAGATAGATAGAAATATTCTTCACCGGAAAGAAAAACTATTACTGAATATAACATATTAATTTTATTGGACAATTTTTATTATATCTAGTACTGTAAGTTATAATGAATCAGATTAATTGTTATCTCAATCGTTCAAATTTTAGTAGTCCAAGAAGAAAAGAAGGGGGGGGGATGAACAGAACGTATTTGCATATATCTCACAAAGTTGAAGTTCAATGAAAACAATATTTGGTATTTAACCTTGGAATGTAGTGGCTCATGTTATAGGTGCTTATTATTAATATGTCATGAGGGAGTTCGGTGAAAGATGTAAACTGAAAACTACAAATATCTCGGTGACAATATTTATAGTATATTTAATTTTCAATAAGATTGGTTCTATACACTTTTTCGATCCGACGTATAGTTAACGGATATATTTTGAATCTTCAAAAATCTTCCCCTCCCGCTGGTCCGATTTCAGCCATTAACGAACCCTAACCTTTCTTTTTACATAAAACGAATAAATCGAGTTTGGTTACTATCTAACAAAAATTGCGGACGCTAGAGCGTACAGACGTTATATGTATATAGACTCGGAGATATTTCTAAATGCTCACTTAATCAGTGTCACAAGTTGCCAGTATTTAATTTGCACCAGATCACCTGAACCGTAGGCAGTCCCTCTCTCAATATGTGTCCGAAATATTGACATACCGCTGAACAAAATATGGTCTATTTTGTTCATTATAAGGCCAACCGGGCTAATCAGTATTTATTTTCAATACCTCTTTGTGAGAAAACGTTTATGGCTATGGACTGCTTACTACTAATCAAAGCAAGCTTTACAGTTCGATACCCGTTATAATTGGTAGGCTCATGTTTGCTATGGTTTCCGATAGGTAGGTCTATAGGTCACTTCTTTGCCCATTTGAGTATCGGAGTAACCCAGTAGGCTCTTGCTTGGCATTACATTACTTCGGCATTAAATATTAACAGAAGGCATTGCTGGATTCATTCTCTTCTTTCTCAAATTGTGTTAGCCCACTGATAACTGATATATTGCAGAAACTGTCCATCAATCTAATTCTGCAAATTCTGTCGTCAATACAGCTGTATTTTATGTGTCGAATCGTTATCTTAATTCTGGTTCCACTCTGGTTCTGCACCGAGTCCCTAAGAAATAACTACTTATAACTACGTCAATCCACCAATGGAAAGCCACAAGATGCATCATATATTAGACCTGCGTCGTCTCCTATTATCTGCTCATTTCTGGTTGGAATATGTTCTGTGCGTCACAGTACCAATATTTAATCCTGATCCTATCTTTATTTTACAGATATGTTTCTTCATATTGTATGTTTAGTTGATAGTAAAATCTGGCGTTGGTTGGGACCCCCTCCCGTATTCCAAGGGGCCCCTGAGACATATTTTTAACAATCAGCATTCAACATGAATCTTAGGAAAGGTAAGAGCCTAGAACAGGCAGAGACTGTGGAACTAGCTATTGTAACTCTAGGGGCTCGCTTGCCTTAAATGGCGGGTTGAATTCAGTTGACCTTCTATGACATGCATATCTTTGCTACATTCTAACCCCCCCCCCCCAAGAAGTGGTGAGCTTTCATCTCTATTAATAGGATAGGACTAGTAATGACCTCCCCCATCCTTGGCTGGCTAGCAAGTCATGAAAAGTCAGGAAAAGGTAGCACAAAACTAGTTTACAGTATCTTTCCGTAATATGAAAACTTATATTTTGCATTTGGGAAGAATCGCCTTGGTCTTTACAAGTAAATTGCTAATACCAGATTCGATGGAATGTGTCTAAACATTTATTAAATTGTATTAAAATAAACAAAAATATTCTTTAGCTTCAAACGGTACGGGCTAAGATATTTAAAGGCTAATAAGTAGTTGTTCTTCTAAGTAAAGCAAAGTACTCATCTTTTTTAACGAACCCAGCTCGATGTTATCAAATACACTTATCCCTAGTCTCATCTAGCTTCTGAAAGGATGTTAAACAACCATTCTGTAATTTTATTAATAATTACATTGACGCCATTTTCATTTTTACCGGTGCTTATTAAAATAATGACGAGTAATATCTTGGCCCAATTCCCACTTCATAATTACTCAGCGGGGTAGGCGAACCCCAACTAAAGTTATTAATGAGGTATAACATGTTAGAGTTTTTCATTGGCCAGCCTATATCGTAACTCATATATCGGTTAGTTTTTAATTTCCCCAACTTGCTCATCATTGTGGAGCCTGCCAATGAGTGTGCGTTTTGTTAGGCTTTATGAGTCGTTACAATTCTTAGATGTAGCCACCCTCTTTTTCTATTTTTTTTTTTCGTTTTTATATTTTATTTGTTAATATAAGCAATGGTTATTTTTTAACATTGTAGTATATGTTGTCTTTTATTTATTTATTTATTTATACAGGAGCACCCGCAACTAGGCGACTTGGCTCAAAATTATAGAAAAATAATACCAACAAAAATATTAATACGATAAATAAACATGAATTACATGTAATAAAAACAACAAATAAATATTACATTGGTATTAAAGATAACAATTTAATTTATTTTTTAATACAATTTATGTTATTCCTATATACCTGTATCTTTATATTATTTAAACTTGTTCAAAACTATATTAAATTTTTCACTAAGTCAAGATCAAAAAGGATAGAAGTTAAATTTTGTAAAACGAATTCAAGTTATTAAGGTGGTAAGAAGTTCGTACATGTTATGTGGAGTCTCTAAGTATTCAATCTTCCAACAGTTCGTCAGTATGTGTTTAATGGTTAATGGTTCATGGCATGTTCTGCATAGAGCTCTTTCTGATCTTATCATGACGTATGATTGCCTTAAATGAGAGTGTCCTATCAAAAGTTAATCTCGGTACGTCAAATATTTTCATGTCCTGGAACCCACATCAATATAACTTTTGTCTTTAATTTTCAAATTTGTTCTAGAACAATTAAGGGTTCTGAATAATTAAGGGACCAGTGTTGTAAATTTTTTTAAAGGAAAGTAAACAACTTAATGAATCAGAGTATAAAGTAATGTCATGTGTTGTAGCCTTGTAAATGTGACAGTCCCAAAATATGGCATGCAATTCAGCGATGTATATAGTGCTGTTTTTAGTTAGGCTCATTTCATATGCATCATCTACAATAGTCACGGCAACAGTACCTTTTTCTGTTTTGGATCCGTCCGTGTATATAGGTAGAGTCTGTGTATTGGTGGTTAAAGTCAGTAAGTTGTAGTGTGTTTTGTACAAGTAATTGTCTAAAGTTTCGTTCTTTTTAAATTTTGATAATCTGAGGGTGATCATTGAGTTCTTTACTGTCCAAGGTGTCATGAAGAGTTATCTGATCGGTAAATGGAAGAGTCAATAATGTTTTCATTGTATTGTGAAGATCTTAATAGTAAGGGGTTTCTATTTGTATGTAAACCTGTAAGTGTGGGTTGTTTAAAAAAGTATTTACACAGGGACTGTTCAATGATTTTGATCTTGTGAGAAATTTCAACACATCATCCTACGCCTGCAATCCAGCAGAGATTATCTAGCTTCGACATAAATACTATTGACGGGACTTCTTCGAAAAGCCCCTGTTGATATTCTAATTCCAGCGTGGTGTATAACGTCCAATACTTTGCACATGCTACTATGTCTATTATGCACGGCATAAATCCATTTCTTGGGGTCTTTGGAGTTTACCCAAAAAACATTATTTGGTCATATGCCAGTAATGCCTTTCAAAAATGTAACGATCTCATATTATGGGAGGAGAAACATTTTGCCATATGTTTGTAGGTAATTTTTCAATAAAATCATTTTTCATAACTTCTAGAACCAATTAAAAATTGTAGATGGAACTGAATCAGCTGTATAAATAGAACTCTAAGGTTTTCTGTTTAGGCTTGGATAAATTGTTTTCTCGTTTTAGAACATTCTAAGAACAATGGCAACATAATTGAAAATTTCCTGAGTCTGTGCAAAGCTGTTTCTTAAGTAATCACTCAAAAATGGCTCGGAAGATTTCTATGAACTGCGTCAACTATCCCGAATTCGAATATTCAACAACGAGGGGGGGGGGCGCGAAGTGAAATCACATATTCGTCTATATCTGTATTAATGTTGGTTTTATCAAGGAAATGGAAGGAACAAATTGTGTTTAGAAAAAAAATTATAATTTTAAAACGTTATTTACATTTATGAATGTCCAAGTTTTCACAAACGATTTCCAGCTTAAGTCTTTATTCGTGTCATTCATGAAAATGGAGCAAAATAATAGAGATTTTTTTTTTAAATGTTTTCAGCAATAAATATTGTTAACATGAGTGATTTTATAGTTTACTATAACCTTCAGAAGTAAAAGGGGCTTACTTAGACGTCAAATTATATAACGACAACATTTTCATTAATATTGATTTCATCGGAAAAGTGTAAAAACAAATTTTGTTTTGCGTATTTTTTACGGTTAATTTTGAATTTCAAAATTTTGACTTTCCATTTTCCGTCACTGCATAGTACTTATTAGCGCTCCACGAGAGCGCCTCAAGAAAATTATGAAAGTTTGATATATTTATTTTAGGAAGGGATATACACAACAAGCGCTATATTATACTTTTCGTCATTTGCAGATGTGAGGGCTTATTTGGATCCTTAATTGTTTGATTCTGCGAAAACCATTTTTATTTCAACCGACAACGCTTAACACAGCTAATTACTTTGGACTTCCGGTCACCACTTCATGAGAATGTGGTGTTACAGTTAGTTAAAGGATTTTGTAATTTCTCCGCATTTTTATATTTTCAGGGGAAAGTAGATTTATTTGATTCCATAAACGATAATAAACTAATCAAATTAGTCGTCCAATAGGCATTTTATGCAGCATATATAAATCTGTAATATGACTGTAGTTTGAAAGTGATATGATTATTTAGGGTTTATGTTAATGTACTATTTATTCTAGCTGGGGAAACCATTGTTATTTCAATTTACTAAAGGGTCATAACTATTTTAAATATAAAATCGTAACTGCCATTTTAGCAGCTATCCCTTAAGAAAGGATTTTGAAAAGTCGAAATATCGCCTTTATAATGAGTCGAATCGCAAAATGTTTTAGAACCAATCTTGTTAAGCTATGTTCTACAATTGTTAATCTATGCATTTTTTTCGTAACTCGAGTATTAAGCGCGTTATTTGCACTTTCTTGTTTTCAAGCTTCATTACCCCCCACCCCCACAACCCTTCTCTTCGTTGATTTTTTTTTTACATAGAAATGGAGAATGAGATCACAAGTATTTTATACCTGCACGTGGAAAATCTGCTTAGTTTGTGCAGCCCCTGAGTCACGGACGTTTTTTGTTACATAAGTGCTATAAAAACAGAAATGACTGCACATTTACTGTACATGTTATATGAAATTTCTCTGACGTGATGAATATGATAATCCCAAGGGAAACCATTTATATTTCTACCCGCCAATGAGCGGAAGTAACACAGAAGGTAAGCTGTCTGGTTCGTGGTGGAAAGTGTTACTTGTACATATAATAAATATTTTATTTTTTGCATTTACGTGCTTAATATTATCATGGAATTAAAAATTAACCATTTGGAAATGCAAGTGAATTTATAACACCGTTTTATATACATCTTTTGGCATTTAAATAAGGCATATTCAGATCAAATTTCATACATTTTCACATCGTTCATTAAATAATTTATTTTTTCTTTTATTTTAATGTATCTTCTTTTTATATCACAAGAATAATTTATTTTATTATTATTATTATTTATTAAAGTCCACTTACCTACAGGTTACCACCCTTTTCTAGCCAGGGTGGGACTTAGAATGTTATTTAATGAATTTCGTCACTAAATAATTTCCTTTGCCCAGACGAGAATCGAACTCGCCACTCTAGGTTTACCATGTGAGATTAAGGTCAACGCTTTAACTCGCACGGCTAACCTGAGCCCCTTATTAATTTTATACATCTACAAAAACCGTAGGGAATCAGATATATATTATTCTATTTTGACTTTATACAGTTCAAGTGGCATAGAACATATTCAGTAGAGGTTACGGTGGGCATTGCCCGCATAAAGCTAGTATCAGTCGTACAGCATTATTCAGTTAGAAAATAATCACCTAAATCCATTAATTATCGAGAAGTCCCTTTTCCATTTACCGACAGTTATTAATATAATAGTTAGTAATGGGCTCATATTCCCTTTTCCATGATAATAGGCATGGGGTGCTTCAAAGGAAGTTATTCTACCGACTAATGAATAATATTTACAGCTCAATAATAACTTCTGCTATGAACTCCCTCATTTATTTTTTTAATTCTTCGCTTTCTGAGAAGGCTCACTGGAATCTACTCACTCATTTTCCTTCTTAATGGTTGAAGCGTTATATAAAATTATCTCCAGCTATTAAAGTATCTACATATCTCTAACTTTAGTCTTAATTAATAGCGATGTAATGTAACTAAATGATTAATGGTTGTTACTAGTAAACACTTTTTATAGAGGAATTATGAATTTTGGCTGAATATGTTAAAGGAACGACTCATTTCAGTGAAAATTAATCATCCATTTTAGTCATTACAATTTATCTGAGTGTGTACTATTTTTAAACATTTATTAACACTACCAGAAAAATGAACACAAATATAATAGTATACATTTGATTTAAAACAAACACGAACATCCTTGTAACAGGTTTCCCTTTAAAAAAAAAAAAAATCAGCTAAGGTTTATCGCATAGCGAAAAATTTCTTGAAATGTTCATCGATCATACCTAGGTGATAACGTCCGTTCAAAATTGATTATATGTATTTGTCTGTTAGTGCTCTAGCGGTCGAAAATTTTGTTCGTTCGTTATCAAACTTCATATATAAATGCGTTTCATCTAAAAGGAAAGGTCAACCTCGATAACGGCTGAAATCGGACTGGGGCAGGAATGTGGTCGAAAATTGAAACATCTCTGTCTCTCTATTCGGATTGAAAACTTGTACTTGATCAATCTTGTTTTAAATTGAGTTTTCTATAAATGTTGCTCTGATCACTTTTTCTCAATCTTAACAGGGATTTTTGCATTTTTTTTAATTTTCAGCTTTAAGTAAAGAATTTAAACCCTTAAATGCCTATTCTTGTTTTCAAAACAAATCTTTACTATATAAAGTACGTGAAAATACGTCGAGTGATGACATCATAAATTAAGACTTTAATTCTTAGTTAAGACAATTAGTGTTTGTATAATATAAGTAATTAAAGGGTAAATTTACTCTGTCTGACACATTCAAGTACTGAGGGCCAGGGTTACTTTGTGGTCAGTAGACTATCATTGGGATAGGCAAAGTTTTGAATGGATTTGCTACTGTTTTATTAAAACTACAGGCATTGACAGCTCCTACTGGTGCTGCAAAATAGTACCAAAGACAAGGAATTCTGTGTTTTTTTCTTCAGTCATTAAGTATCCGTTTTAAGAAGGTTAAGTTTAATTATGAACGAGTGGTCCCTCCATCAACTTCCGTTCATAGAGAGAAAATTGCAGATTCCATTGGAATGAAAAATAAATATTTTGGAACACACTTTCATTATCTATTATTAGTCAGTGTTGTACAGTGGTTCAAATTAAATTCTCATGTTGAATGAGATATTTTCTGAAAAATGTTGACAATCCTTAGGATACCTTTACAGTGTTAATATTGGAAGAGTTTGAACATAGCTGAGTCCGACATGAGTGTTGGTATTTAGAAGACTGGCGTGTGTCAACTTTATTGTAATTAAGGGCTCGACATGATTTCCACTTTATCCTTCAATCAATTCAAAAAAAAAAACAATAAAGGAAAAAAAAACTCAGCATTTGCCAAAGAGCAAGAGATGAGAAAGTTAATGTTCCGTGAAGTGAAGTTCTTGAAATCAGTTCCTTATGTAGAGTCTGACAATTGCATGAGTTGGACACCTAATGAAATGGAAGACGAGTTGAACCCATAGCATACTTATACTGACTGAACCATAAAAAGATTGTAAGGAACAAAATTGAAAACGATTATAGAAGCCTTCTGGTATTGGCCGTGTCAAGGTATTTTCTCCTAACGCTTCCGTACCTTTTTAGATAACCATTATCCTCAATTTGCGGATTTTATGGCATTTTGTCTATAAAAATTAGTTGGACGGTCAATTATTAAGCACTAATAAATTTAAATGGCTATTCTGATTGTTAATTAATACTGGGGAAGTGGAAAAAACACCAAGGAATACAGAACCGAATAACAAATCCAACCCGGACTCAAGGGTAAGGCGATTTCATCCCCTGCACGACGTACTGAGACTAAGTAAGTACAAATACTTTGGATAGAATAGATCACTGTTTTTTGAGATAGCCAGAAAAATCCATCAACATGGATTGGGAACCGTCCATAGAATATACCATGAAGGAATGACTTCTATAACTATGCCATATGGACCTTGGAAGTCCAAACGTTTAAAATATTTCTTTGAGTGAATTATAAAGGTGTTACATATTCTGAGTTGATATTCAAACAGAAAATTTGGTAACTAATAACCTGCATTATCAAAAGCTACAATAATTTTAAATGACTAAATAAGGCAGATACTCTGAACTATAGAGACGTGTGGTAGTGAGATTTATTCTATAAAAAGGTTGAGAAAGCAACTAGAAGTTTTGCCCAATTCTGCTTCTGTTGTTTAACAAGAAAAAGCAATAAGATTTAAACTATCTAATGTGTGAAACTTTTGTTAAATTTGCACCAGTTATTATTATATTGAATTTATAATTGTCAAACATCCTAACTTTTAAATCCTAAATATAACTTAATATCATAAAGGTGCCCTTAGTAAAGGGGTAACTTTAGAGCAAGAAAACTGGGTATGACTTTGGAAATATTGATCAAGGAATAATAAGAATTAATAAATTAAAAAGAATAACTTCAAATCTATCGAAATAATACAATTACGGTTTGTAATATCCAGCAATGTCTCGTAGCTCCAGTATAAGGTATCTAAATTTAGGAGTAGCGCACATTAAACCTCTGAACATTGAAAAGATAATTTACTCTAAACCACTTAACGAAAATCATATAGTTGAGAGAGGAAGCTATGAGTGATTCGTTTTGAAGTTTTGGCTCCTTTCTTGATAACCCAAATGGTAGCACATTCCTGTAGAATACTCAGTAGGGGGGATCAAAACATGTTTTTCTCAAGTATACGATATACAAATAAATACCGGTGGTACATAAAAAGTAGAAGGAACAGATTTTTCATTTGCTTTGTATACTACTCCATTGTGTAGTAAATGTGAACCGCCAACATTAATGACATTTCTATTGTAGCAATAAAAATAATAGCTCAAATTTCAAAATATGATTGTAAGTAATCCCTGGGTTATATCTTAGATTAACCGACCTCTCACAGTTTGAAAACAATTGAAATCCATTTTCTTTTTAATGTTTTCCTACCAATTTCTATTTAATGTTTCTTTGATGAGGCAATTACAATAAATTTCTTTATTTTAATGGAATCTAAAATGCATTAGAAAAGTCATTTCAATGGTGTGGTAAACGTCAGTGTGTATTTACGAAGAGATTACGTGCCCAGTCGTAAACATGCCATTCTTGACAGATAATTGTTTCGCTACTTAAAATATATTGCCCTTTTCAGTCTAAAACACATAAACAGTTCAACTTTAAATCCGTTTTAAATGTGATAGGAAGAAATTCTGTCAGTAATGAAGAATTAATAAGAAATAAATATTACGAGATTTCCTCTAAATCTATTTCCCCATTGTTCCTCCGACCATTAATTCTTTTTCATGTTTGTTATATATTTATCTATGGGAGGGTGTGGCTCGGTGATATCGCACTGAATCTGTAACTGTATGGACATGAGTTCGGATTCCGTGCGCAGCACATGTTTATTATATGTACCAATAGGAACATCAAGTTGTACATGGTCATCTTAAAATATATAACACAAAGAAACATACATCTATTCTATATATACAGGGTCCGGCAAAAAAACCTCCCTGATTTCAATAGGCATTTGCAAAAAGAATAAGAAACATACAGAACAATTACTTATATTTGTGAATAGCCTATATAATGCCATTTTACATCATTTAGTATACTTTACTTGGTTTTGAAAATTATGTCCGATAAATGATGTCCCCCATTGGTTAAGACATTCACGAAGTCTTTCCCTGAAGTTGTCCATAGTTCTTCGTGTACCTTCCCTTGGAATGACTGCCACTTCCTGCCTAATGACATCTTTTAGTTCTTGCAGAGTTCTGGGACGATGTTTATACACTTTAGCCTTTTGGTAGCCCCACAGGAAGAAATCACAAGGTGATAAGTCGGGTGACCTTGGGGGCCAGGAAATGTCTCCTCTTAAAGAAACAAGACGGCCAGGGAACAACTCTCTTAACATTTCCATGGACCGCCGAGCAGTATGCGATGTGGCTCCGTCCTGTTGGAACCAAACTTCTTCTTCCTTATGGTCTAAAACAAACTGGAGAAATGTCTCTATCATGTGACAATAGCGATCGGCATTGACCGTTACTGTTTGTCCATCTTCTTCAAAAAAGTACGGTCCCCACACACCAAATTCCGCAACGGCGCTCCAAACTGTGACTTTTGGGCTGTGTAGTGGTTGTTGGTGGAGTTCCCTAGGATTTTCTGCAGCCCAGTAGCGGAAATTCTGTTTCTTACCAGTTCCACACAAGTGGAAGTGGGCTTCATCAGAAGAAATGAAGACAGCATCTGGGGAATGTTTTGCAAAATGTAACAAACGGGGGACTTCATTTATCGGACATAATTTTCAAAACCAAGTAAAGTATACTAAGTGATGTAAAATAGCATTATATAGGCTATTCACAAATATAAGTAATTGTTCTGTATGTTTCTTATTCTTTTTGCAAATGCCTATTGAAATCAGGGAGGTTTTTTTTGCCGGACCCTGTACGTACATCAACGTGGCCTAACTCAATACAGTATGTCAGTATTATTCAAAATGAATTACATGTACTCATAATCCTTTTAGAAATATACGGAGTTTTTATCCTTGGATATGTGAGCAGCATGAGAAAAATTAATTATAAGGCCATCGATTTTATTTTGCACAATGTCTAGTAATCAAATCAGTGACGGCAATAACGGACTCATGGTCCTTTAGGCTCCTGGATCTGTGGTCCTCGACATTGCCAAAAATTAGAATATGAGCAAATTTCTCAATATTTCCATTTACTTATATTTATTAATTTATATCATGCCCCTTCCCCCAATACCACGGTGTTACTAGAGGCACAAATTAAAATTAAGGCCATTAAACTTTCCACATGATCTCCAAATATATTTTTCATTATTCATTTTCTATAACATATGTAAATAAAGAAGCCAAACTTATTTTACACAATATAACTATGATGTTATGTTATATTTATGGTTCTAAAAAGAAAAAGATCTTTACGGGTGGAAATAAAAATATGATATGCGATTGTTTTAAAATAATTTGTTGATCTCCTATCAAAGGATGATCTTTAGGAAAAATATAATAGGTACATCAAAAGTCTACCCTATTACGCAAAGGTTTTTGTAGTGGGAAAGTAATTTTACTTTATCAGTGTACTTAAAAGAATAGTCAAATGTGAAAGCCAAGACTTGTTATAGCAATAACTGGGTTCTATTTATGTTACTATACCCATCGAATAAATGAAATGTTTGGCATCCTTGAAAAATGACTTTCTAGAACTCAATGTTCTCGAAATCATGCCTTCGATTATACTGCAATTAGAACATTGTGCCTAATATGTAACGCACAATGTTATATTTTTCCACCACGGCTTTGACTTTTACTTTCTTAAAGCTCATTTAAAATCCCATGTATCAATAAAAGGAAAAATATTAACTAAACTTATTAATAGTTAGTATGTGGTTGTGTATAAGGCGAGCCTTCTGCTTGTAAGAAAGTACTTTGCTACAGGAACCGATCGGACCTGCTTTCGTAGGAAGACTTAGGTGTATAGTAACACTTATATTCGCCTCAAATTATTTGACACACATTAATAAATAATTTTTTTTTGCAAACACTAGTCCGTACTTTTAATTCAATATGAGAATGAAGATCAGTTGATGCTTGGAGCTCAAGGAAATTGTTTTTTATTATTAACATTCTTCACTTATATTGAACATAATTAATTTTCCAATAATACAATACTTATATTTGTTAGATACGATTCATATTCATGATAATTTTTCTTAATGTTATTTTATTGATTGGTAAGTTTCCGTACCCCCTCCCCCACTCTGCAATTGAGTTTGAACTACGAAAAATATTTTCTATAATTTCATAGACAAAAAACTGCATTAGCCGAACTTTCTAGGCCCGTCTGTTTCTGAAGAGAGGAGTGAGGATCTAAATAATACTCTTACGTCGGTTTTCTTTTCGACTAATTTTATTATTAACTGGCTCAGATCCAATATTATAACTATTGAAAAATGTAGTTTATTAGTCCATGGATACGAACAAAACAAAGCAATGCAGTTCAAGTATTTTATGTGAAAAATATTTTCTTTGGGGCTCAGGTTAGCTATGTGAGTAAAGCGTTAGCCTTAATCTCACATGGAGTGGCGAATTTGATTCCCGCCTGGGAAATAGGAAATTATTTAGTGGCGGAATTCATTAAATAAAATCCTTAGTCCCACCCTGGCTAGAAAAGGGTGATAACCTGTAGATAACCCGTCCCAATTAGCCTCAGTTGCAAAAAGTGGGCGTTAATAAATAATAATAATAAATATTTTCTTTCTTTAACCCCCTCCCTCTCCCCAATTGAGATTGAACTATGTAAAACATTTTATGTGACACCATACGTGAAAAAGTATATTAGCCGTACTTTCTTTAAAAAAAAATATCATTTAAATCATAGAAAACTCCAATAATTGCATTGTTGTATTGTATCGTTCCAAATTGAGCTGATCATTTTTAGAATGTCTTTCTACCGAACCCTTCCACATTGGATGAGACGGATTTTTATTTACATTCAATGTGTAAAATATATTTTGAAAGAATATAATGAGGTAACTTCTTAAAGAATTGAACTATATTTCAGTACTCTCAGTAATCAGTCTATGATAGGTTAAGGGAATTCAAATTATTCAGAGAGTGGAAAGAAGCGAGTAAAAAAGAAAGCCCAAACTGAAGCGAAGCTATTTGGTTCTGAATGAAAGATCGGGTTAGAGAGGAAGAGGCAGGCGGGACCCTGCTTATGAGAGGGCCGAAGGAGATTTATCTATCTGAAACCACTACTAACAACCTCCCTACTTATCCATGACGATTTTCATTTGCGCCTTTCATTCGATTCCTCTTAAGCCGTGACCAACTCGGGATGTTTGGGGCGAGGGTCCAAAGTACTAACAACATATGGCTTGAGTCTAGATAGCAGATCCACAGCCCACAGGCCTGAAAACATTTTTTGCTCCGTCTTATAAAATACAAATCCCAAAAGGATGTGGCTTATCTTTGATTCCCAATATAAATTCTAGACTCTAAAATAATAGGGCATAAAGCTTATATAAAAATGGTTCCGAAGAAAACCTGTTTTGAATCAACATTTGCCCTTGACAAAAAATAGCTTCATTAAAACTAATGGAATTAAGTTTTATTTATCTATAGTATTGTACGTAAAACGTATTCAAGCACTTGGAGTCCACACTTGCTGACAAAAAAGGGCAAACTATCTACCTGGTTTTATTCGAAACATGTAAATTACTTGTTAAATCTTAATTATTCAATATGAGTGAGATTATTGAAGTTGTATTGGTACTTTTCTTTGTTACCTGTAACTTTGCTACAATGATTTTTTAATATATATTTTATTCATTAGGTTCTATACTTTGTTTAAAGATATCCAAAATGATCCAATCTCTTTACTCATTATTAAATTAACAAAGCTTATTAAATGACTCTCTCAGTTTTCATTTTGGTAAGCAACTCTAAATCTTTGTTGATTTTGAGCCACACAACTGTGACTACTTGATTCATTCCGTTGATTACTCAGTAATAACAAATTCACTAGCAAAAACTAAAAAAAAAAGTCTTGTAGAAGATACCTGGTATTAACATTTATAGAAATAAATAGTGTTATTTCTTGTAACACTGGGATAGTGGGTAGTAATTTCCATTTAAAGAATCTATCGAAAAAATTAGATAGTAAGTGTTAATATCCAGCGAGTAATTTCTCTGAGCAGTAGAAACTTTTCCTAAGAAGATCTTTCTGTCTAGAATTCCGAAGAGTCCAATAACAATTTGTAAGATTTAAGCCAGTAGTTATACTGAATAGCTTACCTAGATGTGAGAAAGTAGTTGTAATCTACCAGAAATCACCAATATTAACCCTCCAGAACTCGCACCGTGAGCAAAATACTCACACCCCGAAGAATAAAGTTATATCTATTATAATATGTCTTTGGTGATAGTGCGGCTCTCTCTAGCTACACCTTATATACTTCTCTCACCACCCTCATTGACTCCCAATCATTATTATCAACTGACTGTTGCCTGAACAAAATTAATCAGCCAGAGTAAGGCAAGTGTGAGCGTTGTTCTCACAGTGCGAGTTCTGGCGGAATGTTTTTTTGGTTTACTGTGAGTGTTTTTCTCATCAAGGGAGTTCTGGTGGAACTTTTTTTCTTCTTTTTAATACGGGAGTTGTTCTCATCAAACGAGTGCTTTGGTGATTTACCGAAAACTGTTTTTTGGCTCTGGAATCTCTTATCAAACCTCACCTGACCAACATGCCTCTTTTAGAAAGAAACAAAACGAAGAAGCAACCACATGTTCTGGTTCTAGTACTCCGTCGCAGTTTTGTGCCTATTGCCCGAGGAGAAAAAACAAAAAGTCAAAAAAGAGTTGCCGAACATGTAGAAAAACAGTTTGTAATGAACATTCCTTTGTTGTATGTCATTCTTGTGTAGAACAAAACTTTAATTAGTCAGGTAGCTTTTCAAGTTGCTGGCATAATGGTTCTTAAAAACAGAATACCAGTACGATAAATTTTGAATAATATTATTATTTTATATTAGTATATGATGTTTATAATAAATAAAGATTTTTTTGTCGAAAATATTTTATTTACCAACTTTTTTTGAGGGAAACAGGTGGTGTAAGAAAAATTCTCAGGTCACTCATTTTGACGCGAGTTCTGGAGAATCACTCGGACGATACATGTCACCTCAATATACGACTGGCTCAGCAAACTCTGTGTATAATACCTTCCATTTATATTTTTTCTTGGATTAACAGTCCAAATCATTTCCTCGTTCGGAAACAATTTTGTTTGAATATACTGTATTTTGAAGTTAAGGAGGTCTGTATATTAGCAGATTTGCCTTAAGGGAAATACACTATTGAGGTCGTACTCATGACGCGGTTATCGAAAATTTTCGAAAATGTGGTTTATGTGGCCATGAATACGAACAAAACAAAGCTTTGCCGTTCAAGTATTTTATGTGAAAAATATTTTCTTTCTGAAACCTTTTCCCCCTCTCCGATTGAATTTGAACTTTGAACTACGTAAAACATTTTATGTTACTACACAGTTGAAAAAATATCCAAATACGTTCTGTTGACCCCCCCCCCCTCACCTTCTTTTGTTCTAGGATTACTAAAATTTGAGTGTATGAGATAAAATTGATTCTGATTCATAACAAATTGCAGCACTAGCTTCAGTAAATTGTTTTCAATTAAATTAATATGTTATATTCAGATATATTTCACTAATTGTTTGTCTTCCCGGACTATCTATCTATTCAGCGCTACGAGGTTTGCTGACCTGTTTGTTTACAATTCAGCCGCTTTTCGTTGTAGAGATTATTAACTTGTATTTTAAATTGACTGAAAGATTTCCCATTACCGTTTGTATTTATTCACTTAAAATTCACATTAGTGTTACCAGGATGTATATTCATCTATTGTAAGCCTTCGCGTGGGAAATCTGCTTAGTTTACGCAGCAGACGTTTTTTCATTTTGTACTGAGTATCACACAAACCTGAGAAGTCTAGTCTTATAATTATCGAATAAGTGTCAATTGATTAATTTATCAGTATTGATAAATGAAATCAATGAAAAACTTTAAAAAACAAAACCAAGTCTAGTATATAAAGAATACTTACGTGAAGGGCGAAATTATATAAACTCAGCTTCGGAGGAGTAGTTAAGTAAAATTTCAGAGTGGTGGACAGAGAGACTTCGATCGAATATCTTAAATTCATAAGTTGTTTAATAACTCATGAAAATGAAATATCTAAAATAAATAATAACTAAATAATACATATTGGTCGTCCTTCTGGATCCGTCTGTTTTTGAAAGGAGGGTTGAGGATATAAAAATACTCTTACATTCTTTATGTAGTCCATACTAATTTCATTATGAACTGGCGAAGTTTCAGTATGCATATTTTTTACTGAAAAATGGGTTCATGAATACGAACAATCCAAAGCTATGCCCTAGAAGTATTTTATGTGAGAAACAGTTTAATCCTATTGTCATTCCTGTTGGTTGACGCCGTCATTCATGCTGAACAGTCGAGTACAAGAGCCAGTAATAAAAAGGCATTTACCGGCAGGCATGACAATAGTACTGTATATACTGACGGAACCTACTCACTATTTTATATGCCGACCATTGTAAGGTTTATGTTTAACAACGGAAGGCTTGAATAAATGTATAAAGCAATGAAATTGACGATCCTTGACACATTTACCGCTCCTAATGGATTCATTACGACAAGGAAAACAGTATTAAGCATATAATTGAGCTTGTCACTAGTTTAGGAACGATAAATACTAAAACTATCAGCTTAAATAAGTCAATAAAGGAAATGCATATTTAAAAAAATAAATTAAAATATTAATAAACATGCCTCACCCAGCCATTAAAAAGCAGATCAGAAAATAGACACGTTGAATATATATATTATTTCTCTGTTCTAATTCGTTCAAAGCAAAGAGTCTTCTACATAATTTCAAGTCTAATCTATTAGACTCTGCATATGAAGGAGTTGTAAAAGCTAGGTTTGGCAACTAACACAAACACTCCAATGTTTAATACAAACCGTTACCTGGACCTTGGATTAGTATGTTGCAAGTGGGAACACCTTTCTATTGCCAAGAAACGAATTAAGTGTTTGATGGAGCTTTCAAATGATTTTTTAACTACTTGGCAGTTTTACTCGAATTTGACTGGGAGTGATTTGTTATAATCAAGTCATATTGGAAGTACGTTTGTAGTTTGAAGCAAGTTCTATTACTGCACTTCAAACCTGTGGAGGACGTTCAAGAAATATTCACGAAGTCTATTTTTTTTAACTTTGCATTTAGTTATTGACATTTCGAAAACTGCTCCCTTCTTCATTACAAAATCCTTTCAGGCCCAAAATAATCACCGTAGAGTGAAGAATATTTTCTGATCATACGAGCCAATTTTTATAAAAGATATAAACAGAGATACAGGAATAAAAGGCACAGAGTCATGTGAGCTTGTCATGACCATTATTATGGATTCACTAGGCATACTCCACGGTAACATCCATGGACAGTGAACTTTACCGTTTACATAGATGTATGTAATTGGCAGTTTTCTGTTACACTCTCCTACGTTCGTCTCTACTAGATATTCGTCTTGAAAATCCCACCACACGTTTTTTTTTCTCAAAATCATTATGGGTCCTTTATTTGGTTTATTTATTGAAGACTACTTATAAAACAAGTTTTCATTTACCCGTCATTTTATAATTTTGCTTTTATGCCAACTTGATAATAAGTGAAATAACAAATAATATTGGCCGTTTCTACTATTTTAGGAAGATAAAGTAAGATTAAACATGAAGAAGCAAGAGCAGCACAAGGTAGATCGCTGCGCCCATACTTTTCTATGAAAATTCGATGGAATTCGTCTATGAATTCTAAAACATTTTTAATAAATCCAAAAATGTAATTTGTTTTCAGATATCTTGCGTAAAATATAAAACATATACTCTATTAAATTAAATTTCACGTTACTCAATTAATAAATTGATGTTGAGATAGTGGCTTTTGCAATCGGTCTTCAGTAAAGCCGCACATCCACTCCCATTTTCCCTTTGAGTAACTCGACCACTAAACTGCCCATGCCTACCTTACATTTCAATTCCTTTTTACATAGTGTTCTTTATACGAGATAAATAGAGAAACCTACACAGATCATTCGATTGTAGATCATTGAGTGCTTAAAAAAAACAAAAAAAAAAACCTATTCGTTCTGAGATGGAGACTCACCCTAATTCGATATTTTCCTCCGAGGTAGGTAATTTCTTTTTTATTTCTATATAGTTACTTCATCACTCCCTCAATTTGGTGAGACGTTGCCCACCCCATTTGCTAGTCCAACAATACCCTTAGTAATATCAGCGTAATAGTTGTTGGTTTACCAGTGAGTCATACATTAGAATAAAAATTTCTATGTTTATTAGATGTTTTTATTTTATTAAGAAAATTACATTCTGCAATTCATGCATTTGGTAATGACTCTGTACAATCGTCCTCTATCACTGTCGACAGAAGCTACAACTCTTCACCACAATGAGAGGAGCAGCTTCTCCCGCTAGGCAAGTCAAGAGCTAAGAAGAAATGTGTTATTTGAGAATAAAATAGCCACTGCTATCACTTCACTTAACTTCTATAGGAGATCTCTGGGCCATTGTCTCTTGAGGTGCCGTGGAGAGGAATATGGATGCAGTAGAACTTTTTGAATCTTAAGGGAATTAAGTCCTTTACAAATGAGATATTGAGATCTTTATGGAGGGTGTGGTTTGTAATATAATATGGAGCATCTTCTATGATGCGCAGGACTTTGGATTGGAAAGTCTGGAAGCGTTTGATGTCCGAAGGTTTGCTGTACCCTATACATCTATAGCGTATGTCCATATTGGTTTAAGTAGTAACTTCTATATTGTTAGTTTGTTTTCGGTAGACAAGTGAGATCTTCTATTTAGCAGTCCGTAGAGTTGTCCGAATCGTCTGTTAAGTTCCTGTCTTTTAATTATTGTGTGGGATTTTGATTTACAAGTAATTAGTAAACTATGAATATAACAAGTTATACACTTACCTTTCAGGCCCTAAAGCATTGTAGGCTTCTTCTATCCTCTCAGATTTGCATGTAGTTTTTGTAGTCTTTATTTTTTACTTTAGCTTCCTACATGCCGATAGAGGTAAATTGTTGGTTCAAATTAAATTCCTTAATTACGGATTGAGGTCAATTCAGTTATAAAATGTAACCTATAGAAGTCATAATTGGACGTTTTCTCACTTATTGATTCATTACAATGTATACTTTAATAATGGCGAATGAGTCTTCATTCTTTGTCTGTATTCGTAGGTAATTTTATCTGGTAGACCGTCCCATTTAACCATAGTCGCTAAAAAGTGGACGTTAACAAATAATAATTTATCCTGTAGAATTGGTCGATTTTTATTTTGGTGTGGTTAAGTAGTTATAGCTAAATACCAGCCTGAATGTATTGTCGAAGACAATCTTTCTCTAAAGCAACTGGTAAATGTAATGCAATGACGAAATTTCCATTATTGCAATGCCTGAAACTCTCCATATAGTGAAACGACATATTTTATGTTGCGATAAATCTAACTTTGAATGGGGCCCAGGTTAGCCATGTGAGTTGAAGAGTTGACTTTAATTTCACATGGTAAACCTAGAGTTCGATTCTCGCCTGGGCAAAGGAAATTATTTAGTGGCGAAATTCATTAAATAACATCCTTAGTCCCGCCCTGGCTAGAAAAGGGTGGTAACCTGTAGATAACCCGTCCCAATTAGCCTTAGTTGCAAAAAAGTGGACGTTAATAAATAATAATAATAACTTTGAAAACGTAATGGTCATTGAAAGAAGCATAACTAAGTGGAAAATAAAGTAACATACTCATATAAATCATAATAAGTACAAATAATTAATAAAAGAGATAAAGCATTAGAATCATCTGTTTTTCAATATCATCGACGGAGGATGATGTCTGTTCTAAATAATCAATCCAACATTTTAGACCTCCCTCTACCCAGAAATGGACTTGAAACATTTGACAACAACCAGCTAACTAGCAGAGATACGCCATCTTATTGTAGTTGTTATCAGTTATAGAGTGACCGCTCGGGTGGAAGGTATTCCTTGCGATTTAAATAGCAACTGTTCTGTATTTAATTATAACCTCCTGAAGAGCCACCGTTGCATGTGTGATCCATGTGCAGCGTTTAAAAAATAATCGCATCAGTATCATGAGAATGACCTTCTGCCCTTTCAACAAAGTGGGCATATTTTATGTTAATGGAGAAAAAAGAAAAATCATTTTTCCCTTCAGTCTTAATTTTAATTATCAATTACTCCAATGTCGACAAGCTCTCTTGACTAATTGTTCTATGACTAAAACTCCATTTTTTTACACGATTTAAAATAATTTACAGTACTTACTACTTGTTATGTAGTGGTCATTCGATCACTTACTTTATGTTTTGGAATCAAATGTTCCTTACGTTCGTTTATATGTCTTACACGATTACAATTCTTGAGCTACACAACTACTCAATATGTTTTTGTTTTTTTGTATTAGAATCAGTGGCAAACTAACTCTATAGAACAAAATGGAAAACCGCTAAAACCATTCTTTTTAGTGAAGATTAGTCAGGCTCTTATAAATTTCGGGTATTTATGAATTGATATTTATGAGTATAATTGTTTACCATCATCATTTTGACTAAGGGATTTGTCTAGTTTCGATTAATTTATAATTTACCTCTTATCTAAGAAAAAGACCAAAGGAAATATTAATTATTTCGGACAAAAACGTCCTGAAGTTATCAACAACCTTTATATCTCCTACTACGTATTTGTAGCTTATGAATGAAGGGATATAAAGAAAAAATGTTTGAAGAAACTTCTAGATGAAAATCGAAGACTCATCAGTAATTAGCATAATTTCTTGAAGACTTGAAGGTTTTGGCATTTTATATTAAACCTTTTTGTTCTGATAGAGGCTAATATTATCATTTTATTATGCCAACGGAATTTTCTGTGATGTTTCATGTTGTCAAAAAACATTCTGGGTTTCTGTCTTTCCCTTTGAGAAATAATCTTACCTTTTATGTATGCAAGATGAACTTGGGGATTAGTAAAAATGATAACAGGTGGAATAATGAAGCAATTAAAACTACTTTATTATGTTTACAAAGTATATAAATATGCAATAATACTTATTAATTATTAATATTATATTAAAGTACTAGACTTAACAATTAAATATATACAGTTTTGGAACTATATCAATGGAACTGATATTAAAAGTCGTATTTATGATTACAGCACTAAGAATTACAATAGGAAGAATCAAAGATTAAGCGTTTTACATTAAGTAAGTAATCTAACATAGGACTGTCACAATATCAAAAATTCAAATGGCCATTAGAAAAAATAACTTATAAATTCTGGAAAATTGAAAAAAAATATATTCTCATTTTTCGGCACATTCATAAATATATTTATTAAACATATATGAAAAGTTGATATGAAGGAATAGATGATGTAAAGACCATAAATTTTAAATGACAAAATGTAACAACAAACTTCATATTACTTAAGGAACAAATAATTGGTTTAAACTATTATTTAAAATTTACAACAAGGATTGTATATTAATATTTAATATGTGGCTTATTCACCTTTTATGAACGTATGGAACAATTAAAATCGATACACAGCAGACCCCAGGCCCTCAGTTCATAACTATAATTCAAAATTCTGTAAAGAATAATTGTAATCAATTAAGACCTAAATTATTATATCATGTACCAAGGAGTGTTCATATAAATGTATTTATTCATTTTTTTTAAATGCATCAAAAAATTCGATTTTTTAGAGCAACTGAAATGCGAACCAGTATTATTTCCTTAACAAACGACAGTTCTTTGTTATTTCTCACAATAAAATTTTTATGAGTGCGTATTCGATTTCAAAATTTTACAGTCAGTATCAGTGAGAACATTTAAGAGTTTTATTTTTTTTAATAAATCATTCATTAGATATTTTTAGTCAATGAAATATTAAACAATTGTTTAATGTTTCCTTATTTTTAAAGTTGTTTGGTTCATCGCAAAAAAATGGGTTTCGAAATATTCAGACGTGGAGATATCATTTAGCTCTAAGAAATAATATAAAGGGATTCCTATTAGTTTGAATTAAATCCGGGTTTTTGTAATTTTAAAAAGAGGTGTCATTTATAAAAACAAAAAAAAAAGGAAAATATGCAGCCAACTAATGGAAAATACCTGAATGTTGAAAGTATTCGATCAGCAAGATTAGTTCGGAAAATATTATACTTTTATGAAATCTGCTGGCTACATTGAACTTCATTAAAAAAAAATCTTTCAGCTTTTATTCTTATCCATCCAAAGAATATTCATCAAGTAAAAAGACTAACGAATCATATCATATGAAAATTAGACATTTTTTCATTATTTGTTATTATAGGGGAAAGTTAAACACCTAACATGAAATGAATCTTATGCGTTCCCAGGTAAGTAACTACAAATGCAAAATTTTAAAAGTAGTAACAGAGATTTTAAACAATAATATGATTTTCATTAAATTTTCTCAATTGGAAATAGATGAGAAAATTCTTTCTATGATAAAAAGATGTTAAAATTTGATCAATTCAATTAAGCATTTTACAACATTTAATTTATTTTGGAGTAGTTATTAAAATAAAATAAATTTCGAATAAAAATGAATAGTAAATGTTATAAATTTTCATTACAAAAGTGGATGAACATTTGAAAAACACTTTCAAATATCACAATAATATTTCTAACTTTATGACAGTACCATTACACCTACTTAATTTTCTATCTGAAAATACATAATACTTCTCTGGGTTTTATTACAGACATAAGATAATACAATAAGTTATTATTCTTGACAGTACAGATATTCAGTTATAGAATAGAATCTTCGAAAAGAGAAGAGTCTCTGTTTAAAGAGTATAAGAAATACCCAATAGCTTATAAATATATTTTTAAAGTTTAATATTTATTGATCAAAATGACCCCTTCATTTTAATAGTAAGTAGGTTTTTTTTTTCATTATTATAATACTGACCTGAAATAAATAGTGTTTTTTTCCAACCAAAAAGGTTTGATTTTGGAATAGTTAAATTATCCAACCACCCTTAATTCGATTATTCAACTAGATGTCAGTCTCACCCCATTTTTCAGATATTCCAACCCCTACAAAATGCGTTTAAATTTTGCCGTATAACTTCGAAGTAGCAATTTTCGTTTTTGGTCGTGCTATACTTTTTCACATTGTAGCACACCGGAATCTAAGTGTGTGTTTGTGTGTAAATTAACAGTTTTTAGCTATCACTCACACTACAATTGGAGATATTTTTATTTTATTTACGTCCCACAAAGTGGAAAGTTTGTGAGGTATTATTTCAATTTGATTGCCGGATTTATTAAATAAGAGAGCACTGAGGAAATTGTTTTATACAATTCAATATTTCCTGGCTTTGCACGGTCTCTACTGGGAAACAGTGTGTTCTATCCCTTTCTTCATCTATAATTTTCCATATATATATTTAAAGTATGTTTTTTTCTCGTTGCCCATTCTCGTTGATTTAACACATCTGCAGATGTATAATATAAAGTGTCCACCATTGGAGACATCGGAACAAAATGAATACACATTGTTATATCATGTCACAAATGTCTTTCAGAAGTGAACAAAAGAAAATTGAGGAATAAACGAAATGACAACATTGGATATTTTATGAATTGATTGACAGCCCCGTACTAATACTAAAGGAAAATGAAACTGCCAGTAGAACGGCGAGTTGATTCACAATGAGCCAGAGTTGATCCTGTTGAAGCAGATCTGACTGAGATCGGTGAAAGGGTAGAAATGATGAAGGAAATGAGGGCTGATCCCAGGCATCTCCTCCATCCCTGGCGTCCTCGTGTCACCTGGAACTGAAATTAATGAAAGTTCATTAGTTTTTTATCATCTATTTATTTTTTTTTATTATTTAGTATACCTGGAATGGTGGAGTAAATTTATATAATTCTCCCCGTCATAGTTTATGATTTGTATTTGAAACATATACTGTTATTCAATTCTTATATTTTTGTAGCAGGTTTCCTTTACGAAACATCAGCTATTGAAGTTGTATTTTGACGCAATTTTCCAAGTTCCTCAAATGTCCATCGTTCCTACCTAGGAGATGAGAAAAATAAGGTCCGCTCAAAACTATATTGTTCACTAGTGTCATGCTCAGCACTTGGGAAACCTGTTTAGTTTACGCAGCCCCTGTATGACGGAATTTATATTACATAAATTAAAATATACGTCTATCTTTATATATAATCTTTCATAGACAACCTTCCATTGAGGTTGTACTCATGACGTGATTTTCCCGAAATGTTTTCAAATGTAGATCGGTCATACCCAGGAGATAACGATTCGACATTTAACCACTTCTAAACTAAAGATCAACTTAGTTAATTGATAAAATCGGACCAGAGAGAGGAACTTTAGGAGAAAATAAAAAAAATCAAAATATTTCCATTATTATTATTCGAAAATTTATAAATTAGTGTATTATTAGTCTAATGCCTTTTCAGCCTACTCATGTCATCTTAATAATAGGTTTATAAACGTTATACAGGTAAATTAAATATCACTATTGAATATATCAAATGAAATTTTACTATTTTAGATATATGTAAATATGTTCGCTGTGACGTCATTGTTTACGAATTTACGTTCTTTACTTGAGTGACATATTCGGTGATTAAACGAATCATGCAAAACTCAACATTAAATTCAACAGAAGAGGGAGCGAGCTGTTTAGACGGGATTAATCGAAAAATCGAAATATTGGAGGACATATTTTACAACTAAATTAGTTGAAAATTCGAATTCTTAGGGGATCGTTTTGTAAATATTTTCTCTAACTGGAATATTAACCGAGTTATTTGAACCTTTTTAGTTTGGGCCTTTAGTAAACACCCCACTTCACTAAATATTTCCAGCTTACATTTAAATTCGTGTTTACATCAGTACGACATATTCCAGCACGTTGTAAAGCTGCTTTGTTCTCACGGCACCTGTATGATAGACATTTTATCAATATAGAGCTCAAATTAGAGGCTAAAGGTTTAAAATAAGCTTGGGTTGGTATATAAATATTGGATTCTCTTGAGAACTATGTATGTTTAACCTTCCATATTTATGTCTCATCGTTCCAAAAACATTTCTTTACTACTACCAGGTTATCATCGCCCTGTAATATCTATAACTCACGGTTTGGTAGGTATCCATATCACCATTTTAATAATTAAACGAGAATACAAAAAAACTTATAGTTTAAATTTTATTGTATAAATTTGTAATTTTCACAAAACTAAACAATTTATCTAGCTCTTTGGGGTCATCTCCAAGGGCCACTTCTATATCATTGGAAATATTGCATTCGTTTCGAATATCTGTATACTTATGACATTCCATTAATATGTGGTAGATAGTCAAGTCTGTGTTACACTTCCCACAAATCGGGGGTTGTTCTTTTGTCATAAGATAACCATGTGTAAATCTTATGTGCCTTAAAAGGAGTCTTCCCAATACGACTTCATCTCTTCTGTTGTCTCTTGTCGAATATTTCCATGGAAGGATTTAGGTTTTAGTTTATTAGTCTAGGTTTAGTTTATTGTTCAGGCTTTCGTTTCACATGTGTTGCCAGTTTTTATCAATTTCTTCTTTGAGTGGTTGATAGAGTTCTGCAGATTTAATTGTTGTAGAGGTGATGGAGTAGAGTTGGTGGGCATCTCTGACTGCTAAATGTGCTTTTTCATTTCCATCTATTCCCACGTGGCTTGGAATTATCTGTTGCATTTGAAATATCTATTGCTAAAATGTGAGGGGTGATATAAGGCTCCTAATATTAAGCTTTGTTTGGAAATCGCATTAATCACATTCCCATTAATCAGTGTCATTATTCTAAATTCCTTTTATTCAGGATTGTGGACAGCCTTATTAGTTATACTCCTGTTTCCCTATAAATGGGGTAACACAAAATTCATATTTTATATAGCCTAATCATTCCACGGTTTACATCTAGTGTAAATCGCCATCCTCACAGAAAGGATGTGAAAATACGTGATGGTGAACTCATCTTGTGTGGTTTTGCCTGTGAAGCGTGTTAAATAGTTCATCTGGGTACTTACCGACTTCCTGTCGATTGCATAGGAAAATGACTCTGGTGTAAGGCAATTTCTTTGGCAAAGAGTGGATCATGCCTCATTTAACGTGGCTTAAAGGAGCCCTTCTTACAATGGTCTATAATTGGCGCAGTGTAAATTACATTTAATGCGATAACTTTATGTAGGCCGGAAGAACAATTATGGTATGAGGCCAGAATGGGTCTCAGAACGTATTGCCTTAATCGCCCTTGGGTCATCTTCTTTCCAGGTTTAATGTAATGCCCTTATTTGTTGTTCCATTAAATGAACATCTCTGCTTACTTTTATATTAGCACTTGGAAATTTTATGAGCGTCCCTTATCTAAGGCTGATCGTAACAGATTATCTTCAATTGAACGAACCCTATTTAGCAAGAATAAAGCCTGGCGTGGCCATCCATAAATAAGGCTTTGCTTTTCGAATCAAACCCCAAACTTAATGTTTCTTGAATTTTTTTCTGAAGAACGCAGATGGATGATGCATTGCAAAAGAAATCAATCTACTAACATTTAATTTAATTACATCCGGCCTGGAGTATGTTCAGAATAAGTAAATAAAAAATATGTGATGAGTTTAGTTAGTTAGTTTAGTGACTTCCAGTCCACATCGAGTGTTTTGTAAAGGAACTTATGTTAATGTTATTGTCCTAATGTTTAAAATATGTTTCTTAATTTTTAACCAATATTTAAGTAAAACAAAAAAAATCCTGGACAATAAATATATAGCTCATCATTTGACTAAATAAATGATTTTGAATCTATTTTATCCTTTGTTTGGCACATATCATTAAATACATGTCAGTCGTATGAGAACTAAATATGAGCTAAATTCAGGAGTGAAGCTGTAAATGTTTAGGGTTCGGTAGCTCTGTGAAGGATTCATATATCCATAAATTTTATATCTGTAAAACTAGCAAACTTCTATTTCCTCAAATTTAGTATTTAAAGTTTTGAATATCTCAATAAATTAATAAAGCAAGAACCCCCTGAACATAGAAAAAAGTATATTGCTTAAAAAAATGGTTTGTTTATTTCCTTTAGTTTAGTTACTGAAACAAATGAATTGAACATTTAATTTTAAGGAATTAGTGGGAGATTAAGGTTTGTCCCATCTTGAGTTCATTTGACGGATTTTCTTTTCTATTTTTAATAAATGTATCTGTCCCAACCTGAACAAAAAAAAATAAATGTAACTATTCATTGCAGCAGTTAAGAATATTAGCTAAAACATAACTACGACGTAAGAAAAAACAAAATACAAGTACATTTCAAAAACCATAAAACGTTTTCAAATGTTTAAATTTGGAAATGTAAACTTATTTTGTCTAAATGAATTTTGGTTTTAATCAGTTGAGTAGTAGTAGTAATGAAACGATAATTATAATTTGGTAATTGATTTACTAATTTATATAAATGACGAAAAGTATATGTGGCTTCTAACAATTTCATAAGCGTTTTCGGTTGTCTACAGTGCCGAAAACTCTGTAATGGTGCCCCCTTCCTGATTGACTAGTAGTTAATCATTTTAACCATTATGCTAAATTCATTTGTTTTCACTTTATATATTCCAGATATTGCTGTTCGAAGCACAGATGATGGCTATATAGATTGATGGAAGCGTCAAGCACTTATATTGGGAAAACTCACATAAATGGGTTTTTTAAAAAACAGATTAATCGCCCACAACACCGGCAGAAATAGAAATGAATTTTACTAGGATTTTACCATTGCCCAGGAACACATGGATTTATGACACGCAAAAAAATATAGAAGAAAAAAACAAATTAACTAACATGAAGGTAGAGTTAGAAATTATCTCGGTAGGATCCTGAATTAATTTCTATACTTTTGCCGGTCCCAAAATATGGACCAAACTTGCTCATCATACTTGATCATTTTTAAAACATTGTTCATGTATGACCTTCGTTTTACGCTCATAACCGCACAGGTGTTTCATTGCTACCACATATTTACCCTTCAATACGTCCAATGCATTTTAAGGTATTATTTCAGGCCTTCTTTTTCAATCTTAGATATTTTAGTATTTTTCAATTTTTTTTTTAAACTGAATGGAAAATTGTTTCCATCTTCATCTGGAAACATTCCTTCTGATTACCAATTTCTTTTGAGGTGCTTGGAATCCCATAGTTAAAGTAAATTACACCCCACAGTAAATTAAAAACCATAAAATTATCATTTTAAACTTTTTTTATAACTATTACAGTTTTAACAATATTCGCTCAGAAATATCAAAACCGATTTTTTTTTTAGAGTTGATTTCACCCCTTCAAATCGTTGTTCCGCACGAACAAAAAATAGTTTTGTGTTACGGATGAACTACTCTACTTGCACACGTTTTGCATCAACGTTTAGTATTAACTCAAAGAATTTTGTCATACTTTGTATTGACTTAAAGTCTTATAATTTTTTCATTGTGTGTGTATGCCACAGTGTATATGGTTAATATGTAACTCGCAGTGGCTACTTATTTGAATTATGATCAAATTTACTATTATTGTTGAAGTTACAACTTGTGATTTCATCGTCCTCTGGAGTAAGTTCCTTTTATCAGATGAAAATTACATGTAAAATTTAGCCATAAACGAGGACTTTGTTTTTAATATAAATTTTTAAATTTTAATAATGAAAAGCAATGGCAACCATTTACTCTGGAGGCAACGAGAGGAAACTAAATCCTTGAAGCGGAGAAGGAGCATCAAAAATAAGACATAAAAGAGGGAGAGATGTAGTTAGCTCTCAAAATAAATTGAGAAAACATCTCACTGAGAATAAAAAATCAGAGGTAGATAGTTCCAATACTTTATAGGTCAAGTAGAAATTTCAATAGATATGACAGAGGCGACGCTGTGTCAATAATTCTAACTCAAAAAAATATTTAACCTCCATGGTCTGACATAATTTGTTAGCGACTGTTGAACTGTAATGGAGTGGCTATCTTCCGGCAATCATTCGGAATAACTAACAAGTAAACTTAGTAGATTAAAGGGAAATCATGAAAAAATCAGAAAAGCACTTTTTGCAAAGTTTAAATTGCAGTGTCTTTGGCAGCATTGAAACCACCAATAGCTCAAAACAAAGAGACCCAATCGTCCATGCCCAGTAACGATGCGCTGAGAAGCGGCGATTCGAAATGAATGAGTAGTATGAACTACTCACGGGGGGTGCAACTTACAATAGATGTGCCACTTATATCATATGCTGACGATCTGTCGATAAAAGCTCTTGGGTAGGGGAACCGTAGGAACAGTAGGTCCTTAGTCGGCTTTGCTGTTCCGGGCCGGGGATCATTCCGGCCTTAATGGGGTAAGTTCTAGTGGCTTGCTCAATATGAACTACGGGCTGGGTGGAGTCCGGAGTGGAGGCTTGCCTTCACTGCCGGTCATAGACGTAGTGGTCGTGTGTTCAAAGCCCGAGGACATACAGGCCAGGAAACTGGTGCATGTGCTTCTTCGTATGGGAGCTGGTTAGTAGAGAGTGTCCCTTCCATAGGATCGCTAAACCATCGTAGCGAATCCTCAGTCGCCAGAGATGTGTTGGATAGGTGTAGGCTGGATTAAGGCTGTAATGGCTAGGTGCCTCCTGCATTGTTGCCACACTTCGAATGGGTACACAATGTCGATAAAAGGCAGAAACGACCACGAATAATAACATATAAATGATACTATAACTATTCATGATATTCCAGCTTATTTTTCATATGTGTAAAAGTGGGGGTTCACTGAAGGCTAAATAATAATAAGTGCAAATATATTCCAGAGAAAAAAGTAATGAACATTTATGAGAAATTACATTCGCAACAAGATTTCTTATATACCTTTTCTCGATCAATCTCACAATAACAGAAATATTTTGGAATTTTCTATGTATCACCCCTTAACCCCTCCCTTCATGTCCCATTTTCAGCCATTAACGAACTAGATCTTTCGTTTTACATAAAACGTTTAAATACCGAGTTTGGTTACAATCAAACAAAAATTGCGACCGCTGGAGCGTTAAGACACAAATCTCTCTCTCTCTCTCTCTCTCTCTATATATATATATATATATATATATATATATATATATATATAAAGTTTTGGAATGGCCTCATTTTCGTCATTTGAAGAATTTTTCGAGATTCTTGACATGAGCACAACCTCAATAGCTGATTTCCCTTAATGGAAAATCCGCTGATAGATGCAGTCTGCGAACACTGATAATGTTCCACGAGTATACATAGGCATTCAAATGTGCTTAATAGCACAGGTTTACTATATCATCTCCTTCATATTTATTCCCAATATGTAATTGATGTTCTCGCCAATAAACTGAGAGCCGCGCTAAAACAAGCGTAATGCGTGACTAAATGGGTATTCCGGTTGCCAATAAAGTTTACCACGAGGGTAGGTTATTTAGTTATTTTCACAAATTCTCGTGATGCTTCTACACAGCACTATCCTATGGTTTTCTCCACTTGATCAGTATCCATCATATACAATGTGCTGAGAGTTTCAATTCTTCCTTATTTTCTGAAATAAATTTTGTATGGTGAAGTTACTCCGAGCTTCGATTAGTGCATCACAAATCCATAACATTTGTTAACTGAAATACTCCTGGTCGTTCTTGCCCGTGTCCGAATTGGACACACAAAATTAACACATAGTTATTTATTGAAGGGCTTCTTCCCATCAACCTGAGATTGTTGTAATGTCCATCTTACCGTCTCACGCCTTCTCCTCAATTGTAAGAAATACGATCATCAAAGAAGAGCTTTGAACCTCAAACCGAACCTAAAAGATCTCCTTAGGGACGATGAAGAAGACATAAAAAGGCTTTTTGTATTTTTAACTGTATTTTGTTTGTTCCGAGAAATATAGAACCACCTACCGCTAATGAGAATAGTAGATGCTGTATATTGTAATACATAAATAAATATAATTACTCCTATTTGGTATTATAAGTCCATGGTATTAGGTATAAGGTTGGCCAATTGATTTAAAGCGTTGCTCTTATTGAGCTTGTGATTTCCGCGTGGACAATCGAAATTCATATAGTCGTGAACTCACTAAATACATTTCTTAGTTCCCTTCTGATAAGAAAAAGACAACAAACTGTAGAAAAAACCCTCCCAACTAACCACTGAAGCATATCAGTGTTTGAATCCACGTTTTTGTAATTTTAAAAAGTGTCATTTAAAAAAAGGAGAAATAAATAAACTAATAACCCATAATGGAAAATATCAGAATGGAAACAGTATTCGATGAACAAGATTACTTCCGAGAACATGATAAGTGTCTGTAATCTACTGGCTACTTCGTTAAAAAAAAAATCTTCCAGCTTTTACTCATATCCATCAAGAAAAACAACTGTATAATAATATGGAAAAAGGCTCGAAAGTTTTGGTTATTATAGGGAAAAGTTGAAAACGTAGCATGACGTCAAACTTAAACTTTCCCAGGTAAGCAACGACATATGCAAAAAGATATTTTATTTAATATACAAATATTTAAAAATTAGTAACAGTAGTTTGTATATTGGTTTAAGATGAGATACATTTTTAGAGTTTTTATTTATCTCATCTAAAGCATAACTTTCATTGATGAGAATGATTGATTCAGACAATAAAAATATATTGAATTCAATAAAAATATATTTAATATAATATAAATATATAATAAATAAAAATTGAAGTTTAATTTTTAGAACGAAGAATAATTTTTAAAAAGAAGTTTAATTTTTAAAACGAAGATTAATTTTTAAAACGAAGTTTAATTTTTAGAACGAAGATTAATTTTTAAAAAGAAGTTTAATTTTTAAAACGAAGTTTAATTTTTAGAACGAAGATTAATTTTTAAAACGAAGTTTAATTTTTAAAACGAAGTTTAATTTTTAAAACGAAGTTTAATTTTTAAAACGAAGATTAATTTTTAGAACGAAGATTAATTTTTAAAAAGAAGTTTATTTAAAATTATGAATAATTATAATAGTTTAAATTATGAATACGTTAAAATTATTGGCTTAAGTCGTCTTAGAATTTCGCTTCAAGCAGAAACTTTACTCAAGAATCTTAGAAAGATTCTTTTGACCACTTCTTCAAAATTCTTAGAAAGTTCTTAAAATATATAATGAAGAAATTCTATTATTCTTCTGTTTCATTGAAAAAATATATATTTTTTGTAATATTTTTAAAACGAAGTTTAGTTTTTAAATTGAAGTTAATTTTTAGAACGAAGATTAATTTTTAAAACGAAGTTTAATTTTTAGAACGAAGTTTAATTTTTAAAACGAAGTTTAATTTTTAAAACAAAGTTTAACTTTTAGAACGAAGTTTATTTAAAATTATGAATAATTATAATAGTTTAAATTATGATTACGTAAAAATTATTGGCTTAAGTCGTCTTAGAATTTCGCTTCAAGCAGAAACTTTACTCAAGAATCTTAGAAAGATTCTTTTGACCACTTCTTCAAAATTCTTAGAAAGTTCTTAAAATATATAATGAAGAAACTCTATTATTCTTCTGTTTCATTGAAAAATTGTGCACACCGTATCTTACTGCATTTATTTCCTCAAGCCAAATTAATGAGAAGCATATTTCAAAAACTATTCATTTGAAGTAGGATTCCACAATAATGTCTTCTTATTTTTATAACAATTTAATAAGGAAGTCAGAATTCAAAAGTCCAAAAAGTAGAGGACCTTTTAGAAATGCATATATCTCCATTTTGGAAGGATTCATTACATGATTATGGATGACTTAGTGAAGAGAAAGCTTAAATAGAGTCGTGATGATTACAGGTTTGCGGTTGAATGATCGTCCGTTCGGTCACATTGTTGGAGGGAATGATGGAGTCAGTCGCGTAGGTTGTGAGAAAAAGGTTTCACCCCTCCGAGCCAAGGTTGCATCAGAAAATACTTATTCCTAATACAAGTTCTCTATAAGGAATATCCAACTTTTCAAGAAAAAAAAAATTATATTAGTTCTGTTTCACTACACAAAAAATTATTTCTGTATTAAAAATGATAAAATCTACACAGCATTATTTTTGAGTGATGTCATTCCACAAGTCAACAAAAAAAGTTTTAATTCTACACAAATTCCGACAAAAGAAGTCGATTCAGTAAAAATGAAAATTAGTTAAACTGATTAAGTTTTAATTTATTTAAACTCAAATTATTAAATCTTATTTTTGTAATTATTTAAACTTTCTTTATTAAATTGTCCACCCCTAAATAATTTGTTCTCTTTGTTTGTTGCATTGTTGTCCCTAAATGGTTCGTGCCTTCAATGCCATGCATCTCTTTTCTTAAATGAATAAGCCTCCCTCTATTCCTGGTGAAGAAAAAAAAAGTCCGTCACGCAGGGGCTGCGTAAACTAAGCAGATTTCCCAAGTGCTGGTATAACACTTGTGATCTCATATCACCATACATGGTACATCTCTATTATAAGTAAAAAAAAAACTATGAGTAGTTTAAACAATTCTAAAAAGGCTTTCACGCTTACTTTACACTTAACTGGAGCTCGAATATAGGGACTTAGCAGAAGTTTTCATTTTAAGTGTGATCTATTTCCCACAATTTTGAAAACTTTGGATTTCAATCCTTAACTGCTTATTAACCAAAGTTTAGTGAGACCTATCACTTTAACTCGTGATCTATTTCCCGAGTCCCCCCAATTAAAATGAGCAGAATATCAGGTTACAGCTACTAGTGAAATGACAAGGAGTGGAAAAAAAGAAAGGGATTATATATGAAATAAATGCTGACGTTTGTGTTGTCAGCTGAGCGGATGTTCCCTAGACACTAACTTATGGTATGTGAAACGAAAAAGTATTGTGAAATTTGGTGAATAAAAATCAATGTACAGACAGACGTTACAATTTATATATATATACTTTTGAACGGACCTCATTTTAGATATCTCCTGGATGGGATCGATGTACTTCTAAGGACAATTTTGAAAATGGCGTCATGAGTACGACCACAATAGTCGGCTAATAGTTGAGAAAAGAAAATGGAAAATATCTGTATAATTATAACTATGACTATAATAGAAAATTTTCATATAAATAATTTTATTGAAAACATTAATCTTTACAATTTGCATCCTATACACTATTTTTTAGCTCATATAATAACGGAATCATTTTAATTTTCTCTTGCTCATCGGATATTTACAGTAGCATTTCTGGAAATGACTTATAACTAGCAAGCATACCACTTATTGCTTACATCGGGCCATTACTAAAGCCGAATTGAAGGTGAGATTTGATAGCGGCTTGTCGGGATAAAACTGTATTTTGAGTTCTGATTGTCACTTTATTAATGTATTCAAAATATGTATTGTATATTATATATTTAAAGTTCACAATGGAAATCTGCTATGCTTAAGCTGCACTTGGGTGGCGGACCCTTTGATACCTGGAGTAAATGAAAAAATAAATGAGTTAAGCAAATGCATACCTCCGAGTCATTTGCCCTAAAGTTATACTCTTAAATGAAAAAGCGAGAAAAACAGCCTCTGTCGGCATGCTGTTACAAAATTAAGCCGGCGAGGATTGTTGTTCAATTTTCTTAATAGATAATTAATCCTGAGTGAATGAGAAAAGAATTTGACCCTAAGAGCTATTTCAAGTGAAAAATTAACTCAGTTAAAGCCGGTATGCGTCACAGTAATTCATTAGACCGCAATAACCAAAAAGTAATTAAAATCACATATAAGGCTTTTCAAAGTGCCGCCAATTTTACCTTCCACTCTACACCTTTTTATTTTACCACTGCTATGAAGCGTACAGGTAATGAATGTATATACATCTGCAGTACAGCTATTTTCAGTTTTACAATGCACTTTATGAAATTGAATAATTCATCTAAATTGTTAAAGGTGTTATTTAGTAATTTGAAAGGATGCTCAGAAGCCTAGCTCAAAATAGCGTGATCCTTTTCATTACTAGGCATTTTATGAATTCTATAAATGTAAAAGGCTTAATTTGCAGTAATAGAGCTTGTAGTTATTAACGCACCACTTAATGCCGTCCTTTCTGGTACAATGCTAGTTCATTTTGTTATTATATTTCTTCTGTAGTCCATCAACTCGGCCTAATAGATGATGAAAACGAGGTACATCCAAGTTCGTACACGTATAAACGCTCAAGCGGCCGCAATTTCATCTAATTGTTATCAAACTAGGCATTTAAACGTTTAATGGCAAATTAAGGACTGAACTTGTTAGTCGAACCAGAAGCCCTGGGGATAAAGGGGTTATGAATCGTACTCGAAGGCAGATCGGAAAATGTTATATAAAACAATATAACAATCTCGTTAGAAAGTAAAGCTTATCAATTGTAGTTTATTATTTTTTTCCACATACACACACACAAACACACACACACACACACATATATATATATATATATATATATATATATATATATAGGCACACACTCTAATATAAAGCAAGACTCTAGCATTTGTGTAAAATTGAATTAAAATTCGGTGGGGATATTTTTATTCTACTAACTGGTTTCAAAATCGAAATTATTGACTCACCTTCCACTCACTTTAAATTCAAAAACTTAAAAAGTCCGCCCCGTAGGGGCTCCATAAACTAAGTAGATTTCCCACGCTCTGGATGACACATTCGCAATGTATATTCTCTCTCAGTCGAAATCCGATGAGTTGAAGTGCGAGTTTACTGAAAACCAGAGTGTACGAATAACTCGCTTAATACTTGAGTTACTAGAAAATCTATCGATCAACAATTGTAGGGCATCATTAATTTGGTTATGTAGCATTTTTGGATTAGACTAATAATAACTGAGATGTTTTGAATTTTCGAATTCCACGCTATTCCTTGTTCGATTACAGGCATTAACGAATATGGTCTCTAATGTTGAATGAAAAGGTTAAATATTGAGGTTGGTGTAGATCAAATAAACATTTTCACGTCAAAAGTAAAATCTTAATTTATGACGCCATCACACATCGTATTTGCATGTATTTAATCTAGTAAAGATCTCTTGAAACAGTAATCAACCAATATTGAAAAATGGTGCAATGGTGTCACTTTTTCCATTCGGCGAAGTTCCTGTCCTCCGGTTCATTTCAACAATATTCCTTTACCACCAGCCGATTGTGGACGCTACCTTGAACTGCATTTGGACACCAGACTTACTTGGAAATCCCACACAATAATTAAAAGACAGGAACTTAACAGAAGATTCGGGCATCGTTACGGACTGCTAAATAGAAGATCTCACTTGTCTACCGAAAACAAACTGGCAATATACAATAAGTTACTATTCAAACCAATATGTACATACGCAATAGAAGAGTGGGGTCCAGCAAAACCTTCTAGCATCTAGACTTTCCAATCCAAAGTCCTGCACACTATAGTAGATGCTCCATATTATATTACAAACCACATCCTCCATAAAGATCTTAATATCCCATTTGTAAAGGACCTAATTCCCTTAATATTCTGAAAATGCCACAGCAGGCAGTCCAATCATTCAAATCCAGAAGTCCTAGTCCTTTCTAGTATCACTCATCCTTATCCCCTCCATGGCGCCTCAAGAGACAATGGCCCAGAGATCTACTATAGAAGTTAAGTGAAGTGATTGCAATGGCTATTTTCTTTTCAAATAGCTCTTGACTCCTTAGCTCTTGACTTCCTTGCCAGGCAGGGAGAGGCTGCTCCTCTCATTGTGGTGAAGGGGTGTAGCTTCTGTCGACAGTGATAGAGGACGACTGTATTGTACATATCACATTACCATATGCAGTTAAATGCAGAATGTAATTTTCTTAATAAAATAAAAAAAGTGAAACAGTATTTAGTATTTATACTTAGAATACGACATTCCATGATATATTTGCTTATTGTAAAAGTGCGATGACTAAAAGTGGGCTTTACTAAAGTCCGAAAATTCCAAAATGCTAATTTTCTGGATAGAGAAAACGTGTATAGAACAACATTTCTAGAAATACTTTGTCCATGCAACTCAAACTAACGGAGATATGTTGAATCTCCAAAATACACCTCTCTAACCTCTCCCATTCCCAATGGTCTGACTTCATCCTTGATCTTTAACTTTAAAACTCATCCTAAGAATCAGGCATTTACATTTACAAAAGGCAATGGTCAGGATTGGTAAGAAAGTATTAGTTAAAAGCACAAGTGCAATAGCCACCCATCATTGTTCTAGGATTTTCGTTCACAATATTTTGTAGGGAAAGTTAATAATTAACCTTAAGAAATTAGCCTTTGTGGAGTAGGGTATATAATCATTATTTTTACATGATACCTAATAATGAGAAAAACTCCCCATGATTATTCTTGTTATTGTCTATGATTTTTTTTTTCGGACAGTGTGAGGGGTATCATATGAAGAAATTTATGTTTATTCGTTGGAATTCTACAATTGTTCGTGATTTTTTTAAAGATAGACCGATAATGGTGTACGGGACCAAGAAAATATCGAGAATAATAATTCCTTTACTAATTATACTCAGCATACTGTGTTTAATGATTTCCCGTATTAAAATAAAACAACTACCCATACATGAGGCCAGTCTTATTCTCTGCATGTCAAGCTTGGACTGTGACATGTGAAACAAAAAAGGAAAAATTATAAGTTGAATGTTTAAGGTTTATTGGTTCTTTTCTTCGATGGACACGATGACCATGACATTCTCACAATCAGTGAGCACATAGCTATAACTACTAAACACATTTTCAACGCTTGTCAAAGTATTAAATATCAGCATATTCCTGATATAGTTAATTATAATTTTAAAAGCGACTTAAGCACATAAGCTTTGAGTGTTTTAGCAGATTTCCTTGAAGGGCTATTGAGGTCATACTCATGACGCGATTTTCGAAAAATGTCTTCAAATGTCCATCGATCCTACCCAGGAGATGACGAAAAGAGGTCCGTTCAAAATTATATATATATATATATATATACATATACATACACAAATAATTGTCTCTTAACACTCTAGCGGTCGCAATTTTTGTTTGATCGTTACCAAATTTGATATTTATTCGTTATATGTAATAATAATGATCATGTTCGTTACTGCCTGAAAACCGACCAGTGGGAGGGGGGGGGGGTTGGAAGGGGAATTTCTGAAAAAAAATTCGATATATCTCCGTTACTATACGTCGGATCGAACAATTGTATAAAACTAACCTTATTGCAAAAGTCATAATTAGGAGAAAATTATTTTGTGGCTCGCTTTTCTTGTATCTTCAATTTGTAGTAAGCCTTAAGATCTGGTGCTTCTACTACCAAATAGCTTGACGTAATCACCTCCCTCCTGCATAAACGGGTGGTAGTTCGCTTCCATATTTTCAACATTTTACTTTCTTGTCTGGTTTTTCTTCCTATCACTTTTCCCGAAATAGTTGATGGTACGATCTCTCTTACCCACAAAAAAAAAAGTTTTCTTCACTCAACCACGATGAAATGTTATATGTAATTTTATTTTATCACGATAAAACGTATTCCATCTGATCACATAATTTTTATATAAAGCTCATAATTTTTTCGTAATGTGTACATTTTTTGGAAGGCTGAATGCTTGGATTGTCTTTCATACAAAATTTCGATTCATTTATTGGTTGTCCAAAATTTGGTCTTTACGTTCCTTTAAATAATTAATTTCATGGTATTAATTGTCAACCGACGAACAAAACTCGTTATTTTGTGTTGTCATACCTGTCGGTGGAGACCGTCGTCACTGGCTGACGGTCAAGTACAGCTGGCAAGCGTTTTCGATGCGATGGCACCATCTTCAAGCCCGTCAAAGAGTTGTACTGAGGTAGATGTCTGTTGGTCAGTAGGTTTTATGCGTCTGTTCACCATATTAGTTTGTTTACGTCTAGTTGTTTACGTTATTGGGTTGTTTACGTTTTATTTAATTAATTATGTGAGACCACCCTTGATGTATACCAAGAATTGTACACATATCACGTTATACCTGTATCCACATGTTAGCAAACTATACCAGACCAACACACACACAAAACACTAGAAACTTAAACATCCCACCACGGACGAGGACAACGACCCACCACACGAAAACAATTTACCTGGACACTAGCTAAAACCCTTCGTTTGACAGATCTAGAGGTAAGTAAACAGACTTGGACTAAAACGTAAACGAAGTAATGCGGTGAGTAGATGCATAAAACCTACTGACTAACGGACATGTAACTCAGTACAATTTGTTGACGGGCTGGGGCTACCGCATCGAAAGCGCTTGCCAGCTGTACTCGATCATCAGCCGGTGACGACGGTCTCCACTGACAGATATGACAACAGTATCATTTATACAGACGGTTCTAGCCCTTTATTCGTTATTTTGTGCTTATAAACATAGACATAAAATAAAAATAAATTATCTATTGAGCAGCTATGAGAAAATAAACAAGGAATATTTTACTCAAATTCATTCATATTAATACATTAAGATGACATAAATTTATGGAATAAAATTAAATGAGGATGAGAGTGAGGGTGAAAAATATACAACTTGATTTATGCTGAATTCAAGATCTTTCTATGATAACGCATGTTTAACTTCCTTGCGTGTCATGTCCCGTCAAGCCATGTTGCGTGGTTATAAAAATAACGACTAATAAAGTGAGCAGAAAAAAATGAAAAGGAGTAGAAATTAAAAATCAGCCCCTCTAATCTATTTACGGTGGGAAAGGTGGGGCAAAAACTAAGCAGCTCACACCTTCCTGGTGCGTATAGAAATCCACCAGAAATTTCTATCTAATAGATTTTTAATAGCATGAAATCGGCCGGCATAGGTGATCACTAAATTACATCGGCCTTCACAAAAGGGAACTACAGTCGTTTATCATTCACTTATAGAACTACTTAATTGTTCTTATTGGGAAGCGGCCCTTTGTGGAGAAGCAGCCGAGTCGAAAATAAAGATTTCACGCGCCTTAAATACAAAGGACCTCTCCATAGGAGTCCTCCTTTTGTCGGTTTCCAGCCCTCCCTACGGACCTTTTCTTCTGATGCACCAATCATTTTTGCTAAATAGAAATTTGTGTGTTGTTGGAAAATAAACTCTCTTTACTCCGATGAAGAGGAAATACTAATTAGATTACTATTAGGGTAGAATGTTAGCATTGTTGATTTTAGAATTAAATGCCCTTTAATAAAAAAATGGAAGAAATAATACGCCGTGAACGTTTCGCACACTACAGACAACCACGATACCCTATTTTAGCAGATTAAGGGAAATCAGTTATTGAGGTCGTACTTATGACGCGATTTTCGAAATTTGTCTTCAAATGTTCATCGATCCTACCCAGAAGATGACAAAAATGAGGTCCGTTCAAAATAATATCTATCTACCTATATCTATCAATCTATATATATATATATATATATATATATATATATATATATCTGTTAACGCTCTAGCGGTCGCAATTTTTGTTTGATCGTTACTAAACCTATTTAAATTTAACCAAAATATTTAAACGTTTTATGTAAAAAGTCAGATCAAGTTCGTTAATGGTTGAAATCGGACTAGTGGGAGAGGAGGTTAGAGGGTAGATTTTTGAAAATTCGAAATATCTCCGTTACTATACGTCGGCTCAAAACATTGTATAGAGCCAATCTTATTGCAAATTACATGTACTATATATATTGTTATGTACATTTATTCTCTATCTTGAATATTAACCGAGATATTTGCATTTTTCAGCATTCAGCAAACCACCATTTCTCCTCACGTTACATAAACAATACTCTGTTATGTAATAAACCACATTATTCGAAGCTTAAATACCATAAATTGTTTTCAAGAGACCCTTTATTATACGAGATAAATGCAAATATGTTAGGTGACCTCCTCCCTCCTTCTTAAGTTCTTGGACAACAAAACTTTGATTGATTGAGATAAAAATTTCTCTGATCCATTACAAATTATAGTACTAGATAAAGTAAATAGTTTTCAATAAAATTAATATGTTATATTCTGATATATTTCAGTAATTGGTTTTCTTTCCTGTGGGAAGTTGGCACACCTGTTTTTTTTACGTTTCTGGTACTTCTCGCCTGGAGGTTTCATATTATCGTTTGTTTCATATATTCACTCAATATTCGCGGTGGTGTCCTGTTACGGGTATTCAGATTTATTTATAGTTAAACATCACGAGGGAAATCTGCTTAGTTTACGCAGCCCCTGCGTGACGGACTTTCGTAATTCATCAGGGGCCTTAATATTAGTATTTGTGGACTTTTCTTCTTTGATAACTTGTAAATATCAATACGTAAGGTATGGATTGAGTTGTGGCGTTCATCATGTCAGCCCTATTCAATCAAATAATAAATGGATCTCTAATTTCATTTAATAATGGATTAACAGAAGATATTACTGATATATGTCAATTATTTTTTATTATTTACTACTTTTTTGTAAGTATTTTTATATTTCTTTTATTTTTTGTTTAAAGTTATTTTTCCCTATATAATTAATTTATATTACCGAAATTATAGCTATATTTCATTGAAGGATTTCGTTAACTAGTGAATAAATATTTCTTTTATTGTTAAATATTGCATTAGTATTTTTCTTAAAATTTGTTACAATTAACAATATACGAAGCATTAAAATCATTGTACTGTATTTCTTTTACCATATACGGAATATTATATTTTTCATTATTACGTTCGACGAGCATATATTTTTAAAATAAACATTTCTTTTTTTTATTTTGTACAACCCCTACCATCAGGAGCTGTAGTATTTGGAAATTACGGTGCTATTAATTGCTTAATTGAATTAACTATTCTTTAAATATCATTATAAATACTATCAACTTCAGCCGTAAGTTTTTGCAGCGTGTTCCTCATTCATGAACATTTATAATGGAATAAACATATTCATTTCATTTCTAATTCATAATGAACAAATCATATAGAACTTAGGAATTATTTTTGCTTCGCCTTACCAGGAAGTAAAGGAGGAAGTCCAATATGTTTTTGTTCCGGTGAGTCGGATGCACCACCCAGGGTGTCATTCCATTCTGTGGGTTCTTTACAATGACTGGTCAAGTCCCATGGCATCCCTGAAAAACAGAAAAATTCCGATTTCAGAATACTAATCATTATTTAGTAAATATTATCCAAATGGAATAAAACTTCTAAAGACATCGTTTAACTTCAGAGTACTACGGGCATCTTCTCTATAATATTTCAAAATATTCATCGTAGAGGAACATAAGTAAATTAACACTTTTGCTGATAGTATTAGTTTCATGTGGCATGTTCATGAGTGGTGCAGAATAATGAATAATGCATGCCATATAAAAATGTTAAATAAAACATCTTTTTCGGTCGGGTATTGTTTTGTCACAAAATAAATTAAATGATTATTTCTTTTTATTATAATTGAACTATTCAAAACGTAGGTTAATTCAATATTTTCTAACCCAATATGATATTCTTCAATAGTAGAAAATCTCACTCCAAATATTATTTTCAATTATCACTGTCTTTTCAAATACTCTCTTCTGAATTTCAAATCAAGTTATGTCTAAGACGCTCAACATATCCCAGACGCTTGTCAATCCTCGTTGTTCATAAGTTTACTTATTTGGAAAACTCCAAATGCATCTTTTCATCCTCTGCCTAATTATATCAGACAGTCGAAACTTTTATTTTAACTAGAACAACTTCTGCAGACTTGTTCTAAAAAGTTTAAGCTAAGAAACAGCAATTACTCTTTTAATGACATTAATGTTAATGTTATAATGGCATGTACGTATTCTTAGTCGAAAATGAAAGAAATATAACTGTTTTATAACTGTATTTCTATTTATTAATTTCTATTAAAATATTTATTCTAATTATTTCCGATCAATTCTTGAAAGATAAACTAATACTGGTTGGTACTTTGTAATAAGTTCCGAGAACAGATCAAACGGTTTGTCCACATTTATTCTAGGCTTTGACAAAATTCAATAAATGCTAATACGATATTGCCTCATGCATGGTTATTACTTTATAGAAATATTTCAGTTCCACTGCTACTTCAAAGAATTCGAAGTACATTTATTTTGTTGGTTAATTTAAATAAACTCAGTTGCAGTGTTTTGTCCTCAAATATGATTTGTTACACTCCATCAAATATCATCTCTTCATTCCAATATACGTTAATAACTCTGTGTAAGAGAGAATATTTATTTAGTATTATTCCATGGTATTTTTTCGTTGGATTACAATAATTGAATGCATACATTTTAATAAAATTAAACGCTGAAGACGAAACCTCTATCACTTAATTGGCCAAACATTCTTAACTTCCTTTTTACAAGTAACCTTATTCACATTCAACTGTTCTTAAACCTTTCTTGTCAAAGGGATTTACCGCTGCACTGTCCTTGCACTTTCCTGTAATGATAAAGGTAATGAGTTTCATTCACATACTCAATCCTACCGGCACAATAATTTAATGAAATGAATGTTTCAGATAATGGTGATGAGCGGAATATTACAACCCAGGCTTATCCACATTCATATTTATGTGAACAAATATTATGTATAAAGTGCACTACTCCTGGAGAACATTAGGTGTCCTTCATATCCTCAGTGTAAAGGTCTATCTATCTTATACATTTTCCAAAAACTACCTGAACTGATTGCACAGGGTGAAAAGGACTCATTCCAGTTCCTTTTTTACGTCTATATTTTTGTATTTTAGTATTTTTAAGGATATGAATTTTGTGTGAACTGTGCGCATCAAGGAATGGTCAAGGAATTTATTTATTACTTTTTCATGCAGGTTTATTATTATTATAAGGTATTAATAATTAGTATAGAGGGTTATACTAATTATTAATACCTTAACAGATTTACTTTTATAATATAAACCAAGAACTGATAAAAAAGAATGTGTATTTCGGTTCAACTGCAATTAATATATTGTTGCGAAAATTAAATATATGAAAAATGAACAGAGATATATTCGGGAAGTACGATGTAGATGAAAGGAGCCGACGGTCTGACGCCGGCAGTATCTGGATTGTTCCAGACTAAAGAGTCCAGTACCTTCGAGACCTTCCTCCTTTGATGTTGTTGCTCCTCTATATAAGCATTTGCAACTCGCCCGACAGTTTAGTTTGTCCTCAGTTGTTGTCAAGTGATCATCAGTGCTACAGTGTGACTTAGTTGCAGTGCGGTAAAGTGTTTTTATGTGAAGAACAGTATAGTGCCGTGTTTAAGACAGTGCAGTGCGTTAACTTCGCGAAGTAAAAGACAGTGCAGTGCCGTCTTTTGTGAACTTCAGTGATCGCGAGTGAGTTATTGGACTGTGTAATAAGAAGAACAGTGAAGTTATCAGTTCATACTGTGTGTAGTAATAAAACTGTGAAACTTGTGTGTGTTTAATTTTGCAATCCAAAAGAACTCTTATAAACAACGTTTGTTACTGATTTTGTAATAAAACGTAACAATATAATACTTTCCAACTCTTACATTTTGGATAACAAGAAAAAGACGAAGAGATTTTTCAGAAAATAAACAGGAATGTAAACATTTTAAGTGCATATCTCTGTTCTGGAAAGAACAGCAGTATGTCAGACGATGTAGTGACGATACTCAAGAAAAACGAGTAAAGAGAAAGGAAACCGCGAGAAAGAAGAATCTGAAAATCAAAGGGAAGAGAGAGAGAGAGAGAGAGAGTGTGAGAGAGAGAGAGAGAGAGAGAGTGAGAGGGGGGCGGCAGGGTAGAGTCGGTACCGGGTTGCCAGTTGTTCCCTGGAAGGGGTCATTTAGTAATAATTTATCTTGAAGCAGTTATGGGGAGAATGAAGGGGGGAGGTCGGACCTCTTCTATCCCTCATTAACATTCCCCTTCCCCTACTACCTCCCCCTCCTTACCTCACACCTCCACCACGATTTATACCTTACCTACCTTTATAATTAATTATCATCATCACTTCTAATAGTGATTAGTAAAATATTTCTTTTTCTTATGTTATTTCAGTTTTGTTTTATTTTTCCTATAATATGCCGCCTTTATCCTAAGTATCCAATTTTATGTTTAATCTCTACAGGCATTCTCATTTCTGTCTTTCCTTTTATTATTATTTTACCTTTTTTTACAGACTTTGTTAGCGGATTTTTTTTTGTATCATTATTCAACCCCCTTTGTATCCAAAGTGCGATACAGGCTATGTGGAAATAATTTAAGGGCCGATTAAATAAAGCTTAATTGGACACATTTTATAGAAAATATGAATATATTGTAACTGAAAATAAGAGTTCTTGCTCAAACTCGCAAAGCATTTCCACAGAAGAAAATCTTTAGAATAATTACAAACTTAATTTATCTTTTGCATATAAATTTTCAATTTTATAATGTATTTATGCCTATAAATAAGTGAAATTTTAATCAAGATTGATTTTGGGATTTTCCTTTTAACCATAATTGAAATATGGCACACATGTATAGATTTGTTTTGGTTTGTCTGAGATGAGTATTTTTATTGTCATATTAGGTGAGCTTCAATAATTCATTATAGAAAGATTGCATTAAAGCTCATTTAACTTATGTGGTTATAGTAAATGGACAACTCTACACAGCCCCTATCTTGTTTTGTGCAACGTAATATAAAGAGAGGATATCGAGGAATGGCGACCAAGTTGGACCAAATCTTCAAAAGGAAGATTAACAGATTAATTTCTTTCTACGCGTCAAACACCGTAGTACGGGCCAAATATATGGACATATTTGTTCATTCAGGGAGACTTCAATGCAAAGCTCCATAGATTCAAGCCAACTAGAAGGCAGAAGTTATTTACTATAAGGTTTAAACTAGCAGGAGTCAACTAACTCTCAGAATAAATGCCACCAACAAAGAATGAGGAACATATAAGTAATTTACGTTTATATATGGAAGCAAATATTCTCCAGTTTTCAGATCTTGTGAAGTTAACATGCTACGACTTTAGCGAAGGTTTGGTTCGTGGAGTGATTTAAAATAAGCTGTATAGTCTGCATTGCAGAAGTTCCTCCTATTATTTCTCCTTTTGACAGGAAATCTCCTTCACTGGAATTTATTCACCTGTCTAGGTTATGAATTATAGTACTAATACATGGGTGACATAATATAAACAAACATTACAAGATATTTTCTCTATTTTCATTTAGTTAAAATCACAGTGCATGGATATTAACTTATTGCCATTTACCTTTAGCTCACCAGCCCAGGAAAGGCCAAGGCCTACCACACAGCTTGGTTTGGACCCAAAATGATAAGAAGATAAGACCAAAAAAATAAGGTATACCCTTTCTTATTGTAGTGGGATTACTAAAAAGATAACCACTTCATTATTCAAGTAACGTCTCAATTATCTCATGCAGCTGAGTGGGCATTGGAGGAACCGCAAGAAGACTATTTTCGACGCCAGTTAAACGCAAAGATAAATAAAATGAAGAGTGCTGTCCCTATGTTTGCCTTGCAGTAGAGGGAAAGTGATTTATAACTAGACCACCACCATCCGTTTGAGGAGGAGCCTAAAAATGACTCTTACACACAAAATAATTACTTCCTTACTGCCGGTCTATACCGTTTTTAACATAAATATAACAGTTTTTACACTTGGTAATGGTATCCTACGTATATCCCAAGTGATATTAATTATCGCTTTTCGATGAAGCGTCGTGTTTGGGGGGAGGTTTGGTGAGAAGTAAAGAATTTATCGTGCATGTCACTAGAAATGAAATTAAAAGTATTTATTTCCATTAAATGTTAACACAACATAATAGGATACATCAAATATTTTTCTTTCTAGAAAGAAATTTCTAATATTACGTCAATTAATTTCTTTACATATTCATAAATTCATAATTATCAAAACGTATTATCCATCTTGCAGAACAGACTCAGCGGCATACTAAGACCTCCTAATCAACACCCTAGGAGTCCATTATATTAACTACAATTAATTTATTAACTAAAATCACTTATGTCATAGTGAGTTGCTCCTATTCCCGCTTTAAACAAGTATGAGCAACTTATTCTTCCTTGTCCCAGAAACGAACGAATATTCACGTTACACTGCATTAGGGTTGCATTTATATAAAACAAGAGAGTCGGGGAAATGATGCAATGCCCCGGTAGTACTCATTTATAAAGATACATTTATTAAAGAATGTGTGTCACTTCAGAGTCATTACCCGACTATTGTATCATCCTTTTAAATAGAAAGAAAAGGATAAAATTAAAACATTTTACGTCCTAGTGGTTTACATAACATGTGCACTTGGAATAAAGACAAAGATTTATCATTTTGCAACACCGTTTATTATATAAAACTCTTTCTATTCTTATAGAATAGAATAATATGAATAGTTAACAACACTTAACCTACATAAGTTATACTCCAATGATATAAAAAACACATTGTTTTTCTACATAAAGCTTTTTATAGGCATCAAATACTCAGAGATGAAAGTTTTAATTTTCATAATATTATAAATCTATGTCATAACTAGCTTATATTTACAATTTAAAAGAATTACTGCTGGATTCAAGAAATACTACTCTGGTTACTCAATACTACTTTGGTAAAAAAATATAACAAATGAATTTTTCTTAAGTAATAGTTCACTTCAAGCATATTTTGTGCTACTTTAATGTTGTGAATTAATATGAACAATTTGCGCCATTTAGTCAATAGAATAATTTAAATTGTGAAGACTTATAAGTTTTTAATTAGCTTTCTTTTAATACAAATCAACTATTGATTTAGATCTAATTGACGTGTTACTAACTAGCAGATGTAAAAGGGATGCGTAAAGTAAGTTGATTTTCCACGTGCTGGAATAACGCTGGTAATTTCATTTCGCTATCAATTCAATTTTTCCATAGTAAAAAAAACCAATGAGATATTTAGAGACTCAGTTACTTAAAGTAAAAATCTAACGATTAAAACTCGGGGTAGACCGACATACAAATATATCACTTTATATTCGCGATAAGAAACGGCAGTATAGAACAATAATTGTACAAAATTAAATGCTTAAGCATATTTGTTCTTTACCATTTTTCGATCTACTTTATAATAACTGGTATATTTAGAATTTGTGAATCCCACCCTCCAAACCGCCCTATTTCTGGGCCCACTTTCATCCATAAACGACTGTGATTTTTAGTGTTAGATGAAAGACATAAATATAGTATATTGTATAAATCAGGCAAACATGTTCGAATCATGGACGTATTTGTATGTAACTCACACAGTTAAGGGCCGTTAAAAACAATGTTCTGTATGATTCGCCAATGATCCAACAACTCTAATCTAATATCACTCGCAGGAAAAGGTCAGAATTCATAGAAACACACAGAATTGGTAACATATAATAATATTATTATAACATATAATAATATAATTATTTAACATATATAATCTCTTATCAGTTATTTAACATATATATTCACTTATCAGTTATTTAATATATATTATCACTTATCAGTTATTTAACAATTCTCCTTAATTCACTTTATTAAAACTGTAAATGTTTAGCGTTCTTTACTTCAACGTCTCATAAGTAGTATAATCTTTACACTTAAAACCAAAGTCAGCCCATGGCCTAGAGAGACATCCTTTCTCTAGACCGGCTTCCTCTATACCGATAAGAAGACACACAACATGGTTCCAAATGGTACCATAAATCGACGTTGCTACAATCGATACTGCTGAAATATATCTTTATAATCGATGTTAGTATTATACTAAATTCCCCGACAAAGTGGCGCCAATATTTCAAACTAACGAAAAAACTTTTTATTTTGAAAGGAGATTGAAGAAAGTACTGTTTAAGTGTATAATTTCAGTTTTTTTGTTTACTGCATTGTTCCTATTAATACGTATATGTCTCTTCTCATTTATTTTTATTTTAGTTGTATTCCTTTCATTTTCCAAGATTCTTGCATTGACAAAAATCAAAGGAAGTCCAACTTTATGAGCATGGTCTGAAAGTGTAATTTTCTTTTCCAAGTCATCAATATTTTTAGAGTATTGATTCATTCTCTTTTTTAAAAGTTGCGCAGAGCCATCGACACACACTTAATAAAAATGCAAATAACTCGGTTAATATTCAAGATAGAGAAAAAATGTAATTTAAATTTAATTTTAATTGTAAAGCAAATTTAATTTGCAAAAAGATGGGTTCTATATTCTTTTTCGATCCGATGTATTGTAACGGAGATATGTTGAATTTTCGAAAATCCCCCCTCCCTAGTTCTATTTCAGCCATTAACGTTTTGGTCTTTCTTTTTACATAAAACGATTAAATATCGAGTTTGGTAACGATCAGACAAAAATTGCGACCGCTAGAGTGTTAAAAAACAAATGTATATAATTTTGAACGGACCAAATTTTCGTCATCTCTTGGGTAGGATCAAATGGACATTTGAAGAAATTTGTTGAAAATCGCGTCATGAGTTCGACCTCAATAGGTTATTTCCCTCATGGGAAATCTGCTAAACCAAGGAAGTGTTTATTGAAGGTATAAGGTTATGCACAAAGGGTATATATTTTAAATTCATTAATAGAACTTAAAGTTAACTTTTGAGGTGCAAATTTCCGAAAATCGCCTCATGATTACTTTTATTATTATTTATTCATACAATAATCGCATTTCGCGACTGCGGTGATTTAGCGACAAATCAGTTATTTAACATATATAATTACTTATTATGATTATTTAACATATATAATTAATATAATATATAATAATATTATTATAACATATAATAATATAATTATTATAACATATAATAATATAATTATTTAACATATATAATCACTTATCAGTTATTTAACATATATAATTAATATCACATATAATAATATTATAGCATATAATAATATAATTATTTAACATATATAACCACTTATCCGTTATTTAACATATATAATCACTTATCAGTTATTTATCATATATAATCATTTATCAGTTATTTAACATATATAATCACTTATCAGTTATTTAACATATATAATCACATCAGTTATTTAACATATATAATCACTTATCAGTTATTTAACATATATAATCACTTATCAGTTATTTAACATATATAATCACTTATCAGTTATTTAACATATATAATCACTTATCAATTATTTATCATATATAATCACTTATCAGTTATTTAACATATATTATCACTTATCAGTTATTTAACATATATTATCACTTATCAGTTATTTAACATATATAATTAATATAACATATAATAATATTATTATAACATATAATAATATAATTATTTAACATATAACATATAATAATATAATTATTTAACATATATAATCACTTATCAGTTATTTAACATATATAATCACTTTATTATATTTACGTAAGTATGCTCATTTCTGCAAATATTTTCAGTATTGTCCTACATTATAATTTTTTGAAAATGTTGTTATGTTTCAAGTATTGTAGGTTGCAGTCTATATACTGGCAACAGTCATGTAGTAATTCAGTCAAAGTGTATGGTAGGTCTATGTGAGCCCTTAAATAGCAGTCAGTTAGTATATGTTTTATAGTAGGTCTACAGTTACAGTGTTGGCAGTAGGGTTCGTCTTCTCCAGTAAGTAGGTAAGTGTGAGTCAGCCGTGAATGGCCAATTCTTAATCTCGTTAAAAGTACTTCTTCCCTTCTAATCAGCCTTTCTGAGGAAGGCCATTCACCAAGTATATGTTGCAGTTCTCGAAGTTTGTTATCATGATTACAAATCTGCTATTAAACTACTGTCCTATCAATGAGCTAAATGCCAGAGTTAAATGTACAAATGAATGACGAGGCTAAACAAATACGAGCCAATGAATGGTGAAGAGGAGAGGGCGATAGGTTGTGAGGAGCAGGGGCTATCAGCGGAGAATGTGTTTTGATGATATAGGAAAGCAGGTCTTGACGGGCCGAGGTCTGTAAGACGGTTAGTAGGCAAGACTAGGCAGACACCTTGGCTCCAGCCGGCAAACACCTCAACTCAACTTCTACATCCCACCTCGTTCTCTCTATAACCTCCAAATGAGACAGCTGTTCTTTCGGCATAGTTATTTTCTTATAGTTATTTGATCAGCTTGGATAAGGAACAAAAAAAAACTATCAGTGTGTTTCACTTCCTTCTTATAATTTCATCGACTTGGGTAATTAAGCAGTAACAAACATGACCCCAATTGTGGAAAGGTTCCATATTAAAAATGTCCGTCTGCGTAAACTAAGCAGATTTCCCTCGTGAAGATTAATAATGGATAAACCTACATATTGCTAACTCAACACCGACTCACCGGAAAGAAAAACAATAACAGAAACATATCAGAATATAACATATTCATTTTATTGAAACTGTAATTTATAATGAATCAGAATAATATTTACCTTAATCAATCAAATTTTAGTAGTTCAATAATTAAAGACGGGGACCGCAAGAACATATATGCATCTATCTCGTATAATAAACATCTCTGGGAAACTATATATGGTATTTAAGCTTCGAATAATGTGGTTTATTTATAAGAGAGTATTGTTTATGTAACACTAGTAGAAGTGGGGGTTTACTTAAAACCGTAAAATGAAAATATCTCGGTTAATATTCACGATAGAGAATAAATGTATATGGCAATATTTATAGCACATTTAATTTGAAATAAGATACATTCTATACATTTTTTCGATCCGACTTATAGTAACTGAGATATTTCGAATTTTCAAAATTCTCCTCCTCTAACCCCACCTCTCCCCCTGGTCAGATTTCAGCCATTAACGAACTTGATCTTTCTATTTACATAAAACGACTAAATATCGATTTTGGTAACGATCGAACAAAAATTGCGACCGCTAGAGCGGTAACAGACAAATATATATATATATATATATATATATATATATATATATATATATATATATATATATATATATACACACACACAGTTTTGACCTCATTTTTGTCATCTACTAGATGGGATAGATGGACATTTGAATCCTCTGCACAGGAAACCTGTGTGATCCTAAAATCTTCTGCTGCACCATTGAACCTATTTCAAGACAAAATTCTCCACCATACCGTGTTTAGTCTACACTGTTGTTTCACCATAGTTCTTTCTTCTTTGAACAGCTTGGATATGGAACAAAAAAAAACTTCCATTGTGTTTCTCTTCATTCTTTGCCAGAAGTCAAGTCATATGATTAGTTCTACTCCTGTAATTAAGAAATACCAACCACAACTCAAGTTAAGAAAAGTGACCGTACTAAAATACTCCAAAAAACAAACTTAAAATATTTTTGTATTGGAGTGTTAATGTATTAATGTTCTTTTTATCCCCGCCTCAGAAAGCCTGATCCTCAAATTACCTACTGTACCATTGGACAAAATTTCAATATAATATTTCCATTAAAAGTAAATATGTGACTAACTCATATGTTTTCAAAACATGAAAATGACTCAATTCTTGGAAGATATTGAAAGTAAAAAATGCCCCCTAATTATGGATTCTATTTGACACATTCGTAAGGTTTCATGTTCCTTATATGAAATGTTAATGCAAAAGTAACTTGCAAATAATTTTTTGCCACAAAAGCAGACGATTAAAACAAAAAAAATAACCTCACATGTGACATTGAAAAAATGCAGCTTGAAATACACATCAATGTACTTCGTATTTATAAGAGTTTTTACTCTTAAATTGGATATACAACAGTTCGAATACCAGAATAATAGACTCTCACAATAATATTGATGCATCTACGGCCAATGATTCTAATGATGTTTTACCATAAAACGATGGTAGAGGCATTAGCCAAATTTGTAACATGTCGAACAAAAATGGAAAACGATTGAGGAAACATACGCATATGTGTATATGCCACTGTTTACATGCCGTATGACTATATACACATATGTCTACATGCCACTGAAGCGAAGCTCAACAGAATTCATCGTGGCAAGTTTTCACCCAATTATGAATTAACTATTTAAGGTTCGAGAAATAAAACCATTTCCAAGGGGGCTGATATTACGTATTTAAAGAGGTGGGTAATCATTTTCTAAACTTCAATTCCAAGGATTTGCGACAAAAGTCTTTTTAGAATTCCTTCATGACGTCAATTATAAGCTGTCAGGACCTATACGCCCAGCTATTAAGTTCTATAAATTTCGAATACAAAGGTTCAGTAAACTGTCATATCATCAACGTTCGAATTGAGCTGCCAGGGATCGTCGCAATAAGATTATGGCTTGACACAATATTATAACTCAGATGGGCAAAGAGAGGTAATATCTGCAATCTATTATGAATGAGGTTATATATGCTACTAGGCTTTGTCTCGTGAGCATAAAACATTTTGAAACAATATAATTGGAAAAAGAGAAAGAAGGATTAGCATATTCCAAACAACCCAGACTTGAAAACAATTAGCGTCCAGTCTGTAGAAAAACGGTTAAATTCTGTTCCTGAGCACTTCTCAAAGCCCTGATGGAGTGCTCGTAATGATAATGAAAGAATGTCATGAACTCCTCACTTCCAAAGACATGAAAGCGCAAGACACGATAAAAGACTTTGTTCGTTGCGCACATTAATAAAACAATAATTGAGATTTTCCAGAAAGCATTCTTTGAGCCTCGTTATGAAGGATGGATCAATGTAATACGCGAAGGCAAAAGCGATATAAAAGATTGCTTTTCACGATGACCAGCCCATCACAATTTAATCTATGGTCCGAAAAATAATTAAGAAAGTTTTAGTCAATAAATTAGAGGTGCTACATTCTAAGCCATGCACTGACAATTCATTGCGGTATACCCTTCTTCGTCCAGCCTACCTGCTTCGACTACACCATTATCGAATACATTGTCATTGATTATTACGTTACCTTACATGAACCATCATATAATACAGAGTTCATTTTTTGTGAAATCCCATGTTTTGGGCCCGCAATTATTTCCTTTCTTCCCCCTCCCCTTCCCCTACCATTTATAAAAAGGTCTAATTCTGTGAACTTTCCGCTCAAACTTTTCACATATTTTTTCAAGGGTTTATGTCAGACCCCATGTCTCTAAACGATAGATCACAATAATGGTTTGACAATGGCGTTGTTGAAGTTATCACAAGGAAACCGAGAAGAACGGTTACTTTTTAAACTACTTCAGTGAACTAGACGATTAAAAAAGCCCTTAAATAAATGAATTATATCTTTATGAAGGATGGACCACCATTATTTAAATCCTAGTGTGAGTTTAGAGTATGTCAGACTATCATGCACGTGGTCTTATTATTAACTGCTTTATAATAACATTTACCTTTTGCATGTTCTCACTTAAACTCCCCAGAGACCTCAATTCGTCACAATATATGAGGACCATAAATTAGGTAAGGATATACCAGTATTATATGTTTTAAGGTTAAATTGAATATGAAATGACACAAATAATCCCTAGTCTGTGTTTACTTGGGAATCCATGGTCAATAATTATTCTTTCGCATTAACGGAATCATACCGTATTTCAAATTCAATAGGACTTTTACATCTATTTTTATACCTTCTTGAATAATTGATTGATGTTACAAACCTGATCAGATCAGAATTTTCACCTTATGACCACTTCTGAATGAAGGTTTAAAAATTCTTTTAGAGTCACATGAAGAATGAATATTATGGAAATATTCACCACAATCTTTGGACAACTATTCAAACCAAATAAGTCTATTTGAACCTTTGAGCAGATCCAGTTACCAGCATTTGTCAGTGAGGATCAGTGTACATTTAAGGAAATTTTGAAAAATCGCGAAACAAAGACAACTTCAAAAGCAGACTATCACTGCTAGAAATCTACTAATTTCGAATTACCTATCTCGGTAAAAGTTCTGATAGATACAATAGATAAATATACTTACTGCCCGAAGGACAGACTACTAATTACTAGTTATTTAGAACAGGGTAAAAATATGCGTTTATATTAAACATATTAACGCTCTTGACACAATCACTAACGAGAAAGGAAAATATATATTGGCTGGATATAATGAACTGATCCTGTGAGAGGTAATGATTAGGCCTATGACACGACTAATAAGGGTAGATAAATTGTCATAAATATACAAAACGTTTAACAGTAATTGGAGTAGTTTAACATATAACATTAATGAGAAAACATTCATGGGTTATTATTCCCCTTGAACAGGTGATAAACAGGTTTGGAGCTACGTTGCGCAGTCTATTCTCTAAGTAGCAGTACTTTGTTTTTCAGAGGACACAGTTTAATCAATGAATATCTGAAAAACTCGGTAGTTTTTCAAATATTCAAGAAAATACTTTTTCTGACCCCCCCCCTCTTCTTGATAAAGTGAGATACTAGTAATTTCCTTTTTGAAAAACGCTTCTATACTTTGGTTTATACATATGAAAAAAACCTAAACATCTCAAAAGACAGTATGCTTGGGGAGATTCATCCCTAATGCCGTTCGTCATTGTAATAAATTAAGGTCTACATTAGAAGTCACTTCCACCGGCCAGAATACCAACTCAGAATATGAAAGCTCGGCAAGCTCATCCTGGCATCACCTATTGGCACACTGTCACACGGCACTGACGATGATGCACAGCATCGAAAGTGCTCTGCCGCTTTAATAAATTGTCATAGTGGAAGTGTAGCCAATTTTTTCATCCTACCTACATTAAATTAAGGTTTGTCTAAATTATAGTTGGTTTAGATACTTTTTTTCGTAATTCAGATCACTCAAAGACTTATTGGACCGAAATTGGTTCTCGCGCTTGTTAATCAGCCATTTATAAAGAAGTACGGATTTAAATAAACATTAACATAAGTAATCCAACTACGTCGTGTCAATAGTAGATCAAACCTATAAAAAAGAGGTCCCTGTTTGATATAGTTAAACTTGAAATTTAAGTTGAGCATGAGACGTTTTACGAAATAATAACTTAATGTGAAAACAATACAAGTAGGAGTGGGAGTTTACTGAACCTGAAAGCGAAAAAAAATACAGATACCACAGTCAATATCTACATAGAGCAAAGTTTATCATATACTGATGACGATATTTTTACATTCTAGTCTCCATTTCTAACTATCCCATGTAAGCAAGACATGAAAATAAGTTGAATATGGCATGGTAAATAACGTATTAGCTTAAAATGAAAACTCTATGAGTTGGAAGGGGGGGGGGGTTATTGAAGAACGATACATTTTGAGTTACAGAGAAATGTTCAGAACAAAAACTGAAGAATATTACTTTGTCAGTAAGATTGATTGCATATCATTCATGATATCGGTGATATTTGTGATTAGAAATTTTACCCCTTCTCCATTTTGGGTTTATGATTTTTGGTATGTCTGACAATTCCAGTTGAATTTTATTCCATTTTTTATTTTTTTATGTATTACACAATTTGGCTGAAGGTAAAGCCAAAAAAAAGGTTTGGTGCACGAATGCGATCTACGATAACTACCAAATCTCGATACATTGGTAATAAATTTTCGTTACAAATTATATTTTCTTTTTATAATTATTTTGGGAATTAAATTATTATTTCTATACTAGCCATTGAAACCAATAAATCATTGTGTAAAAACACTTTTCTTTGTTCCCTTGCCGACTAAGCCTCCTGTTAAAAGGGCTACTGATTCCCTAGTTGTATTGGAATTAATTAATTACCAATAATAAGAAATCTAAAAAAGTCCGTTGAGCAGGAGCTGCGAAAACTAAGCAGATTTCCCGTGTGCACGCTATGGATCTGACACAATCTATTCTCCCTTTTTCCTGCAATAAGATTCCTATGAAAACGGGACTTGAAATTTAAGCTGGAATATTTAATGGCTCAGGAGCAAAAAGTAAAAATCGCCCTAGTTGGATTGGGGGATTACTGTAGCTTGAAAACTAAAAAAAAATGCTAAATATCTTAATATTCGAGATAGATATAAAAACTTATAAAACTCAATTTATAGAAAACTCCATTTTCTATAGAATAGTTCTGAACAATTTTTCGGCATCCGACTCGTTTGAAGTTTGAAGTGGCTCATAATGTGAAAATCGCATTAGTTGGAAACGGCTTGTGGGAGACTAAAAACTAAAAAAATTATGTGGCACCACATGAGTTTCTTGTATACCAATTCAATTAAATAAACAATATCTATATGCTGTTCATTTAACATGGTTTCATTTGAAAGTTATATATGATATCTGCGCCCCAATGCATTCAATATTTACCGATAAACAGAAATGTTTGTTCACAAATTTTTTGTACATTTATAAAGAATGGATGAATTTGCCCCATTCATTTTAATCAAAAATAAGTTGTTAGACGGTATAACATTCCTAAATAAGTAGTTTCAACACAGTTTTTAAACTTCCTTAACTTATTAAAAGAAAGTAATAAAAAGGTTAAATAAGAATTGGAGCCTGAACTCGATTTCAACTTTATGAATACGTTCACTATCGGATTAAATACAGATAGAGTTCCACTCATTCTCAGCAGTAAAAATGTCTTATGCCAGAAATTAAATGAGTAAATAACTTGAAAGCTCGCCTATTGCAGCAAGTAAGCCCCTCCCAATGGGAAGATACTGGACTTACGGATTTGACACCGCACTGGGATTACCAGTAAAAACGTGAATTATTAAACACCCATGTTCGTACAGATTCTTTACAGAATAACTCAGTTTTTGGATATCGTCATGCCAAGTAACCCTGTATATATATATATATATATATATATATATATATATATATATATAATTTCTAATGATTAGAATAATAGTCATCTAAATGATTTCTGTTTTCTAAAACTAACTAAAGAAATAATAAGAGAGCATGATTGCTAATAGCAAATCCAAATTGCTTGAACAAAATATGTTTGGAAAATATGATTCTACCATAGGGATAGCCAATGGATTTTTCTGTTAGTTCAATTGGCTTCCAATCACAGTGGATATATATACATTCATCTGTTACCGTTCTAGCGGTCGCAATTATTGTTTAATCGTTACCATGTGAGTTAAAGCGTTGCCTTTAATCTCACATGGCAAACCTAGAGTGGAGAGTTCGATTCTTGCCTGGGCAAAGGAAATTATTTAGTGACGAAATTCATTAAATAACATCCCAAGTCCCGCCCTGGCTAGAAAAGGGTGGTAACCTGTAGATAACCCCTCCCAATTAGCCTGAGTTGCAAAAAGTGGACGTTAATAAATAATAATAATAATCGTTACTAAACTCGATATTTAATCTTTTTTTGTGTAAAAAGAAAGAACTAGTTCGTTAATGGCTGAAATCCGACCAGAGTTAAAATGGGGGAATTTTGAAAATTATTAATATCTCCGTTATTATGCGCCGGATCGAAAACTTGTATAGAATTAATCTTAATTGCAAATGTAATGTAATATATATGTATTTACACTGTCTTGATTATTAACCGAAATATTTGCATTGCATAGTTTTTGGCCGATAGTATAGCCCCACTCCTACTCATGTTATGTTTATAATAAGCTGCTATATTATGAAGTACATTATTAAAAGGATAAATAAATGCAAATACGTGGCACACGTGGGAAATCTGCTTAGTTTGCGCATCTCCTCCGTGACGGACTTTTTGTGTAAAGGGGGCTCTCCCAGCTGTAGGGAGGGAAGGTGGTGGTAGCAAGCCGGAGCCAAGGTGTCTGGGGCGAGAGTTCTCTACTAGCCGTCCTGCCCAACTCGCCGCTTCTTCACGTGCTTCCGATTACCAAAACACATTCTCCTCTCTGATCGGCTCTCTCCTCTCTCATCCTACCGCCTTCTCATTCCCCGCCCGCCTCCTATCTAACGCAGCCGGCAACATCAAATCATAGCCGCGGCTCTTATTAAAATTTCACAGGCACACACACACACACACACACACACACACACACACAGTGACGGCACTGAAGACACGTTCTGCTGCTAGCTAAATGTGTCACCTGTTTTAAATAGCATATTTCCGTCAGGGGAAATCAGCTATTGAGGTTGTGCTCATGATGGGATTTTCAAAAAATGTCTTCAATTGTCCACTATCTAGGATATGACGAAATAAGGTCCATTCAAAATTATATATATAAATATATATATATATATATATATATATATATATATATATATATATATATATATATATAACGCTCAAGCGTTCGCAATTTTTTCTGATCGATACCAAACTCAATATTAAAAATAAAACATTTTAATATCGAGTTAGGTATCGATTTTAGAATCACACATATTTCCTGTGCAAGGGGAAAAGTGCCAAAAAAAACCTTCAACATTCCAGCAAAATAATAGGTCCAAAAGCTCACATTTCCGAGTATTAGCAGATTCCCCTGATTAAAGGAAATCAGATATTGATTTTCGAAATTTTTCATCACATGTCCATCTATCCTACCTAGTAGATGACGAAAATGAGGTCCGTTCAAAACTGTATATATATATATATTTCTGTTACCACTCAAGCAATTTTTGTTCGATCGTTACAAAACTCGATATTTAGTCGTTTTATGTAAAAATGAAGATCAAGTTCGTTAACGGCTAAAATCTGACAAGGCGGAGGGGGAATTTCAAAAATTCGGAATATCTCCGTTATTATGCGTTGAATCAAAAAAATATAGTATAAAATCAATATTATACGCAATGTCTTCACTTTGATTCTTATCATATCTACCTATGAAATAAGTTCGAAAATTCGAATATAATATATTTGTCTGTTAACGCTCTAGCGGTCGCAATTTTTGTTTGAGCGTTACCAATCTCGATATTTAATCGTTTCATGTAAAAAGGAAGATCAAGTTCGTTAATAGACCAGCGGGAGGGGAGAGGGTAATTTCGAAAATTCGAAATTTCTCCGTTACTATTCGTCGGATCGAAACATTGTATAGAACCAATGCTATTATAAACTAAATATTCAATAAATGTTGCACGTTTTTTCATTATCTCGATTATTAACCGAGATCTTTGCATTCTTCAGTTTTGTGTCTTCAGTAAACCCTCATTCCTATCCTCATGTCAAACAATAAGGCGTTATATTATGAAGCACCTTATTTGAAGCCCAAATACCAAATATTGTTCACATCGAAATTTTATATTTTCACATAAATGCTAATACGTGAGGACCGTAGGAAATCTGCTTAGTTAATGCCCCAGCGTGACGGGCCTTTTTTCTACAGAGAATATCTATTGTGGTTTCACTAAAAAAAAATATTTTCAAAATTCTATTCAAATCATGTAAATGGTCGGATCAAATTTCTATACAGACACATACGTACATTTGTGCGTGCAGGCGTGCACACACACACACACACACACACACACACACACACACACAGTGTAATTGCACACATTGAAGTCGTGCTATAAGAATACCATCATTAATTAGTGAGTCAACAATGATTTCCCGGGCCTCGCGGGGTACCTTAGCTAGTATATATATATTTTTACACATTCACTTTTATAGAGTGTGTAACACCTTTAGTGCGCAAACTTTTAGAGATGAGTCTAGGCACAATTTCCAACAAAGAAGTTCATACATGATCTGGGCCAGTTCTCACATGTTTTGTAGATATTATAGTTGTTTTGATTTTTCAAATTGGAGCTATTTTTTTCACCTTATAAAACATGTCTGCGTTGAGAAACTGTATTAATTTTATTAATTTTAATAAACTGGATTTTTTAAAAACAATTATTTATATTAATAAGCAAGGTTGTTTCTGTTTTATAACTGTATTATCACCGATATCAGAGGTCAAATCGGTAAAATACAAAAAATGTTATTAAGAAGTTCAGTTTCAGTAGTACTGAAATAAAATCCGTTTTCACAATTTCAAAACTCTTTGCGATGAAGAATGGTATTGGAATTTGAAAACGAAAAGGAGAAATCTGTAGCTTATTAAATGTAGAAGTTTTTCTGAAGTTTGAATGTTTATTATTATTATTATTTATTTATTAACGTCCACTTTTTGCAACTTAGGCTAATCGGGACGAGTTTAAATGTTAAAACCTTTTATCAGTGGTGGAACAGTAAAAGAAGAAAGTTTACAGTGAAAGAAAATGTAGTTACTTATTTTTAATAAACCCCCTATGTCCTTTCTTTATAATAATAGAGAATAAATGTACACAACAATATTCATAGTAACGTTAATTTGAAATAAGACTGGATTTATACACTTTTTCAATCCTACTTATTGTAACGGAGATATTTCAAATTTTCTAAATTCTCCCCCTCCCCTGGTCCGATTTCAACCTTTTCAGAACTCCTTATTTAGTTTTGAATGAAAAGCTCATATATCGAGTTTGGTAACGGTAAAACAATAATGCGACCGCTAGAGCGGTAACAGACAAATACGTATAGAATTTTGAAGGGACCTCATTTTCGTCATCTTCTAGGTTGGACTAACTGCACACAAGTAAAAACGTACACATGGCCCACAAACATACACACACACACACACACACACACACACACACACACACACACATATAAATATATATATATATATATATATATATATATATATATATATATATATATATATATATATATATATATAGTTTTGAACGGACCTCATTTTCGTCATCTCCTAGGTAGGATCGATGGACATTTGAAGAAAAATTTCGAAAATCTCGTCATGAGTACGACCTCAATAGCTGATTTCCCTTAAGGGAAACCTGCTAATAATCCTAGGTAGGACGATGGAAATTTGAAGAAAATTTCGAAAATCGTATCTTGAATATCCCTTATGGGAAATCTCGTGCAAAGTTAAATATACGTTGTAATTAAATGACCTCCCCATATATTTACGGTGTGGGTGGCAGGTGTGAAACAAAGGGAGGCGATGGAGGCTGTGACAAGGGCCAAGAGAGCTGCCTCTTAATTCAGGAGAGACGCTAAAGGCGTGAAAGTAAAATATCTGCGGCGGAGAGGCGTGGCGGGCCGTTTCGAGATGGGATCTAGCCTCTGGCTCAAAGCCGCCGGCATCAACCAATACCATGATCGATGGGGCTAAATGCTAAACTCCCTCACCTCTCTTCTCATCACCCTACCCTCCAACACTAATAATACCAATTAGCTACTTACTTTTCCCTTCAGCAAAAGAAAGCCTATTAAACTTTGGAATTAACATGAGTGATACATTCAAGTTTTCTTTGATTCATCCTATTCCCAATGCCGTCCCTGACTTTTATTGGCAGATTTCTCTTAGAGGAAATTAGCTATTGTGGTTGTAATCATGTCGCGATTTTCGAAAACATTTGTCAAATGTCCATTGAACCTACCCAGTCGATGACGAAAATGAGGTCCGTTCAAAACAAAATATATACGCATATATATTTGCCTGTTAACAGTCTATTTTTGTTTAATCGTTACCAAACACGATATTTAATCTGTTTATGTAAAAATAAAGTTCAAGTTAACGGTTGAAATCTGACTGGGAGGAGGGGGGATTTCGAAAATTATAAATAACTCCGTTCTTACGCGTCGGATCGAAAAATCGTATAGAGTCAATCTTATGGCAAATGTAATGTTCTATGAACGTTGTACATTTTTTCACCATCTTGATTAATAACCGAGATACCAAAAGAAAAAAAAAAACAGAAAAAAGTACATACATTAAAAGTAAAAGTCATTTAATTGTAATATTGGCTAATTATAATGCCAGTTGAAAATATGTGCTTGTAAGGGAGAAAATATATTTTATGTAATATATAAAATAATGAAAAAAGTGTATATACTATTATTATATAATATAAGTAAGTATATTGCCAGTATTAAAAAATCTACAATAATTATTAATTATTGGCCAAATATAAAGGCCTATAAAAATATTAAGCCAGTGGTAAGAAGTTTACATAGGTACAACGTAGCTCGTGTTACTAACACACATCTTTAAGTAAATATAAATAAATAAAAATGTATTTATAGATTTAGTTAAGAAATAATTGTATAGAAAATTAGTAAATTTAATACACTTAGGATATGACAAGAGCGGTATTTATAATATATTAGTTGATATTATTTAAGACATAGAGAAAAACAGGGACTTGTAAACAGCATTATACTACTATAAAGGACATAATAACCTAGTTGCTGATTGTCCAAATCATATTAATCCTAATCCTAACCGAGATCTTTGCATTTTATATTATCGGCCTTCAGTAACCGCCCCCTCACTACTCATGTCATATTAACTATAAGCTTTTATATTATGAAGCATATTACTAGATGCATAAATACCAAATATTGTTCTCATTCAAATTTTAGTTTTTGGGATAAATGCAAATAAGTGGCACACGTGAAAAATCTCCCCAGGTTACGCAACCCCGCGAGGCGGACTTTTATGCATTGGGCTAACTCAATAAACGTCCGTCACGCAGGTGCTGCGTTAACTAAGCAGATTTCCCACGTGCGCCACGTATTTGCATTTATCTCAAAACATCAAAGTTCAATGAGAACAATATTTGGTATTTATGCATCTAGTAATATGCTTCATAATATAAAAGCTTATAGTTAATATGACATGAGTAGTGAGGGTGCGGTTACTGAAGGCCGATAATATAAAATGCAAATATCTCGGTTAATAATCAAGATAGTGAAACGACGTGCATAACATTTATATTAAATTACATTTGCAATAAGATTAGTTCTATACAATTTTTCGATCCGACGCATAATACCGGAGATATTAATAATTTTCAAAATTCCCCCCTCTCGACCCTTTTCCCACTGGTCGGATTTCAGCCGTTAACATACTTGATCTTTAGTTTAGGTTTGGTTCTGTCCGTTAACACTCTAGCGGGCGCAATTTTTCTCTGATCGATATTCAAAAGTTTTATGTAAAAATGAAGACAAAGTTCGTTAACGGCTGAAATCGGCAAGAAGGAGAGGGGGGGGGTAAGAGGAGGGAGTTTCGAAAATTCGAAATATCTCCGTTATTATGCGTCGGATCGAAAATTTGAAGCCTTGCCAAAAAAAAAAAAATTATCATCCCGAGCCAAGCCGGGTATCTTAGCTAGTATATATAAATATAAATATATATATATATATGTGTGTGTGTGTGTGTGTGTGTGTGTGTGTGAGAGAGAGAGAGAGAGAGAGAGAGAGAGTGTGCGTGTGTGTATTATTCAAACACATGTAATATTTTTACTCAATGAGCTGACAGGAATCAGAGCGTTGTACGTACGTATAAGTTTTAATTTAGATGACGAAAACTGTAACATTTAATGGCACTTTTAAGATGAAATGGAGTGATAGGAGCTATATGTACTTATAAATGTTGCTCAGAATAAAATTGTTCAAAGAAATTAAGTGAAAAATTATTTCTGGTCCAATGAAACCGTAGATTAAACATAAAATATATTTAAAGCATCACACTCAGCCAGTTCCGATGACAAGTTAAGGATCAGGGTGCCTATATAAAATAAAGGATGGAGGGTATCTTTCAATGGGTATGTTCTCGCATCAAATAAGGAACGTTTGATACAAGGGAGTCTCATAGCATTGAGATGCGTTATAAAAGTAATTGCCATGACTGGTTGTAGTCCAATAATAAATTATAAATATATTAAAAGGGATATTGCGTCTGTCGGCAGGACTCAAAGCTTGGGCCGGCGGCATCCATCGATACTTTGATCGATGGGAGCGACCAGCACTTCTTAAACCCCGTAATCTTGCCCCTCATGATCCCCACCGCCTCCAATACCCCCCGACTCTAATAATACCAATCAGCTACTTACATCTCCCTCGACAAGAGAGAGAGTTTTTGCGTAAAACTTCAGTCATAAATGGAAACCTTTGGCCACCAAGGGGCTCATATAATGCGGATGATCTTGCAGAAGAGAACATATGCGGTATTCTAAGTATCATAATTAAACCGTCTCCTTCTTTATCACTGTCACCAAAATACCAAGTAGGCGACAAAACAATAAAAAGTTTATGTAAGGGACCATAAAACGATTAAATATCGAGTTTGGTAACGATCAAACCAAAATTGCGACCGCTAGAGCGTTAACAGACATATATATATATATATATATACAGTTTTGAACGGACCTCATTTTCGTCATCATTTACTAATTTACAATTATTTCTTAACTAAATCTATAAATACATTTTTATTTATTTATATTTACTTACAAAATGTGTGCTAGTAACACGAGTTACGTTGTACCTATTTAAACTTCTTACTACTGGCTTAATATTTTTAACTGCCTTTATATTTGGCCAATAATTAATAATTATTGTAGATTTTTTAATACTGGCAATATACTTACTTATATTATATAATAATAGCATATACACTTTTTTCATTATATGTTATATTATATAAACAAATATTTTCTCCCTTACAAGCACATATTTTCAACTGGCATTATAATTAGCCAATATTACAATTAAATGACTTTTACTTTTAATGTATGTACTTTTTTCTGTTTTTTTTTTGTTTTTTGGTATCTCGGTTATTAATCAAGATGGTGAAACAATGTACAACATTTATAGAACATTACATTTGCCATAAGATTGACTCTATACGATTTTTTGATCCGATGAGTAAGAACGGAGATATTTTGAATTTTCGAAATCCCCCCCTCCTCCCAGTCAGATTTCAACCGTTAATTTGAACTTTATTTTTACATAAACAGATTAAATATCGTGTTTGGTAACGATTAAACAAAAATAGACTGTTATCAGGCAAATATATATGCGTATATATATTGTTTTGAACGGACCTCATTTTCGTCATCTCCTAGGTAGGATCGATGGACATTTGAAGAAAAATTTCGAAAATCGCGTCATGAGTACGTCCTTAATAGCTGATTTCCTTTAAAAAAATGAAAGTAATATGAAATTTTACTATATTTATAAAAAGCGTGCGTGTTGTTGTTATATTCCTCCATAATTTTTACCAGATTTGAGAATGAGTAGACTTAAAAGATATGATTGTAATAAAGTTATTATTTTAGTTGATAATGGCCTCCTCAATTTTTTGTATGGTTTTCCCGGACATTCAGCGCCATATTATATTTAATTTGTAATTTTATTTTTTTAAGGATTAGTGACATATAATACAGTTTGCTGTCGATGTTGGCCCGTCCTATTTGTTAGGGATGAGTAAAAAAAACAAATCACCTATAACTATGCATCAGAACAGAATGTGTTAAAAATATAATCCTAAGTATTTTGACCACGATTTAAGTATATTTTCATTAACGCAAATAGGGACGAAGAAATTTTTTTCTTCCATCTCTGCAAATTCTGAGGCAATCCTATTTGGTTGGATAAAGGACTAATATTGACCAATAAAGCGATTACAAGTAGCAAATGTGTAATGGGTTGTCATGTGACGTAGATTTGCCCGTATTGTATCACGGTACGTGTTTTTGTTCCAGCATCAATATTATAATCTTGACAAGAGACTAGGACACGGGCATACGAAAAACAAGAATTTGGCAAGTCTATGAAACATGCTATTATTTTTGTCCTACGGAAAGTGATGACATTCTTCAAAGTTCACTAATTACTTTGCCCAATAAGAGTAAAACAAATGATACAATTTTTTTTTATTGGAATAGTTGATAGTTGTTGAAAATGTAATAGAATAAACTGAAATATGTGATACTGTGTGGATAGATATAGATAGATAAGTGTGGTGAATATAATGTACGCTGGAGAGTTCAGCCACACCTGTCTTACCGATTACTCTTGGAAGAATGAACGAAGTTATGAAAGATTATCTTTAAGCGAAACACAAAAATCAAAATATTCCCTCGATAATTTATGCTACAGCTCATAAGTCAAACATGACGATTCGTTTAGACAAAAATTCGTCACAATTCAATTGGTACAGCTGGAGAGAAATACCATGTTCCCGGCACCAGAGGTTTAATTTATGTGGTAGGACCTCAATTTCAATGGATATTGGGGCGACGTTTTTTGCAAAAGACCAAATACTTCTCATTTACAGTCCTATATGGGAAAGATCCTGATTATAGTTAATAAATTCAACGAAATCAAATAGATATAACAAAAATAAAATAAAATTACCTTGTTCCGTTGGTATTTTGGCTCCAGGGAAATATAAGGGGGTGGCTGGAGATGGCGGAGTAAGTGGACGCCCAGAGGTTCCGAGGATAGGCAGTGGGTCAGTTCTTGGAGGTCCTAAAAATAAAACAAATGAAGTGATTATTATTAATTAATATTTTCTAATTCTTATATGATATATTAAATGACCATTTAGCTCATAATTGTGTTCCAGACAAATGACAAAAACCGGATTTTTTTTAAAGAAAAATGTGTTATTCAATTGTAGAACAACCATTTTTAGGTACGATTTAATACGAGATAAAAGTCATTTCGAGCAGTTTTGCGTCATTGGTTGAAAGAGTAGTAGGAATTATAGTGGGATCGTTTGATAGAGATAGAACTTTTGATGAGGTTTAATATATATATATATATGCATATGCGTCTGTGTGTGTGTGTGTATATATATATATATATATATATATATATATATATATATATATATATATATATATATGTATATATGTATTTCGTTTTAAAAATGACGTAGATCAAAGTTATTTTTTACAGCTAAATAAATCATATTAGAATTTCATTTTAAATATTCAAGATAATCTTTCTTTTTTTTTTTTTTTTTTACTTTAAGAGTAAATTAGATTAAATAAACATTAATGAGTTAGAGAATTGCCTAGAATTCAGTAGGTGGACTGTTAGTAATATTTTTTCGAATAATTTCTTGTTATAAGAGAAAAACTATTTAAGACCACTCGTCTCAGTGGTCAAACCCGTGCCTCCAAGTTATCCTAGGCCAGCATTCGGCTAAAGATTCGAGGGGCGGTGAATTCCAGAATAATATTTTCCCTCAAAGCCGACTTTCCCATACTCAACGTCACACGTCCAAAGGGAGACAATGAATTCCTTAAACTTGGCGCTTAAAATAGGCACTCCTTCTAAAGTTTAACTACTTTATTTTTATGAGTAGGCTAGATAATAGGTTGTAAAATAAGTTCGAAGCGTTTATCGATATTTCAATTTAATCCTTTCTGTGTTTATAAAATAATGTTTACTTGGTCAATGTTTAAAAAATCAAAAAAAAGGATTAGTTAAGGTGATTTTATGCATCAGTGCCAACCGATATATTTAAGTGGTATGTTTGCTAAAAATGGAAGAGAAAACAATTCATTTTCGTCATTTAATGATTTTTTTATTTCCGAAAAGGAAACTCCGCTGCACAGACGGTTTGGCTGGGATGCGATCCTCCACCCTCCCTATTCACTAGTCCTTGCCCAAACACATATTCACTTATTTCGGGCCCTTTAAAACTCTCTTTACGGGAAACACTTTAATTGGTTCAAAGACTGCAAAACTCACGTAGAGGAGTTCATCACGCAAAAATCTGAGAAGTTCTGGGAGGACGGAATTAAAGAATTACCTGTAAGATGGCAACATGTAATAGATAAAAATGGGTAATATATTTATACGAATCTGAAATTTTTATTGAAATCACCAGTAAAAAACGCTACGAACTCATTTTACAACTCAATAGATAAATGGTTCGTTTAAAATATTAGTGCAGACTATTATTTTTTTCCAAGAGTCAATCATATTTACTTTAATTAATACACTGATGTGTTGTGCTTCAATAAAATTTTAATTTTATATTTTAAATATAAAACCATTAATTTCTTATATTGCTTCCGGACTAAATCATATTTAATTGAATTTATACCTCAGCTCAGTTTATATGAAAACTCTGTAAGACATATATTAACGCTAACTTTCTTTTATGGTTTCGTTCTAAATGCAATGGGTTTCATGCATGCATAATTAACTACAATGTAATATACATTTAGTATTGAAAAAATGTCAAAAGAAATAGCGTTTCAATCTAAATAACGATGTGTATAATGTATTTTAAACAATTTTCCTTCTTTTTTCCTTTCCGTAGAGATCATGACATAGACTTGACGGGACGAAACTCCAAGTAACAGTCACAACATATGGAATATATTATGTTTAAAATTACCCCGTCTTCACACAATTTGAATATAATACTTTATATCTAAGCCGGGTGGGCCGTCAATGGTGGTTACCATATATAGTAACTGATAAATGAGTCTGTTTCTACGTCAATTAACTGTAAGGAAAGCTGACGAACGAACGCCAACGGAGCGATACTACATAACAGTTCATTGATTATTTAGATTTAGGTGTTCAGGCTGTCATGACCGATAATGGAGTGCATAGAAAGCCAGCCCGAAAGTCATATAAAAATCAATTTAAATTTTAATCGAGTGTGAACAGTTAGAGGGTATTTAAGAACAATAAATATGCCAGTTGGTTAAATAAGAATTCAACATAGGGTCTGTGAATGGAATATTCTTTAGCGGCCTATTTCTTGTCAAAGAACGGCTCGTCACTCATGTAACATGCATAATGGGCAACTTGATAGAAATGTTGATTGGATATGTCATTTTTGTTAACAAACGAGAATATCTTCTTAACTACAGTTAGAACATTACTGATGGAAAAAGGACTCGCGCTAAATCCCGATCAACTTCTGAGTAAATAGAAAGGCATTTACTTTGGACTCTCGATAGTCTCTGTTCAATTTATTACAATTTAAGGCAGTTTCAGTAATAATTTCAGTTATAATTCAACTAAATATTTAAAATGCAATATTTACTTGAAATAATTAATAATTTAATAAAATAATTTTAATAATACCTAATCATGGTAGACTTTTAGAAAAAAAAAATAGAAAAATCTGTTGTGGTACCATATGACTTCCTTTTACCCCCATTAAATTAAATAAATAAAATGTTTGATTGCATTTCATTTAAAATTACTTCATTTGAATATGTTGCATCGGATTGAAAAAAGTCATGCAACATAATTTATATATCTTTTCATGATATGTAAAAAATGTTTTACACATATTTCTTGTTACTTTAATAAGAATAGAGATAATTCATTTTTTCCGCCCACCTCTACCCTCCCCCTTCTCCCTTACTCGTTTTCGACCGAAAGAGGAAGGAAAAAACTAGACATTACAAAAATTTCATATATAAAATTCCAACATTCTAACGCTAGCCGTTATTGGATTATGCGAGAAACGTTCATGCGTAGACGTCAAGCCGGAGTTAAAACAGTTAATTTCGTTGAAATCAGAAAACCTCAAAAAATTTCACCTTTACAATACTTCTTAATTAATACATCAATATTGTAAGATTTCTACATGAGATTATTTTTATTTATTAAAACTGAAACTAAATTGTAATAATTAATGTAACTTGTCATGGGAATATGAAAAAAAAAATTCAATCTTCAACAAAACGAAAGGTAAAATAGATAAATTAAATAATAATAAAATAAATAAATATTTATGAAAAACGCAGCAATTATTGTAATAGTAAATATATGGGATAGTACTCGTAACTAACAATAAAACTATTAAAACAGCATGTCTAACGTAAATGTAGACAATAACGAAATAATACAGCGTTTGTTGAAAATCAAATGTTCAATTTGAATCCGTAAAAATTTTAGATAAAGAATGGACAATCATAAAACCTAAAATAAATGAAAACATCTACATCATAAAAAAACAAGAGAAAATCTGTAAATAAGAAAACTAATATAAAAGTCTCAATAATTTTTCATAGTATTTTACCTAAACCAAAATATAATAAGTAATTAGTATTTATATAAGCTGACATAATTTTCTCCGGGTATTCACCATTTGACCATGTGACCAAAGGCTGACCACATTGAAATTTAGGCATAACAAATACTTGAAAATAAGCTAGGTAGGCAAAAATTGTCCTATGCAGTAATGTAATTCATAATATTGATCTATTATTTCTGTAAAATATTTATATTATAATGAAATATGTTTTGTTTAAAAACGTTTTAATGTTAGATTATTTGGGATTTACTACATTTTTATTTCATTGTTTTACAAACTTATGTCCTTGGAGTAGTGGTAAATGCAATTCAGATGACCATGGTGAAAAAGATTTTTAATGAAGCACTATTATTAACTTACCCTGCTACCATAAGTATAATAAAATATAGATATACCCAAATAAAGAAAAATGTAAGTGCACTTATAAGTATATTGAAAACGAAAACAAAATCATTTGTGTATGCTCAGAAGAGTTTAATGTTATGTCATATTGCAATTCTGTTCATCAACTAGAGCTTAACCCAACAAAATCAGTTAACTCAAATGCATATATCATTATTATATGCAGAGTTCATTGCATTAATTGCCCGAGGACGACATCTAACATTAAAGTTCATCCATATAATTTGTATTACTTACAGATATTGAAATATGAGACGCGAGAAAATATAATACGGGGATTACGGACAGGCATTTTGACTCCTCGGATGGAAAGGTGCAAATAATCCCATTTTTTGTCAAGAAGAAGTTGTATAATAGGCACTTGGAAGTACTGTGCAGCTGTAAACAGGATTTTGTGAGCTAAAAAAAGAAATTGGACCAGGCTGAGGCAATAACTCCAAGTTCTTGACATTCAACATATCAAAATAAGGGGATGCGTGGCTAATATAGGCTAAATTATATTTCATTAGTGCTAATGCAAAGAGGATTTTAATTCTACAAAAAATACAAAATTATCATTATAGAGTTGAAATTGGCTTCTTGAAGAAACGGATAATTCTTTTAATAGTATAGTTTTCAGAATTAAAGCATAATTTTTGCATGATAATTTCAAGAACGACATCCGGTATACCTTGCTGTTTCTTCCAACACCTGTCGAATTCCCATCCCATTGCAACTTTAATTGTCTATAAATGTTGTTACATACATATTTTTTCTATCATGAAGACTTCTTTTTTTTTCACTGACATTTGGATTTTTTAGTTTTAGCCTTCATTAAACCCCCACTCCTATTAATGTCACACTAACAATAAGCTATTATATCATGGACCACTTTATTCCAAGGTTAAAGCCAAATATTGTTGTCTTAAAACCTTTATTATGTGAGATGACGTCATCAATTCAGATTTTAAGTTCTTGTTTCAAAAATGTTTACTTCATCTATGCGACACTCGATATTTAACCGTTTCAGTCAATACTAAAGACCATATTTGTTTTTGGCTGAAGTCGAGCCTGGAATAATGGGGGTTAAGAGGGGTGGGGAATTCGAAAATTCAAAATATTCGTTAATTCGAGTCAGATCGTAAAATGTTATAGGACCAATCTTGTTAAATTATTGATAGTCTACAACAGTTGTTCCGTTTTAACTCAAGTATTCAGCGAGTTACTCTCACTTTCTTATTTTAAGACTTCAGTAACCCCCCCCCTTATCGGGTTTTAAACAGAAATAGGGAATATGCTGTAATATGAGATCAAAAGTGTGTTATACTTAGTTAAAGTGTGGGGAAGTCTGCTTAGTTTACGCAGCTCCTGCGTGACGAACTTTTCAGAAATTCTCTTTTCAAATTATATACATAATTAATTCAAAATTACAAATTATTAATTAACTAAAATCAGAACATAAATAAAATAGTAGTGTCCAAATTTATTTCTGTGAAAAATGATATAAATTGAGAAATAAACCCGCTCGCAAACATTTGAACACCACTGGGAACATCCAGATCATTTAAAGGTTGAATTTTTATAAATATTGAGGTACCTCATAAAGCGAACATTCTTTTCCTAATGACAAGTAATAATCACCTGTGGGACGAGTGAACGTTTAAATGTTGATTTATAAAAGATGGACCTTAATGGATGAATTAGAAGCTTAAATGGGACCACAGATTAATTTCGAGAAGCAATAAATCGAGGCGGGCGCGTAAGCTTGTTTTTTTATACAATTAACAAGTCACTTTGAGCCCTATCCCTCTGGCCACTGAACAGGCTAACTTCAAGCTGAAGCGGTGAACAAATCATTCATATACAACTCCCATAAATAAATCCTTGTTTTAATATAAACAATGATGAAATCGTATGGTAATCACCCCTGTTCCATTTACATTCGTAATACTTTCCGAGTTTAAATTAATAGAATAAACTATATATATATATATATATATATATATATATATATATACAAAAACAGATAGCTAGAGCTAGCACAGAGACTTGTGTTAACTTATTTCCTGTTAAATGTTGGCACTATTGGAATTTCTTTCTACTTACAACCGACTATTTCTAAAGTATGTGTGCTCGGAGTGGGTTTGACTGGAAATATGTGCATTTTAGATACTATTTAATTATAATAAATGCTGTCCGTGATTATGATTTGAATTATTCACGGTGTGTCCAATAGTAGAGAGGGATTGATTGGGAACTCATTTTCATTCACTCTTTTTAATTAAAATTTCTATTCTATAAGTCCCCTACTGTAACATATCACTTATGGAAAAATAAAACGATATATATATATATATATATATATATATATATATATATATATATATATATATATATCATTGGGAGGAACTACTACTTTAAATACATAACACATTTCTTGAAATGGAAATGATTTAAAAAAAGATTTTTCTGCCAAAATCAATCATGACCTTCCTTAAAATTGACATAAAAGTAGGCAATTACACTTCAATTTACAAATAACGTAATTAAGGATTTCTACAAGAATTCTCTCCCCATAAATTGTTGTGGGGTTGTTGAGGGTGAATTGAATTTGATTAATTTTATTTCGGTAATGGAGTAAATAAAAAGTCTTAATTCAGTGCAACTTGAGTCATTGTAGTATAATCTTTAATAGTTTTGATAACGGGAAGCACTTAAAAAAATTAGTATTTAAGAAATGGCTGAGAGATTCTACAAGCTTTAACTTATTGCGTTGATGATGCTCGCCCTGTTCTCTATAGAATTCCATAGTTTGGCTATCTCCTATCATTTTCCCCTTAGCGAATGTCATGAAAATTTCTCTAATGTCATGTTTCCATTGAAAAAAATGTTTGTTATTATTACTAATATAGAGTAATATTTTTTTTTAATTTCAAACCTTTGGTCAAATACTTCTGATAAAAGCATGGAGAAAATATATGGAAGTGGCAGTTGGAGGAAGAATGGTGTTTGGAAATCCAGACCAGACATTAGCTTACAACAGGTTGGTCCTGCAAACTAAAAAGCCCGTGACGCAGGGGCTGAGTTAACTAAGCAGATTTCCCACGTGCGTCGCGCATTTATCTCAAAACTTAAAAGTTCAACGAGGACAATATTTGGTATTTATGCTTCAAACAAAGTGCTTCATAATATAACAGTTTATTGTTTAAATGAGATGAGTAGGAGTGGGAGCACACTCAACGCCGAAAACTAAAAAATGCAAAATAATAAGATAGTGAAAATACTTACATAACAACATTTATAGAACATTAAATTTGCAATAAGATTGGTTCTATTCAATATTTCGGTCCGGCCCATAATAACAGAGATATTAACAATTTTCGAAATTTCCTTACTCTAACCCCCTCCCTCCCACTGGTCGGATTTTAACCATTAACGGTCTTTATCTTGAGTTTTACATAAAACGTTTAACTACCGAGTTTGGTAACGATCAAACAAAAATTCGACCATTAGAGAGATACACACACACACACACACACACACACACACACATATATATATATATATATATATATATATATATATATATATGGATGGATAGACAGATAGGAAGTCCATGTCAGGCCAAGCAAGCCAGTGGTCAAAGGCATCAGAGAGTAGTTATTAACTATTATCATTATTATTATTTTTAACCAAAAGACAATGGACACATTTAATTGACGTATTTATTATTAGATTACTTTATACAGAAGTCGAATTTTATTTTTTTACATTGAAGCAATATACGTTACACGTAGTTCAGTTTGGTTAGAACACGCATATTTTGTTGGGGCCTTCAATAGTCAGTTTCCCCTTCCCCTTCAGCAATTCCACAATGCTATCCACCTTTTGCATGAATACTATTAATATTGAAACACTTGGAGGCCATTTTTGGGCTTTGAGCACCCCAAAAGCATAGTGTACGTCCGAAATTCTTATTCAAATTTACAAAACTAAAATTTAGAGTCCAATCTAATCACTAACCATGCTGTATTCAGGCATAGTGAAAGGGGAACACTAGAAGAATTAATTTTTTCGGTATGGAGCAAATGCTAAGGCGTAGCACCTTCGATCCATTTAAATATGTATATGGTTATTTTTTTATTTTTGAAATCCAGCTGCAAGTTTTTCAATAAAATCGTCTAATACGAATTCATAAACGGGTAGAAATACCGGTATTAGTGAATTAAGGCTGACTATGCTTTCATTTTCGGATACACCACAATCTAGTATTTAGTAATATATGAAATAGCCAGAACTCCCTTTGTCATAGAGTTAATACAATTTTGGCCCTTAGAAGAAAGAATGAAGTTACAAAGCTCTGATTTGGTAAAAGAATATTGGAGCTACTAACTAGCTCTTCAGATTGAAGATTGGAGTTCTAGGAAAAAGGCTTTCATATAGGGGAAAAATAATGTGTCTAAAAGCTTTTTGATTCTTTGTTTAGAGTTAAAACCACTGCCATCAAATTTTGCCGGACTAAAGGAGACATTGTAAATGAATGAAGTCGAAGAATGAATGGACTTAATGGTTTCATTTACCGCCCAAGATGTGAAATACTGCAGTGTTTGGCCTTTGCAGGGAAAAGGAGATACCTCTTGTATCGATAGGGTAAGATAGGAAGAAAATGAAGAGAAGATGGAAAGAAGTCTGTGCCCTATGTTGGAAGTGGTAGATAATGTAGGATAGACTGATCCCACAGCCCCTAATTGTAAGTGACGGGTGGAAGGTTTCACGCCTATTTTCAGGGTGAGATCCTGATCTGCTTTCTTGACACCAACATTAAAAACGGCGGTACCTTAAGGTAATCATTAGGTAATAACCCAAATGATCACACAATTTTGATCCACGGGGAAGGAAATCATCACTTCCACTCATTCCCTACGGTACAGATTTCGTGGAGGAATGCTGTCTACACGTACCTGCTAAAATTGTAATAATTGGAGCTTGATTCTGAGATGATGCTCCTATCGGAGAAGAGAGCAGAACCGTAGAGATTTGTCCCCAGGGGATGTAATGAGGGAGCCTAGGGAAGGTGGTGTGCCGCGATCCGTGAAAACGAAGAGCTAGTCTGTGGTGTAATTTCTAATAGTGGGTACCCTCTGGAGTGGGAGCTGTCGCACCAACGCCCCAATACCCTTCACTCACGTACCTCCCCCTTCCAGCCTCACTAACTCATCCAACAATTCTTTCCAGAAGGTTCAGCCTAGTCCCCACCTAAATGTTCTTCGCCCCTTAGCCAGAGAGGATCGATTTCGTTTAGCCGGTTTTACTAGAAATAGAAGTAACGATCTCATTGTCCCCATGGGCTGAAGTCACGTATTAAAATGTTTTCATAAAAACACTTTAATAGTATTAATTTTAAAAGAAAACAAAAAACCCAGCCATGTACGGTGTGCAAACGCACTCAAAATAGAACTTTTCACATACCAAAAATTAACTAATGCTTCTTATTTATCACATGTTTGCAAATATTGTTGCATCATTTGAAAAGAAGTCAAAATAAAATATATCTCAGATATTTGACAGTGACTTGTCTTTGTCAAGTTTTTGTATTATCAAAACCAGCAAACAAAAATAGTCCGTCACACTGGGGCACGTAAACTCAGCATATTTCCCAAGTGCTGGTATGACAACTACTCATCTCACCTCACCATATACTCTAAATTTCTAAAAAAAAATCCGATGAATAGAATGGAAAGAGGGGTTTTCAGAAGGTTGAAAACTAGAAAGAACGAATAACTCGATTAATTGATGACATCATGACGTATTTGCATGTGTCTCACAAAGTAAAAGATTATTGAAAACAATATTTGGTATTTAACCTTAGAATGAAGTAGGTCATGATATAACAGCTTATTTTTTATTATATTAAGAATATAACGGCCTACATTTAAATGCATTTTGTAATGTGATATGTACGATTCAATCGTCCTCCAATACTCTCGACAGAAGGTACACCCCTTCACCACAATGAGAGGAACAGCCTCTCCCTGCCTGGCAAGGAAGTCAAGAGCTAAGGAGGAATGGCATTTGATAAGAAAATAGCCACTACTATCATTTTACACTTTACACTTAAAGGAGATGTCTGAGCCATTGTCTCTTGAGGCGCCGAGGAGGGGAATAAGGATGAGTGATACTGGAAAGGGCTAGGACTTCTGGATTAGGGTGATTGGTTAGTCTGCTGTGGAATTTTGTGAGTCCTAGGGGAATTAGGTCCTTTGGTCCGTTGGTAATATAATATGGAGCATCTACTATGGTGCGTAGGACTTTGGATGGGAAAGTCTGGATGCGTCTGATATTCGAAGGTATAACAGCTTATTGGCAATATAGCATGAGTAGGAGGGGGGGGGTTACAGAAGACCGAAAAATAAAATATACAAAAATCTCGCTTGATATGAAAGATAGACGCAAAATATCATCTGCATAGATAACCAATCACACACACACACAACACACACGCGCGCGCATGTTAATGTTGGAAAATTCGTCTAAAGTAGTGAAATTAAATTATACATAATTTAATAATATGCTCCTACTTAGAACCTTCTAAACTTGAGCTCTATGAATCAAGAAAACATAGATTATTTCCTAGAACGTTACTAACGATAAATTGTATCCAAAAGTGAATATTCTCCTTCAAATAATAAACTAAGAAAAACGAAAATTGATTTCTCTTATATATTAAATATATTACATCCGGCGAACGATTATTGTATCTTGTATACTGACGTAATGAAACGATTCACTATCTACCCTACGAGTCGATAAAAACAATTAATTATTACTAAAATATTCAAATGAAATAACATAAGGGCAAGCTGCATCGAGAACTTTATGTATTATTTGCTACGTATATAGCATAGAAGTGCTGAATAGTTTGTGAAACACAATGGCGAGACGGGACAATAGTCACGTAGTATACGACATCCTCCGGTACCTACATTGGGTACGCTCCGTACAACACCCTCAGAAAATTAAACTTCATTTTCATAAGTCAATGGATTCATTTTATCTTCTAATTCTACTTAATACTCTCGAAAAAGTGTATTAGTGATTAGGGGTGGTTAGGATGTATTAGTGAGGATTTGTAAATTCATAACCCTAAAAGTCCATTTCATAGATACAGTGCAAACTACGCAGATTTTCCAGGCTCTGTGGTCCCATCTTGCCATATATTCTATATTTGTATGTAAAAATTCGATTAGTAGAAGTGGGGGTTTACGGAAGGCTGTAAGCAAGAAAGTAGGAATATCTCGCTCAATATTTATGCTACGAGAAAATGTATAAAACAACAGTTGTAGAGTACCAATTCTTTAACAAGATTTGTTCTATAACATTTTTCAATCCTACTTCTAATGACAAAGATATTTTGAATTATCGGAATCCCCTATTTGAGCCAATAACGATGAGATTAATTGATGACGACTCCACACAATATATTTTCATGTACGATATTTCACAAATGCTTTGAATGCAATATTTAGTATTTATGCTTGTAATAAGATGTTTCATGATATAATAACTTATTGTTTTATGCGCAATGACTAAAGGGAGGGAGGTTACTGAAGACTGTGCGCTGCGTAAAATAAGCAGGTTTCCCAGCTTACTTTTGAACACATCTTACCACATATTCGCTATTTATATGTAAACAACCGATGAGTAGAAGTGGGGGGGTGTACTGAGGGCTGAAAACAAAAATGTTCAAATAACTCGCTGAATACTTGAGTTATGAATAAATGCATAGAACGACAATTGTAGGCCATCAATAGGTTAACAAGATTAGTTCTTTAACATTTTACGATCTTATTCATTTGAATTTTCGAATCCCACCCCCTCTAAACCCCACTATTCCAGGTCCAATTTCAGCCAATAACAAATATGATCTTTAGTGTTGCCAGAAACGATGAAATATCCAGAATGGTGCAGATCAAATAAACATTTACGAGACCGTAATATCTCAATTGATGTCCCATTACACAACACATTTGCATGTATCTAGCTTATAAAAGGTTTCTTGAAAACAATATTTAGTGCTTAAGCTTAGAATGATTTGGTTCACGATAATAGCTTATTGTTAATATGACATGAGTAGGTGTGGGTGTTTACTGAAGGTTGAAAACTAAGAAATCCAAATATCGCGGTTAATATTCTTGATAGGGAAAATAAATATATATCAACTTTCATGGAACATTAAATTGTCAAAAATATTGCTTCTATACACGTTTGAGAACAACGGAGATATTCCGAATTTTCCAAATTCCCCCTTTAACTCCCCCCCCCCACTGGTCCGATGGTTATTTTTTAAATCCATCTGTAAATTGTTTAATAAAATCGTCTTATAAGAATTCATAAAGGGCTAGAAATTTCTGGGATTGAGATGGGCTAGAAATGAAGTGAATTAAGATTGGCATTTGCTTCCATTTCCGGATAAACCACAATCTAGTATTTAGTAATATATTAAATAGCCAGAACTTCCAGGGGAGAAGGGTTTATAGCAAGTCGAAAATTTAAATTTTATCAGTATCAATTCGTGATACAACAGATTTGTACAGAACAATCAGTTTTATAATAAAACTATCTAATAAGCTTATTCTATGACAGTTTTTCGTTGCGTTGGGCATTATTCGATGAGTTCGATCATTCATGTCTTTCAAATGAAGTGCAGGGAAACGTTTTGTTTATTTAATTTAATAGGGGTATAAGGAATTCACGTGGAATCCTTATAAGATTTTTTTTTTAATTTTGTAATTCCATTAATATCTGATTATTTAAGAAGAAGGAAAATTCTGAAGGGGCGACTTAATGTCATCGAAATAGTTCAAGTCAAAATTTTAAGGGCGTGAGATGCTTTCATTTATTTACACAGATTCATTTATTTTTGAATATTATACTTTTTTATATATTTATTGATGTGACTGAAACAAGCCTTAGTACTTGGGAGTAAGATAGACATGCTTTGTCCATGAAACCGACTCCATATGACTATGTAAGAATGAATAATGGGGGGTCGCTTATGAAACACCTATTGGATACAACGTTCCGTTTACACCCTGCACCTTGCTCATGCGAGAATGGATCACTTAAAAATACACCTGCCCGATAGGCAGGGCTCAGGATGTTCATATATAAGCACATGCTCTAAAGGAGCTGTGCACTTATTAACTGCTAAGTGGTAGCAGAGTGCCGCTGCAGTTTAGATGGAACATTCGTGTTATAGGGAACCACTTCACCTGAGAAAAGCATCAAATAAAGCTTTTACTAAAAGGTTTTATTTCCTCTATACTTTGGATGAAGTAATAAACTTGTAATAAAGAAGTCACAATATATGAGTCACAGAGAGTGCATTATTACATAAAAGTTTATGTGAAACTACCCTTCTCTTTTATTGTTTTTTTTTTTTTTTTTTTTTTAAGATACTTTATCAACTTTACTTTCATTTTATTTAAGGCACTCCTAATCTATCTGAGAGGTGGCTACCACCCGCTATTGAAAATAATAAATTTTTGAAAGGAATAGTTAAGGTTCAGAAGGCGTACTATTTAATTATCCCTACCATGAAATCACATATTTTACACTTGCATAATATTGGATCAAGATTACTAGGCCTCCCACCAAAGCCAGATTTGGCAGGTCTTAGTCCCTCGTGGGCTGTTGAACCAAACGTTTTCGTTTACACATCTATCTACAATCTGTTTCTTTACTACAAAGAAACTGCAGCTTTAGTGAATTTTTGTTAAGCGTAATCAGCTACTGAGCTATACTTTTCCAAAAACTCCTTCAAATATCCATCAATTCTACGACGACAAAAATGAGGGTCGTGTTACCCGTCGTTAACGGGTTGACAGTGAAATGGTTTCCCGAGGAAATATAAAAAGTTGAATTAACTTATGTACAAAATCATTCCAATCAAATCAATATTAAGAAAGGCATTGGCGAATATGTGTTTTGATGTCGAAGTAAACTCCCACTCCTTAGGGTAGTAGTAAAGTATAAAGTAATGAATGTTAACAAAATTAATGCCCTTAATTCATGTACAAAATATTTTTCAGTTCTACTGTAGCATTTGTATAAAACAAGGATACGGTCTTCAGTTCTCGTATGTAGGCAATCAAGTCAAAATGTCGAAATTTATGAATGTGAATAACGGTTTATGAGCGCAGTCGTTATTCTAAACACAATATGTTAACTACATTTTCTCGATAAAACGAATGTTAACGAAGATTTTGACGAGAATGTGTTTTGACGTAAAAGTAAGCCCCCACCCCTAGTTAAAAATTCGAATACTCATATAGCCTAATTTGTACCTTGGGTTATTTAACTGACAAATATAAACAAAACCCATGGAAATATACTTTTTGGGTGATTCAGTAACAATCAGGAGGACCAGACTTTCAATTGTGTGTGTGTGTGTGTGTGTGTGTGTGTGTGTGCGTGTGTGTGTATGTGTGTGTGTGTGTGTGTGTGTGTGTGTGTGTGTGTGTGTGTGTGTGTGTGTGTGCGCCTGTTAATGCTAACAGCTGCAATTTTTATTTTATTGCTACCACACTCAGTATTTACACGTTTCGTGTAAAACTAATGATGAAATTCGTCAATAGGAGTTGGGGTTTAAACAATGGGGCACCACATTAATTTATATATATATATATATATATATATATATATATCTGTGCTTATCAGACTGTTCCCAATATTTTTTATTTTATCCGACCATTTAGATAAAGTAATGCACTACAGTTATTGTTCTATGTATATTTCATATAGCTCGAATAAGAAAGGTAGCCTTCAGTAAATGTTGAGCCCTACTCATGCGATTTTCAATTCAAGCTATTATGTTGCTTAATATCTTATGTCCAAATTAAGTTGCAATTCTTATTTAAATAGGAGAATTACTGAATACAATTTACTACCCAAATGATGTTACCTGTGTTCCCTGGTCATGGAAAATCTACTTAGTTCACTCATGCCCTGCTTGTTTGTCAATTCAATATTCAAAACTCTTCGTGAGAATCTTTCATTTTGGACATACACACTCATGAGGTTTTGTGGAGGTAAGGGTGAGCTCAACGTTGGGTGTTTTTTTTTTTATTTTATTATTTCCTTCATCAGACTTTAGTGAATAGGAAGACAAAGATTATTTTTCATTAGCTTCCTCTTTCTAACCCTCATTAAGTTATGCCTAGAAGTTATGCCTTTTGGGTTGAATTCGCCTTGCGTATCAAAAACGCTTCATGTTCTTAGTTGTCTAGGATCGGTGAATTCAAATTTTCTCTATGATCGCGTTTCCTTCTAAATTGTTGACAATGTTGACTATAAAAACTTTTAACCTGCATTTGGCATTACCCATGGTGAACTCTAAGTCTAGAACTAGAAATCTAGAGCCCCACTAGAGGTCGGGGTGAATCAGGGGATGAAAAATTTAGATGGTAGAATTCGATGATGACCCTTGAAAGGTAGGCAGGCATAATTTAAAATGTTGATAAGATCGGTTCAAGAGATGGAAGGGAAAACTGTTGCTCACTCAGATGGGATTGGGGTAATATCGGTAGCTAGTAGTTTGCATGAGAGCGCTATATATCATCAAGCTCTATTATCGGGGCGGGCCTAGTGGACGACTTATCATCGGCTCAAGACAGTTCCGCAATTCGTCCTTCATCGAGCCACTAATGAAAACAAAGCATTAAATTTCGGAATGGGTTTCTATTTGACCTCAATTGTCTGCGGAGACCTGTGAGTATTTTTTGCAATATTATAGACAATCGTGGTAAAAACAAAATGAAATTATAGCATAGATTCCCAAATTTGAAACTGAGCCAACTTCCTAATCGAATTTTCCCTTTGCAAGATAAGCAAGGGTAAAAGACGTCTATTTATTTTGACTTAAAATTTGCATAATAGAACTTACACCTGAACTTTTACCACGACAATTGACCACCGTTCCTTGTGGTACTGAAGCAGGCCTCCTCGTATATACATGTCTATCCTATGATCAAACCAGCTTTGCCATACCCTTACCTCCTTTTCTACTCGTTATTAATAAAACACGATCTAGCATTTGAATTAATAAATTCGGTAAACAATAAAAGTTTTATTTTAAGGTTCTATATCTTTATTCATACAATAATCGTATTTCTCGACTGGGACGATTTAGCGACGAATCAGTTAAATTCATATAATCACTTTATTATATTTACGTAAGTACGCTCATTTCTGCAAATATTTTCAGTATTGTCCTACATTATAATTTTTTGAAAATGTTGTTAAGTATCAAGTAGTGTAATACGTGGTTCTATATCTCTGCAACCACTTAGTTAACTCCCACGAAGGTTTTTCAAATTATTACAATATAATATCTCAGTTATTATCTGATTGGAAAATTATAACTAATCTCACTTTAAAAATAATTTCCTATAAATATTGTTCGGAGTTTACTTTATTTTAAACTTTACGACAGAAATATCATTTTTGGTAATCATTCTTCAGTAATGTCCCATTTCTATTCAACCAATTTTCTCTAAAAAAATCATATGCAGCTTGTATTTCAATTCCTGCTTACATAGGCTTCTTACTACAGGAGCAAAGGGAATGGGTGGTGAAATCTGCTTAGTTTGCGCAGCCTCTGAGCAACGAACTTATTTTTTCTCCAATTTTGGGCTATTAAAGTCGGACTTTGTGATGGAGATATATTTACAATAATTCGCTTCATTAAATACGTAGGTTACTTGAACTCTGTAGAGATACTCCGGCATACAATCCAGACAGTAATAACTAACATTTACCATGTTGTAGATAAAGTCAGTGGAAAACATATGGTTTTGTTGATGTACAAAATGTACTATGAAATAAAATATGTTAATTTTTCTCGAAAAATGAATGGCTAGTATAATGAAGAATCATTGTAGAAATGTCTCGGCATTAGTATATCTTCAACACATATCCGTCCCATGAATAAGGGAATGAATCATGAATATATAATATGAAGTTTCATTATAGTTTCAAGCCTTGAAAAGTTTTACTCAATGGCATCAATCGTACCTCCAACAATACAAGACGCCAACATCACACCTGTAAGTTAATTCTGTTAGCTTCCGATGAAAGCAAAAACACAATGAATTAGTCAATGCCATTGAAGAAGTAATCACGTTTTTAATAACTGGATATAACACATTATGGCATGGGAGATAATTTGTTCTGAAGTCCAGCTAGGTAATATTCTTGCTCCTCTTTACTGCTTCACGGCTTATCAAGCAAGTATTAGGGAGCCTTTAACATTCATACGGCAATGGATTGCTTCACAATGGAATAATTTAAGTTATACAGGTAATTTTCTATGACTTATTGTGGATTATATTATTCAGCCAGTTCTCTGTCTCTATCTCTGTCTATCTGTCCGTTGTTTATTGTGCGAGTTATTATTTACGTCCACTTTATGCTACTATGGCTAATCGGGACGGGTTATCTACAGGGAACCATCCTTTTCTAGCCAGGGTGGGACTAAGGAGTTTATTTAATGAGTCCGTCTATCTATGTAAGGTAAATATATTGAATTATGATTCCCATTCCTCACAATCAACTTTACATTCTAATGTATTTTTGCTACATCCATATCTATACTTTTGTTAAACTTTATAAGTTCTTTATTATATTTTTTAAATAAAATATGAGGTTTGTCTTGCCAATTACCTCCTTTTAAAATTATATTCAGTATTAAATTTGATCTATTTTGATTAAATGTTGAACCAGTCATAAAGTATATGTAAAAACGTTTGTGTTGTCTGTGAGTAGCAAGTAGGTACATTTGTCATTGTCTTGAATTTTAAATCTTGTTAAATAATGTCATGTCTGTCCATGATCCCTTAGAAATTGTGTGCATTTGTGATGGTGACTCTTACTTGTGTTGTAGTTGTTGTGAGTTATATTTGGTATGTATTGATGTAAGCTGTAAGATTTGTTACATGCCGTCTATTCTCTGTTCCACTTATGCATTGTGTCGGTACGTAAGTCTTTTTTCTTACAGAAATACTTGTAAGTTATAGCAGATTAAGGGAAACCAGCTACTGAGACTGTACCCATGACGCGATTTTCGAAAAATATCCTCAAATGTTCATCGCTTCTACCCAGGAGATGGCGAAAATGAGATCCGTTCAATATTATATAATTTATATGTATATATAAAATCTTATTCTATTCAATAATAAATAATTATTCCATTTTCAACAAAATCAAATATTAAGGAACAATGACTAACTAAAAAATATAGAATAGAATAGAATATATATTTATTTGTTAAAGATTTATATCTTGTACAAATTAAATAAACAAATAACAATTCTGTCTTGTAAATAAATAATTAAATCCAAATTCTTGAGTTCATTAATAATATGGCAATAAAGAAAAAACAAAAAAAAGCAATATAGGGTAAATAGTAAGTATAATACATAAAGATAACTAAAACCATTCTACAATTATATAAATTCGTCTTATTATAACATTTAACTGGAGTGTGGTTCATCCGCACTTATAGATTCCAGAGTATTGCATGCTGAAGTGATGAAGCAGTAAATCTTGTGTAGTTTCTAGAGGCTATCGATACTAAGTATCTCTTCAATTTTATGCACATCACTGACTGCTGAGGAAAGTGTTCGTAGATATTTATTTCTATCTTCAATGAGCTTTTCACAGTAGAGAAGTATATGTGACAGGCTATTAGGGATGAACTGATTACAAAAAGTGCAAGGTTCCAGAGCTTTGAATGAGAAAGTTTTGTTTCGTGATTGAAGTTCGGTGTATTCTGAGCTTGATACTCTTAATTGGCTAACAGATCTTAGCTTTTTTATGTTTGTTTTAAATGTCAGGTAGTTCTCCGGGGTGGATATATGAAAGCTGGATATAGTTCTATAGATGGGGTTACTTTTGGAATTTGTAGCTCGGTGGATATCAACTGAAAGGTCGTGGTTTTTTAACTTTTCTAAAATTTCATTTAACTAAAAAATATATGAAAACGCAAATTTAAATTCAGTAGCCTGTTGAAATCAGGCCATCTTAAACTATTCGAAAATTAATTGAGTGAAAATATTTCTGAATAACATTCCAACCTCTCAATATCGATTTTAGAAATGGACGACGAGGTGGGAAAGCCTGTTTCGGTAATTGGCACTTCTGGAGTTAATTAATTTGGAATAAGTAGGTATGAGAGAAAGGAAATTTCGGCTCCACTATAATAGAGTTCACTCACAGTGCTTCAGTTAATAGGCATTGATTATTAGCTGACTAGCAGTTAGTCAAATCTAATTGATATTTAATATTCACGTCTTAGTTCATTAGTAGCCGTTGAATTTGATACAATTGAGTCTCTGGTTGAATAATCAAATCATTTTGGACATTAACATTAATTTTGTTTGATCCTCAGAAAAAAAACAACTAGATATCATTATATTCTTGATGGGCTATTAGCAGATTTCCCAAAAGGATAATCAGCTAAATTGAAATTCACTAAAATAAAATGGACAGTTGCTGGAAAGGAAAAAGTAATACTCCAGTAAGAAAAGTTTTTTATTTTCTACCATCTGTTTAATTCATCAAAATCAAGTTAAACACTTCATATAGCTGCATGTCTTATTTTGATTGCAATTATCTCTATTTTTTTTTACACTGAGCTTACTAGATAGTATTATGGAATTTGGTTCAAATTAACTCCTTTACGTAATTATTTATTATTTTTTAATACCAGTTTAAAAATGTTTGCAGTGTCTAATATAACTGTTTTAGGGAAAGCTCTTATTAATAGTTCAGGAAAATTGAAAAATTTCATGGAGTAAACTGTGGATCAGAACTATTGATGACATGTTTGCTGTGAAAGTGGGATATTCAAATGTTGTTGGTATTTTCTTTTACCGTCGCAATGCCCGAAATTTAACATTTTTGTGCAATACTAAAAGTTTATTGTTTGAAACCAGAACGAGTCGAGGTTTAGAAAAGTGATAAATTATAATGCAGAAATATCTCCCTAATTAAGCGACACACCAAAAATATAATGAAACCAATAAATTTTTTTCACCTTATCTTCTTTAATTGGTGTTATTTAAACTGTTTAGTCTTCATTGCTGGTGTGTATTGTTGTTTAGAATTCCTCGGTTTTGGAATCCAGTCACCACTAATATTTCATATTTGTTGTGGTCCCTTAAACAATTGCAGCATTTATGGTTGTCAAATACCACCCTAACATATATATGCTATCCGGTTGATTGGCCACTGACCATTAGCGATGAATACTTAAGTCATTCTTAGAAGAACTTTTACAGTTATTATTTGAAGTTCCCTAGCATTAATTCATTCATAATAAATACTCCTGGTGTTTGGTTAAAAAAAGACATTCTAAACCCCATTAAAATACAATAGCATTAGTGTAACTTTTTCAATGATCGCCTCTATACTTTTGTGGAATTTAATGTGTTCCCTAAGTAACAGCTGTCACATAGGGTAATAAACATGTAATTTCTCCTGTCCCATTCAGTTTAATTTTCCTGGCTGAGTTAAGAGTAATAAGTTATAAATTACGAATTGATGCAGGATAGCTTTGGAAGAATTACATGATCGAGACTTAGTGAATTAATCGACGCCTATAAAATCTTGGACTTATTATCTCAACGATTATACGGTAATACAATATATAATACTTTACTCATCTGACGAATATAAGCTGTTTTGCTCAATAGGGAGTAGAAATCAGTGATTATTTATTGTTGTTATTTTGAGATTACTAGTGTAGAAATAGATCTTTAGACATCTGCTAACTTGTTTTCTGAAAAGATAGGCTACATATAAATCTCTTGTCTTTGAGATGTCAATTTAGACTAGAAAAATTAAGAATGACTGCTCAAAGCTCCTTCTGAAATTTAGACTACTATCTAAAATAACCCATCAATAATTTTGCATACCATTATTATAATCAAATTAATGAGACTTAATGCTTTATAGACTTAAATTACGCTAGTATTTACTTAAAACACGTAAGAATTGTGTGTAATTACAAACTAATAACTAGAATTTTCGCATGGAAGTACAAAAAAACTATGCGTTTGCTGATGTTGAGCATGTTCTGTGAATTGTTAAATGGGCTCACATAAACGCACACACAAATACTCATCCCATTAATACAAAAGCTACCTTGGCTTACACTTAAGTTATACAGTGAGCCATAGTAATAGCATAATCCCTAAACGAAACTTAACTAAACTTATGAATTATGGTTAAGCATACATCACAGCAGGGAAGGGTGGCTGGTTTTTTTTTTTTTCAAAACGCTCACTTTTCAGTAACCTTATATTCTACGTTTACTTAGGGTAAAATAATAAATATATTTATTAATCTCTGAAATTTAAATTATTTATTAACGTCCACTTTTTGCAACTAAGGCTCATCGGGACCGGTTCTCTAAAGGTTACCACCCATTTCTAGTCAGGGTGGGACTTAGGATTTTACCTAATGAATTCCGCCACTATATAAATCCCTATTGCCCAGGCGGGAATCGAACTCGCCACTCTAGGTGATGAATCCAAATAATTTTATGTCCTACCTTTTTATTATTTACTTTTCCATGTTTGAATTTATTTTTATTAGTTGTGTATTTCTACCCAAATACATTTCTTTCTCTATTTTTTACCGGATTTTCCTTAAGGGAAATCAGCTATTGAGGTCGTACTCATGGCCTGATTTTTGACAAATTTCCGCAAATGCCCATAGATTCTACCCTGAAGACAACGAAAATGAGGTCCGTTCAAAACTGTATATATATATATATATATATATATATATATATATATATATATATATATATATATGCGTGACGACACATGGGAAATCTGCTTAGTTAGCGCAGCCCTTGCTTGAAGGTTTTTTTTTGTATCAAGTTACTACTGTTTGCCATCAAAGTATAAAAATAACACAGTTTTTGGTATTCCTGGAAAATGTACTTTTAATGGCACTTCCTTTTCTTGCTCCAACGTTTTCAATTGTTGTTCATATTTTTTCTCTAATGCAGTTGTTAACATTGTATTTTTGCTTTTTTATTCTTCAGTAAAGCCCCGCTCCCAATCATACGAAATTTCACCTTGATGCTATTATATCTTAATATCTCCTTTTCAATTTCAAGTCATGTGTTATATAGGATTTTTGAAGTGAAAACTTCTTTAGGCACGTTGTGCACCCCGTAAGGAAGCATTTGCGGGAGAGGAAAAAAGTATGAAATCGCGACACCGCCACCGCCACCGCTAGTACTAAGGTTTAGAAATAAAATCATATGGTATTTTATAACCTAATCATTTGATAGTTTATTTACAATTGAAGTGAAAACTTCTTTAGGGACGTTGTGCACCCCGTAAGGAAGCATTTGCGGGAGAGGAAAAAAGTATGAAATCGCGACACCGCCACCGCCACCGCTAGTACTCAACTCAAAGCTAAAGGAGCTTCTTTTCTTCATAACTCCTGAACCAAATTAGCTAGAGTTTTCGTTCGCATACCATTTTAAAGAGGACAAAACCAGCATCATTTCGATCATAGATACTATATATCTACCATTTTTACTTTCATAGATATTTTAATCCGAAGTTTAAATAAATTCGAATATTTAAATAAATTCCGATATTTAAATAAATTCGAATCAAAACTGTTTGTATCCTACTTTAGCTACCATATACCGATTGTATCAGTTTTAGAAATTGGTGATGATGCTGGCAGTGATGATGGTGCAAGAGTTGTTGAAATTATGGATAGAAATTGATTTTTCTGAGTGTACTTAACTTATTTTTGTAAAGCATTTGTAATAATTCTGAAATGTAATTTTTTTCTTTTATGTAAAATAACTGAAATAATTATGTATAGTATTTTATATTGATAAATAAAACAATTCGTGGTACATTATTTTTTTTTATCACTATTATTTTTGTCATTTCATTTTTTCATGTAAAATAGAACATAACTGTTACTTATTGATAAATAACTAAAAATATTTTTAAAATAAGACTTCGTAAAAAAAATTTCTCAGCAATGCCAAAATTGAGCGATCAAAGCTAAAGGAGTTTTCACTTCTACCGGCAGTCCCCTGACTGCTTTTTTTTTTCTAAGAGAGAAATAGAAAATATGATCTCTGTGTCATTCTAGCAAGTGTGAAATCGCCTTAATTTACTTGTGGCGGACGTTCTATTAATAGGTCAGGATAATCAAGTAACGTGAAATTTACATAAAGTTTAAACATTTCGAATTATCATAGCACCTTTATCTACAGAAAATCTCCTGAGCAATAACACAGTTTAACACTCCTCAGTGATTGATGACCTTACATTTGAGTTTGTGTATGTGTGCGAGTTATTGAGTTATGCGGCCTTGTTGGCTCTAATGACTGAAAAATAGAAGATGTTGATTTATGCAGCCCCAAGAAACATAAAATTACCTGTAAAGCTTTTATTATTCCATTGAAAGCTAAATGCTTTTGCCGTACGAATATAAAATATCATCGACCATAATGCCTACATGATATCCGTGAAGCCGTTAAAAACAGTAACAGTATTACCTCAGTCTACTCCGTTCCATTTGCTAAGCTAGCCATAAAGTCTTTCATTCAGTTATTAAGGACTCCAACAAGGTGCCTAATAGCCTTCCATACGTGCAGTCCGCCTGTCACACTCTTTATATCTGTATTAAGGCAAGATGTTAATTCTCCAACAATTAGACATGCTCGCTCCGGCGAAACCATTATTTTTATTGGTGGGTCTGAACGTGGCTCTAGCTTTGAACCCTTTCCCGATGACCTCTGTGCTATATTAGCCATCGTTAAAGAAGAGCTCTCGGTTTTGTTTTCTTCGTCAATCTCAGAAATGGCAAGCGTGAGACCATTTTCCTCGAGGCAATGCAACTTCACTCAACCTCCGGAACTTTATATATATAGTTAAAGTACCTAACGCCTGCAATTTTTGACTTACGTTTTTAACTCAATATTTCATATAAAAACGTTTCATATAAAAGTAAAAAATAAAGTTTATTAATACCCGTAGACCAATTTGGGAGGAGGGGTTGAAATCAGATTTAAGGGGAGGGGGGTAAAATTAAATTTTCCCTTCTCTGAACCTCCCCCTCGTTCGATTTCAGCCGTTAACTAACTAGATCTATAGTTATACATGAGGCGCTTAAGTTTAGTAACAATCAAACAAAAATTGCGGTCGCTAGAGCGGTAACAGAGAAGTTAGTGTGTGCATGTATGTGTTGGTGATGCCTGAGTGTATGTGTGCAAATAATTTTGAACGGACCTCAATTTTAGCCATGTCCAAGGGCATCGATGGACATTTGACGAAATGTTCGGAAAAGCACGCCATGACTACAACGTCAATAGCTGATTTCCCTTAAGGAAAATCTCTTTAAACTATGTCTTGCAGTTATAACCATTGTGGTACCTTTTTCTAAAAAGACATTCTGGTCAACTCTCGTCCTCTCTGCACACTAATCTTACATTCAAATACTCATTTGATAAAAACATTGTGCTTTAAGATATACTCAATGTGATTCACCCTCCTTTTCTCTATCTCTTAGATTAGATTTTTCTTTCCCTCGCCACATTTCCCAGTCCCATACTTAGAAATACCTACCTACTGCAGAACAGCCAGTTCTTGTTACTTTGCATCAGGTCTATATTACTTCTAGTCCATTACATTGTCTTTTGCAAAGACTCGAACTTTCTAACCCATAAAGACTTAGGAAATATTTGTTGTATCGATACTTGTAAGCATATTAGTTCGTAAGCGAATATGCATATTTTTGGAAGGCATGCTTATAGAAGAAAATGTGGTCCGTTCAGAATTATATATATATATATATATATATATATATATATATATATATTTGTTTGTTTGTTACATATATTTGTTGTAACGCTCTAGCGGTTTTTGTTTAATCGTTACCAAACTCGATATTTAATCGTTGTAAAAAGAACGATCAAGTTCGTTAATTGCTGAAATCGGACAAGTGGGAGGGGGGGGGGGTTAGAGGGGGAAATTCGAAATATCTTAGTTACTATACGTCGGGTCGAAAACTTGTATAGAACCACTTGTAAAACTTCACGTGGGAAATCTGCTTAGTTTACGTAGCCGCCGTGTGACGGACTTTTCTTCAGTGATGATAAGTATCACAACTACTAATAAAAATTTATCTTGGCATTTCCGTTGCTTTTTTTCTTTCCCAACAAATTGTGTTTTATATGTATTTATCTTGATTTAAAACTGACCTAGTGAGTCTTTTTTTTTTTACACCATTCTACTCGTTTCAACGTCTGAACTTTCCACACCAGCAATGTCATGTTCCAGTTTTGTCATAATAGCTGTACGGTACTATTGACTAATTTGTATTTATCACCACAAGAAAGAGCAAATGAAAATGAAAGTTGTTGGCCCAACAACAAATAAATAACTCTTTGTATTGATGGATAGTCAAGAGGTCACTGGGCAATCCCCAATAAGTGCACTACACTGTTCCCCACATAAAGTGCTTGTTTAAATAAAATTCAATTCTCTACCATAACTGGCCATGAAGGACCACCATTGCGAATGTTGTCTAAGTGGGCTTTAAAACATTCTCCACTTCAAGAGCATATATAGTCTTAAGATCCGCACATAATTCATTATTCGCACTGTTAAAGAAATGGGCCAATAAGCATAGTTTCTGGAGGGTATGCTTGACAGTTATTTTGGTTAGGTCCCAACATATTTTTTCTAGCCATATAAGAGAGGATTTCAACAAAATAAATGCTTTGATAATTCACTCAAAAGTATAAAAGCCAAAGTGAGGGCTCTGGGTGGATTGCATGTCACCAAGATAGGCAAGTTAGAAAAAACTGGAGTGGGGGTTAATAAGATCTGTCCTGAGGGGGGGGAGGGGGAGGCATATTGTTGGGAGGCTCATTTGCTTTTAACACATTAGACCTTCCATATACCTGAGTACCTCTTCCCCTTTAACTATGAGTAGGACCAAACAACCAATTGTGTTTGAAAAGCACTTCATGCTATCAAACATTGGAGTTAAAGTGCTTTTAGTGTTAAAATTTATTATGGGGCAGTGTCATACTTGGTTCTAGCACCTATTTATGCAGGAATTAGAAGAAATGAGTGTGCAACTGCCTAGCCAGAAAAGGTGCAATATGATAACTTATTTGAACAGGCCGTATAGAATCCACCTTAGTTCACCTCATTAGTTCAGGCAAGAGTTGTCCTTATGTGTTTAAGGCAATGTATAAAATATTTATAAATACATAGAAAATATAACACCTTAAAAGATTACTTTTGAAAATTTCGGGTGGTGATACGGTGACTGTTCTACGGAGTGGCCAAAGTCATTTTACGGAAGGACCAAAAATGACTTGTAGGACGTGTTACAGATGATTGGACTATTATAAACCATATTCTACTTTCCAGGAGTATAATACGAGGAAATTAGAAAGAACCTTTATTATTTTATTTCAGAAAAGGGTATTCAGAAAAATAATACAATATGAAAAAATAAATTCATAAATGATTTGCCAAGGAGGTATTTTTATAATAAACCAAGGTTTTTTGTATGCCGTGCCAGACAGAACAGCGGCTACATTAATGGCATGTATTAAATGTGTACGCCCAGAAACAACGTTATTTTCTGACTTGTGGAAATCATACTAAGGTCTCAGAGAAATTAGGGAAAAGAAGGAACAAAATTGAATGTGGATCCAAAAGATACATTCTAGACTCAAACCTATGTAAGTTTGTTTACAGAAGAAGATACAAGAAGGGGGATGTAATTGATTGTATTTTAAAATCATTAAAAGCATATTGGCCCCCAAATGAATAACTCAACGAATTGTATATTAAACTATCATTTTGTTAACATTAAAAGCTTCTTAAATACATTACTTTAAGCATCTGCTCTTCACTAGCATTAATTTAATAATAAGACATGTCCTCTTACAGAAATTAGTAACTGATGTGGTTGAAGTAAAAAAAGACCCACAATCTCAAATACTTGGCACATGCACAGTCGAAACCATTAAGTCATACAACGAAGTCATTGAATCACACGTCTAATTAAAATGTATTGTGCCGCTACCAAGATTTTCAGGGCACCAATTTATCTACCCTGTGACTTGCTACTGAACACCCAATTATAAATTTTTTTAAAATATTTGTGACTGCTGCGAAAAGCTAAGCAAATTTTCCAATGTCCATTGGCGTATACAAAGACAACATTTCAATATGTTAATAATTTTTTTTTTTGGGGGGGGTTTATTCATTAAGTAGAAATATAAAGGTTAAGAACAAGTTGAAAAGCAGTTCCGTTATTTGAAGGGCATAAGAATAACTTAGGTGGAGCTTCTCATCTCACTTTCAATTCTACATTTCTCCCTAGAAATGGCAATCTTTTGTATTGAATTATAAAAAATAAATCGAAGCATCTCATTCGATTTTAAAGTGATTCTCAATTCTATTTTTATTAATTCAAAGGCGAAATAAACTATCAGTTAGAAAAAACGTCAGATATGAGAAAAATAGGGGGAAGGGAGAGAGAGGGTTTTATTTTATTTTTTTTTTAAATTATTACTGAAAGAATTGTGTAGTATTTTTATAATATTTTGTTTATGAATTTACGGGAACGAAACACACGATTTCTATTATTCTATCAATATTCAATGTACATGATGACAATATTTATTACTCCTATTAAATAAATAAAAAAGGTAGCCAATAAATAGAAGTACCGTATTAATTTAAAAACACTTCTGATGAACTGTATTTATATATGTCACTCTTGTAATAAATCAGTTAAAAAAATTGTATTGATCCCGACGTATATTTCTTACACCGACAAATCAATATTTCTACATAAGAAGATTACATAAATAATTAAACAATATTTTGAAAATTAAAATATTTCAATATTGACCATTTTTCAAAAATAAGCTTTATGTTAAATGGTTATTATTTAAAAAAATTATAATAAAGTTATGGGTTTGGCGAACCGCCCTTGGTCTACTACAGAAAGCTGGGAGGCCTGGATTGCTAGGGTTAATAAGGTTCCAGCTGGGAATAAGACATTTTGTAACATACTGGCTTATTGCACTTTACTGAAAATTAAATAATAATACAAATAACTTTATTAATATTCCAATTACACCGAAATACGTAGAAAACAATTTTAGAAATAACTTCACCGGTGGAAATATTTGTATAAATACAAAATATTAAGATATTTGCTAAAATAATTGTATGGTTCCGCTAACTTCTTCACAGGACATATTCTTCAACTGACCCACTCCCCGGATCTCCTCCAGAGAGTCCTCGTCAATGCAAACGCTAATTTTCGGTAGCTCTTAGTCTACCTTCTTCAGGCAAATCATCGAGGATAAATTCTAAGTAGTAGGTAATAGTTGGGTTTCGGCTAATAAAGTTTTCTAAATTCTTCTTTTAGAGGATTTTTTATTTGCTGACAGTTTCGGGCAACCGTTGGTTCCCTTCTTCAGAGCAGTTTTTTTATATGGGGGAAGAGCAGAGAGCACGAACTGCATACAGCGGAGACTACATTATGACTATGGAGTCATAATGTAGTCTCCACTACAATGGAATTTAGAAAACTTTATTAGCCGAAACCCAACTATTACCTTCTACTTTGAATTATTATAATAACGGCTAACAATACAATTGATTGATTAGGATAAATTCTAGTTTTGATAGGAGCAGTGGACTTTTGAAGAAGTGTTTTTAAAAAATTTATAGTCACGGCCAATTCTATAGCTGGCGATCTACCATTGGAAAAATCTTCTAGAATACATTTACTACAATAAGAAATGTGCTACAATGACGTAGTAGCCAATATGGATTTTAACAGGGAAATCAGCTATTGAGGTCGTACTCATGACGCGATTTTCAAAAATTTGCTTCAAATGTTCATCGATCCTACCTTGGAGATAGCGAAAATGAGGTCCATTCAAAATAGTATATATATTTTATATATATATGTCTGTTACCGCTCTGGCGGTCGCAATTATTGTTTATCGTTACCAAACTCAATATATAAGTGTTTCATGCAAAACTAAAGATCAAGATTCGTTAACTGCTAAAATCGGACCAGGGGGTTCAGAGGGGGAAATTCGAAATATCTCCGTTACTATACGTCGGATCGATAATTTGTATAGAACCAATCTTTTTTAAAGTTAAATTTATTATAAATATTGTTATATACATTTATTCTCTATCTTGAATATTAACCAAGATATTTGGATTTGTATTGTGAGTGCCTATAACAAATGATGAGATCAGCTGAAGTCGGTTCTGTTCCGGACTTTCCGCCGAAAGCTAGTTCGGTCATTTCCGTATCTGTTCGGCTCTCGTGAAATTTGTTTAGAGCCTCGTCACTACTACTGTTATTTGTAGGCAGATTTCTCTATTGTATAACTTTACGTGGGAAATCTGCTTAGTTTACGCAGCCCCTGCGTGGCGGGCTTTTTGACTGCCCCATTCGTTACCCAACTTTCAAACGCAGCAGTAAATGTTAGTTTGTTATGTGTTTCGTTCTATTAAGCCAAAGCTGAAAGAAATAAAAGACACGAGATAATATTAATTTACGAAAGGCTGATTCATTTGATAAGAGATCCCTGCTGCCGGTCCAACTCTTGGCTCCCTTTATCAGTTTCATCCCATTCATGTTGACGTAATGACATGTAGAAGGGGTTAGTGTGTTATTAGAGGCTCGGGACAGAAGGTGAGAGGTACGACTTTTTCAGTACGGCTAGTAGGCGCGGATGCCAGAGTAAACGGCTCTTGTTTTCCTGCCGGCCCTGTAATTACGGGTAACTCAAACACATTTGCGGTGCTCAGAGAGGCTTTTGTCGGGCCCGCTCAGTGGGCGTGGCCCAACGCCCGTCTCTCGATAGAAATCAAGGCAGCCCCCCCCCCCACCCTCTTCCCACATCGGCCAAACATTATTCTAATATCTTCTTATGACTAATATTAAAACTTTGGTCCAATTAGCATAGCGTGCTTGTGTCTGAGGACTTGTGTTACAGTCTTTCGTTTACGTCGGCTCCTTTGTTTCATTTACAGGACAGACGACAAACATTTTTTATTACTCAGAAGAGGATAGCCCGATTATGAGGTTGGACTGTGCCAAAACATTAGAATTGGCTGAAATGTTAGGCGAAGAGATAAATACTCACTTAACACGTTCAGTACGGACTTCAAAAAAGTGGTCTATCCACAAGTGCGTCACGGGGTCAATCGACCCCGTACTTATGTCCCCTTTTAATGCGCTACTACCACTCGTAAAATGAACTAAATTGCTATATTCAAACATTTTTTTACTCTTAGGACATTAAAAAATATATGGCAGTCGCAGGCCGTGTTTTCATCAATTTTTTGTTACGTGACTTAGACATGAATATTTACTTTGCATTTTTCACCTTGTCGGGGACTTTTTTTTTCTCCTTTGTGTGATAATTTTGGTGATCAACGAATTTTAATTTTTGTTATACATAAAAATGGGTGAATATGAATTAACTTTAAATTGCTACACATTAGAATCATATGACTATATGCCCCTTTCCCGGACTTGAGCCCAAATACCACTCTCCACTCCGGCACGGGGTCATAAAGCCCCGTGCATTTTTCAATGATATACGACCTATTTTTTGGATTTGAAATACATAAACGTACTATTTTTAATTATATTTACTAGTACAAAGCAAAAACAAAGTATATTTTGAACATTTATCTTCAAAACCGACCCGTACTGGGAGACAGTTACGTACGGGGCCATTTGACCCCGTGCCGCACTTAAGGTGTTAAAAAATTTATGAAAATCTAACACCTTAAACCATAGATAGGCAACCACCTGCCCGCGTTAAGGTTTGATACGGCTCACATGACAGTTTGAAAACCCCAATTAAACAAAAATATTACACTACTTACTCCAAATGAGGAGAGATTTGTGCGTTTGGCAGTACTTATAAATGCGAACAGTTCTTTTCAATGATGAAAGTTAATAAATCAAAACATCGTACAAGGCTGACTGACGATAATTTGGAAAATTCTCTTCGCCTTTGTATCAGTGGAATTAATCCGAACATCGATGGATTAGTTTCCCAAATTCACGCTCATTAATTTCGGTGTCGCTATTTAACTTTCGTTGTTTGCATTAATTCCAAATTTTACGATTTAATTATAATGTTGTAACTATTTTTTTCATTTCATTTTGTTATTTTAATAAATTGTATTATATTTACATTGTCGTAATAAGTTCATGTCTGATATCTATCGTTAAAAATTATGAACACTACTTTTATAAGCGGCCCGCGAACGTATTTTCACACTAAAGTTTGGACCGCAACATGCCAAAGGTTGCCCGCCTTAAACAAATGGCAACAATACTGGACAACGACACTAAAAGGATGCCATTTAAAAAGGTCCATACCTGATCTTAAAATATACGATAATGCGTATAATAGAATGACTGACTTTTACACAGACAAAATGTTAAAAGGACTTGTGAAGTCAAGTTATATTTATACAGGTTCAAACTAACAGACGGTCCATTGTGCCAATTTAATTTTACTTCAGAACAGACTTACCAACACTTAATATGAATGACGTGTACTTTAGTGGGCAGTATTGAACAGATTAGTGTCATGATGGGGAAAGAATCCTTTCTATTTGGCACATGCAAGAAGTTGATTCTCAAATTTGCTGAAAATGTATTTATTATTAAGGGATACTGAAATTCTTATAAATGCAAAAGTTTAAGAAATGAAATTTTACCATTTTTAACTGTCTGAGATATTATTTGAAGATTTGAAGATACCCGTACACTGTATTATTTATTTTATATTATTATTAATTATTTCCATTGTATATTCCAAAAAATGTTTTATTTCATAATATCTTCTTTCGTCCTTATTTTCTTTTTTTTACTCCTTTAAACTTTAAAAAAAATTGAATTAAATTATATTATAATTAATAATGTTTTGTAAATTAAATACATGTGATGAACTAAACTGTACGGGACATGCTGCATATAACCTCCCTCATTGAAGGGTTACATCAAAGAGGAAATAAATAAATTAGGGTTACAGCTCGATAAGAATTCACAAAGCTAAATTAAGCTATTATTCCTACTGACTAGCTGAATCAAATCCCAACAGAATAGGAACTGTTTTCTATGGCCCGCCAAAAATAATCCATTTTCCGTTTAATACATATTTCAGAAAAACCGATATATAAAGTAACATGAATCCCAAACAAATTAAACGAATTGTATAAAAAACAAATGGGGGTTACGTAAACCAATGGAGTGACTTTCTCATGATTATCTGTTCTCCAGGTACAAGATTAGATGTTTCCAGGTACAAGAGTAAACAATTCTTAGTAGACTCCACATTCGTGTTGTATAATCTTCTGGCCTATTTCTCTTCCTTTTCTACATCCTTCTAGCTGCAATTCATTCAAATCTCTCTATATATATTAAATATTACTTTTTTATATGCATTCATATTGAAGAAGTCTTAATGAGCCAACTGCCTAACTTCCAAAGTATCACTTTCTTTTCATTTTGTGCAAGAATTCTAGCACTTTAGGTCTTAAAATAATATACAAAAGCTTACTACTGTTTCTAAATTTTATCTTTCAAAGTTTAATGCAGAATATCATTTGCCAAAATATGAAGTGTTTTGAGAATAATTCATCTTGAAAGGGATCAAGTACAAACAGTTAAACATCGTTCAGAGAGTTCACAAACAATAGATGCACCTAAATAAGTTGCAACTTGTTATTAATGTACCAAGTAATGAATGCCGTTTATATATGTAAAATGAATGATATGAAAGACTACAGTATAAAAGATTAAAAAATGTCAATTTTCCATGAATTGCGCACATCAAATACTCGCACAATCGCTGTAAATGGCTGCATAAAAGGCTAGATAATTTCTAAAATCAACCTAGAAATATCGGTAGAAAATATATGAAGAATGGCACAGTAAGGCGGTAAAAAAACGGAAATTACAGATAAATGAAAAATGTTATCTCTGATTCATAAATCACTTTATTTCAAGTTGGATGTATTCCTCACTCCTACAAAACATGAAAAATTTACTTGACATTGTTACTCTAGCTGATAAAATAAATTTCTCAACCGACTTCGAATTGTTTATATGCTAGGCAAGGAATTTTTGAAAGAACAATTTCCTTTGTTGTGAACTCCAGGGAAATGAAATTATTTGGTTATTTGCCATACGCAGTTCATGACAATGATATGAAGAATTTTTATTTAAAAGTTGGCATTCTGTTATACAGTAAAAATTAAGAACATTTTGGTGAGGCCATAAGGAACATTCCAGTTTGCAAAAAAAAAAAAATAGCAAACTATTTTCTATTATTGCATTTTTCAAAGTATTCAAGATAATTTTTTTTTTGAAAAGGATCTTCTTCGCTGTGTTTTTTTTTACCCCTGATAAAAAAATAGGCCCATGGGTAGGGAATAATCTACTGTGGCCTTAGTTACTTATGTAAAGGAATCTATGGTGCTACGGTCCATAAAGGAACAAGAGAGAGGGCCAATAGCTCATTTTCAGGCATTCCCTGCCACACTGTTTTGGCTCAATTATTTATTCGTAGGTACTCAATTACCTCACGATGCTTAGTAGATACGGGGGAAAGAAATGCAACCCCAAACTCTAACTCTGGTGGCCGAATTTATTTTTTTAAGTACTAGTGTGTTGTACGCAGTCTTGAACCTGCGCCACACTTATAGGCGGGTTAGTGTGTTAGGTATCCACTTCATATGTTCAATTTAATAAAATACTAAGAATTAGCTATTGAGCTTAAAGAAGAATACAAGCTGAGTATGTCGCAGCTACGGATATTAACGTATGCACAAATGGAGTAATGTCAGAAAAAAACAATAATTAACACCAAGAAATTAAATATGTCAATGGAAATTATAAATGAAGCACAGCAAGGGTTCCCCTTGATACTGCTAGAATTGTGGCAATTTTTATAATCCCCTTAAAATGTGTGACGATTCTACTCCCGCTTCTGAGTATAAACTTCCCCCATAATAATAATAATAAGGCACCAAGAATTTAAATCTGCCAACAACAGTTATAAAAGAAGCACAGCAAGGAGTACTTCTTGATACTGCAAGAAATGTGCGAAAAGTTTTAAATTCCCCTTAACATGTCACAATCACAAACTCCATATCGGTTGGATTTTCCCCCGATATGGATTTTATTTCAGTTTTTACTGAGCATAAACCTCCCCCATTATAATACTAACAATATATATAAATATATATATATATATATATATATATATATATATATATATATATATGAATGATTTGTCGGTGTGCATGTCCACTGTGATGGAAAAATGCAGCGAAAGCATCACATTTTTTATATTACTGTAATACTCGAAAATGGAAAGTTCGCCAATTGAGTTAGTAGAGAGGATAGGGTGGACGTCCCAGGAAAGGCTCACGCCCCATAACCCAGTAACCCCCAATAACGGAACGCCACGTGGTAGACTTTATAAATTCAGTAAAACTACTTTTTTCAAGAATTCAAAACAATCCTGCCCATACCTCATAATTATCTTTGAAGATTTAAAGAAAACTTGCTCTTATTAAACAGTTTAATGGCTGCTAACTGCCAGTAAATGAAATATATATTTTTTTTTTTAATAAATAATTTCATTCTTCAGAAAAAGTCTTTATTATCGACGCGTAATGATTCGTATCTTTTAGCACCACTGCATATTTTTAGCAGATTTCCCTTAATGGAAAATCGACATTTCAAAATATGTCCGCTATTATGAGTCGGATCAAAAACGTGTATATCCAACCTTCGTACAAATTTAATATTGTATAAATATTCCCCCAATCTCAAATATTGATTGAGATATTTGCATTTTTTTTATTTTTCCGACTTAAGGAAACCCCGCTTTTAGTCATTGCACGTTAACATTAACCCAATATGTCATGAAAGTTCGTATTCGAAGCTAAATACCGAATAATATTTTCAAAGAACTTTTACCACGTGAGATACATACAAATACTTCAATTACATAGTATAAATCACATAGTGATGAAAACGTCGTCAATTAAGTTTGTCTTTATTGACTCGAAAATGATTATTTTATTCATTCCATACTCGATATTTAAACGTTTTACTAAATACTAAAGATTATACTTAATGGGCGAAATAGGAACCGGGATAGGGATGAGATCCGAGAATTTTATAGAGCCACCTTTGTTAAAATCTTGATACTCTACAATTGTTGATCTATGCATTTTTTCGTAACTCATATATTAAGCGAGTTATTTGTAGTTTCTTGTTCCAGCCTTGAGTAAAAGCGCACTTCTCCTATTTGGATTTTTGCTTATAAACACAAAATATATGGTGAGATGAGATTCCAGTTGGTATCCTGTACGTGGGAAATCTGCTCAGTTTACTCAGCCCTTGCATGACGAACTGAATGAAAGATGGATCCTGATCGCTAATCAATAATTGTCTTAAAAAAATAAAGCATTGACTTCATTTACTTTGAGCATACAATTTAACACATTACAGTCATTATGGATTGAATACAATTTGAACTCCTTAGAGTGACACGATTGATATTTTATTTATTTGGAGCTTCTCAACTATGACGATGTTGCTCGGGAAAAAAACTGTATAAAATTAAAAAACGAAACAAAACTAATTTAAACGAAAATAAAACAACATGACAGAAATGGAACACGAAAAACAGAAATTGAACACGTACAACAAAATGCAACATAAAACAGAGATGGATACGAAAAACAGAAATGGAACACAAAAACAGAAATGGAATACAAAAACAGAAATGGAACACAAAACCAAAATGGAAAACTAAAAACAGAAATGGAACACAAAAACAGAAATGGAACACAAAAACAAAATGGAAAACCAAAAACAGAAATGGAACACAAAAACAAAATGGAAAACCAAGAACAGACATGGAACACAAAACAGAAATAGAAAACAAAAAGGGAACAGAAAACAGAAATGAACCAAAAAACATAAATGGAAAACAAAAAACAGAAATCGAACAATAAACAAAAATCGAACACAATAAAGGAACAAACAAAAGATAGAATCCAAAACTAATTACAAAAACTAAAAGGTGAGAATAACGAAAAAGAAAAAAGTCACGTTGGATAATAGGGAAATCAAATAAAAAATATTAAACAAAATATAATAAAACTAAATAAAATGGAATATGTATCTAAAGGGGGGGGCGTGATTAATAGAAGAGAAGATCGAATAATTGCATTTTAAAAACTTATCAAATTGAATAACATTTTCTAAAAAGTAGCAACTCATGAGTTATAGACTGACTAAAACTATTAAGTACGTAAAGAAGGCAAATGCCAAATATGTTCATTATTCCTTTTATTAATATTTACTTCGCACACACGCTCATAAAAAAAACAAACCTTTAACTATTTATTAGTATCAAATGGTCATATATAAGCTACATTTGTTTTATAATGAGTTCAGCTACATAGCCAATTCCATCCAATCTTCAAGACTAGAGGGGTAACGTTGAACTGGCCCAAGAGTTATTCATTTAACAGCATAAAATGTAATATTATAATACTTTAAACCTTTCACACATCTTAATCATGCTAAGTAATAAAGACATGTTAGTTGAAGAACGTAATCCCTTCTCCGGTCACTAATTGAGTTTGATGTTATTATTTAATAATACCATATTGGATCAATTCCGACACGTTCTGAAAGTATTTTTGTGTCTACCGAGTGTCTGAACTCCTTCTGGCTGTCATTAACACCAGTTTAGAGGTGCAAGACTTCCCATTTAAAGTTGATTAATGAGATAATGAATATTAATAACAGGCCGCTTAGTGGAAAGGATTATATTTGAATTTCATTTTGCTACAAAACCGGTCCTGTATCTATTTTGTAAAATATTATGCAATGAATATAAAATATGGGAAATAGATTTTCAAAGAGTATGTCGTTTGACTTTGTAGAAATAAATGATATAATTTTCATCATCTCTATCAATTTTATGGCCTAAACCAATATTTATAATTTATGGTTTCTATGCATATCATAGCAATCCTTCGACGCATACGGTAATTATAAATCTGAGTGTCTTGATCACGTATAAGAATCTTAATTAAATTGGCCATGCAAATTATATTCATTTCAAAATTAAATATACATTTTAAATGAAATAGAATATTATATTTTTTAGTGTGTAACGTACCTGTACATCACCATTGGGTTACTTATGTATAAGTAAAAAGAGTAAAAGCAAGCTGATAGTTTCAAGAACCTTTTATTACTTTTATAAGGTCCACAAATAAGTACATAGTACAATCCCTAAGCGCGCGCGCCTGACTTTTGTGTTCTGTTTAGCACTACACCTGAGGCAATGAATAAATATATAAAAGAACTTGTTTTATATAAGCGTAGTTTCCAGACATTTATAGCGTAACTATTCAGAAGAAAGAAAAGTTTGGTAAACGTTTTTAAAAACGTATGTAAGGGCTGAATTAATGCTTAAAGAGAATTACGAGATGGAGTTGTAGTAAGTCCTCTATCCTTCTTCATAACGTTCCATTAGTCGTTGATTTCTTCACTTAATTTGGTGCATAGTGCGGCTGGTTTCATCAAACCTAACCTACAGATGAAGGTAACTTTTTACTATGGTGCTCCTAATGATAAAATGGCTGTCAGGCAAGGCTGTGATAACTAAGCAGATTTACCACGAGCTGGAATGACATACTGGTCATCTCATTTAATCGTCTATTCCCTGTTTCTCTAATAGAAAGCAACCTATGTAAGCAGAAACTAAAATGCGCGCGGGAGATGAGATTTTTAGTGACTCAGCCACTTAAAGTAAAAATCACACGACTATAAGTGGGGGTTTCCTGAAGATTGAAAATTACAAAATGCAAATATCTCGGTTAATATTCGTGATAGAGGAAACGTGTATCAAACAACAATATAAGCAAATTAAATATTTAACAAGATTTAATCATTTTTCGATCCAACTCAAAGCAACAGAGATATTATAAATTGTTGAATTCCTCCACCTATTAAACCTACGTCTAGTGTTTAATGAAACAGTTATATATCCAGTATGGTACAGATAAAATAAATATTTTCGAGTCAATAACGTAAAAGCTTAATTGCCATCATTTGCGTATATCTCATGGTGAAGACCCGTTGAAACCGGTAAAGTTCCCGTGTATTCGGTATTTAAGCTTCGAATAAGATGTTTCTTGATATCTTTTGATATAGTAGCTTGTTGAGATAGCACGTGGTGTTCGTTATTTTGCATGGTGCCAGGTGTAAACTGATAAAGGTGATGTCGATTTCACCACATATGTGGAAGCACATTTTGTCCTCTGTGCTGTCTACACATGAGGCTGGTTTGAGAAGTGGCACTTCTTACTAGGTAAAACCTCCAGATGTATTCGAAGTAAAGGATCCGCAGTCATGGAGTGCCTGGGTTAAGGGTTTGGCATGCTCCGTTCGGCGACTGGTCTATCTGCTAAATCCCAAGATCAACAGATTAATATGTTACTTTACTGTATGGGACCAGATTAAAGAGAAACTCTCAGATTCGTTTACAGCTGGGAGCTCCTTTTAATAAGGTTCATTTTAAAATGAACTACTAAAAACCAACTCTTTCCTTAATCTTTAAACGACAAGTCTGTGACCCAGGAAAAAATTGATAAGTAGGTGTCATACATGACACCTACCTGCCATTTGCATATTTTCCATTTTATTCTGCTCAGAATCACTCTGCTTGTCTCAAAATAACATTTAGAAAAGTTAAGATGAATAGTGTGTTACTGTGTGCATGTGCTTGTGAGTACCCCCCCCCCCCCGTCACCAATGAGAGCTTAAAATGAAATATTAAATAAAAATATGCAAAAAATATATTTAGAGTATAATAATATATTATGAAATATTTTTTATATAATAGCATACTATGTAATACCTTTACTTATGAAATAAATAAGCAAAGAAGCATATATTAGTAGCATATTATTATTTTACAAAAATATACCTAAGTATAAAAAATTATATATAAATATTAACCTACAGTACAAAACAAATCATGGACACTCATTTATAAGGAAAATAATGCAAAACAAAAAAACATGAAACTATTCACTTGACGATTCGTTATTGGCAAACATTCAGGGAAACATAGTATACTATGTGTTCACCGCAAGTATTTCTTGGGCATTTACAACAAAGACGTACACCTCTTCTATTTTTTTTAATTATTTATAAATTACTATCACTATCTTCCATTTGTCTTAAAAGTTCATTTCTAATATCATCTTCAGTGATAAATAGGCAATTAAGTGACATAGAAAATTTACAAAAGGGAAGTTAAACAACAAGGCTGTGTCAATTACGACACCTACCGGCAAAAACACTCCGAAAAAGTACGAAAAATGGTGGAGGGCAGAGCAAGCAATGACCTTGACATGAAGTAGACTACTGAATAGGAGGATATTGAGCACACCAGTCTTGTCCTGTTCGTTACAAGCTCTTGCGTGTACAAATTACGGCATAGGCGTCATGTATGACACAGATTTGTCGTTTAAAGGTTAATACCGGAGTCAGAAGACTCATGTTTACAATGATTCGCTAGAAGAAAAACAAATATAGGATTATTTAGATAAATAACGTCTAAAAGTCAAAACTTTTCAACAAGAATAGAAAAAAACTTAAACGCGGTTTGATCACCTGTCGAGCGAGGGAATGAATCACGGTGAAAACCACATAGCAGAAACTGAGTGTAGTTGGAAAGGTGTTCCGGTTTTACTCCAGGTAATTGGACTAACCCACCTATTCTCAGGAAATATACCACCCCTTCAGTCTTTACAACATAATTAGCTCCCTTATTTACTTTTACGCTTTAACAGTATTAATATGAAAGTTCATAATTCAGCAGATTAAAAAGTCCGCCACGCAGGTGCTACGTGAACTAAGTGGATTTCCCACGTGCTGGAATGGCACACTGGTCATCTCATTTCACCACCTAGTCTATACTTCTCCCGTAGTTAAAAGCCAATTTAAACAAATGGAAATGTGGGTTGAAAATGAGATTTTAGTGACTCCGTTATTTAAAGTAGAATTCGGACCATTATAAAGTGGAAGTTTATTGAAGGCTGAAAATGAAAAATGTAATAACTCGGTTAATATTCGAGATAGGAGGAAAATGAATGCATTTGCAGAAAACTAAATTATCAACAAAGAATTTCATGAATGCAATTTTTTGATCAGACTCATTATAACGGAGACATTTTTAAGTTTCGAAACATTTGTTTATTAAATATGTAAATAACTGTCAGACACTTTTATTATTTATTTTATAACGAAAATAAAAAAGGAATGAAACTCATAATTAGAACCTTCAGGCATAATAACAATTATATGAACATATATATTTGCTGGCTCGCATGAAGAACTATACGAAGAAATTCGACATATCTCCGTTTTTATACGTCGCATAGTGGTCCTTCCTATCGTGGTCCAAAAAATACTTTTAATGGGTGGATCTTGTTCAAACTTTGTATTATATTTATTGTGGGATTAAAAAGGTGTTATATATAGGTTGTATTAGATTTTGTTCTATTACTTTCGTTTTTATTTTGTAAAAAAAAAGGTATATTTCTATACTATTACCAATTTTATTTTTTTTTAGTTAAAACAGACACATGTTTTTGTTGTAATTATAAGCAGTAATATTAATGAAGTAACTCATAATGTTTGTAACTTTTCGTTCAATTATTCTGTTAAAAACTACTAGTGGCGTTGAAAATTTATCTGCTCCCCTTTTGATTTTCTTCTTTATCCTTGTTCCTTGGCTTCCTCAAAAACTTTTCTTGGGCCACCGCGTTTGTTGCTGGTTATCATTCTTTTCTAGCTTCCTCCTTAAGTTGAAAGTCTTCATGATGCATTTTTTACCTCAAAACGTTTCATTGAGGACCAGGTTTTTCTCCATCTACCTACATAATTAAGGTGTAATGCGCTCGGTTGTCTCTTTAAGTGTTCGTTTTCCGACAAATTTTGTTTAATAAAAATTTGGTTGTAAAATTCACAGCTTGAATTCGAAAACAAAGTCAAATGTCCCAAATCTCTTCTTGCCGGCATTTTATTTGTCCTACCTAAAAAATTTAATAAATGAATAATTATATCTCAAGAATATTTATTTACTACAAATTGAATAAAATGCGTTTTAATTAAATCTAAAGAAAAGTAGTAAATGAGCAGTGAAACTCGTCACATAAATTTAATTTATCGTTCTACTAATTGTTCCTTACAGTGGCTAAGTGAAAGTACAATATATATGTAAGTACTTATCTGTACCATTATAGACATAAAATTAAATAATACTTACCAAAAAAATTGACTTCTAACTCGTTCCACGAAATAACGATATTTAATACACTTGCAGGATGAAATAAGTAGATGTGTATGATATGACTGGTAAAACAGTACTAAACATTTGTCAATTGTCAAAAAGTAAGGAAATGTTACCTGAGAAGGGGACAGGCAAGTAGCTCCCTTCCAGCCGTTATTTCATTCATTTATTTTCCAGACTGTGAACATTACACCATTCGATTCTTAGATAGCTCCTCTAACTTTTTATGTAAAAATCATCGTGAGGACTTGTGAGCTAACTTTTTCACACCTTCCCAAATACGAGTAATAGGTGTCAAAGAGTGTTTGTTTTTAAAAAATATATACCTAGTTCATGTAAATGGATATTATAACTGTTAGGATGTCCCTGAACTGTGTATTCTATGTACAACCAGAAAGACATAAATTAAAACTATAAATAAAACTATATTATCTGTGATTAGCATGGATCAAAAAGTGTCCGGATCGAGATGTTGGAAACCTGCAACATTCAATTTACGTCTCAAAAGCTGTGCCTTATTTATGATTCAACTATATCTTCAATGTTCGGAATTAATGTAGAAACAAAAAATATATAATTCAGAAAAAAAATAGTTGGTGTTTCGTGGATTCTTTGCTCCATGATGGGGGAATCATGACCACTGTATATTCTGAATATTAACCAAAATATTTTCATTTTTTTTAGTTTTCAGCATTCCGTAAACCCCCACTCTTACTCATGTAATATTAACAACAAGCTGTTGTGTCATGAAAGACTTTATTTGAAGCTTAAAATAATATTTTCATTGAACTTATGCTGTGTGAGAAATGTGCAAATATTTTAGGTGTGACGTCATCATTTACGATTTTACGTTCCGTAATACATGATTTTTATGTGATCAACACCGCACTGGGTATTTGTAAAACTAAAATTATATTAGGTAATGGTTTAATTAAAAACTAAAATTGTACTCGTATTAGGTTACGGCTTAATTAATAACTAAAATTGGGGGGCTCAGATTAGCCATGCGAGTTAAAGCGTTGCCTTTAATCTCATATGGCAATCCTAGAGTGGCGAGTTCGATTCCCATTGGGCAAGGGAATTTATTTAGTGACGAAATTCATTAAATAAAATCCTAAGTCCCACCCTGGCTAGAAAAGGGTGGTAACCTGTAGATAACCCGTCCCAATTAGCCTGAGTTGCAAAAAGTGGACGTTAATAAATAATAATAATAATAATAATAACTAAAATTATATTAGGCAATGGCTTAATTAGAAACTAAAATATATTAGTTAATGGCTGAAGTCGGTCTTGGTGGAGGGGTGGGGGTCAAATGGGGGAACCATAAAAAAAATCGAAATATCTTGGTTACTATGAGACTGATCGAAAATATTTATATAAACAATGTGATTGGCATTTTAATTTTCAACTATTTGTATTGTTTTATACGCGATTTCTTTGACTCAAATATTACATAGGAATTTGTATTTTTCGGAGCTAAAACCATTAGTAATATCCCACTTCTACTCATCAGATTTTTACTATAAAAACCTCAGCCACTAAACATCTTTAGCCCAAGCAACATTTTAACACCCTTTACTTAGGATTCTAACTAGAGGAGATATAGAGAATTGTTTCGGGAGAAGGTTGTCTTGTTTTTAAACGACCGAATGATGCGGGATTATCCTCAAAATACTAGCTTAGATTAAAAATGTTCCCTATGCGGTCACATATCTTGAGACTTCGTCTCAAACCGTTTATAATATCAAGTAAATAAACATCAGCCTTCTTACAATTCTTTGTTTTATGTAATATTATTTACATAGATAACAAGTTTTTATAGTATAAGCACATGCAATTGTCTTTCTATTTATGATTTTTAATAGCTAGCGGTATCTACAGTCCACCCAAAAGTTCATATTCGTCGGAATGATTAAGTATCGGCGATTTAATTGTTAATAGAAAAGCCACAAAACTGATACATGCATGTAAAAAATTCCCTTTATTAAAAGAGGTTGGACTTTAAAACTCTATGTATATGTATGTATATTTGATTGAACATCAAATACGCCATTGCAGACATTGTAGTGCTGAAGTTGCAGCTCAACACGTGCCATCCAATGCAGGGCAACAACAGGATTTACAATGACCTTCTATCATTACTGCTTGGTGAAAAAGTCCGTCAAGCAGGGGCTGAGTAAACTTAGTAGTAGATTTCACATGTGCTGGTATGCCAAACCTCTGATTTCACTTCACCATACGTTTTCTAGTTTTAAATAAAAATCCAATTTGTAGAATTAGGCGTTCACGCTAGGCTAAAAAGAAAAAAGTACGAAACTCGCTAAATATTTGAGTTACCATGAAATATATAGGACAATAATTGCGGAGCATCAATAGTTTTACAAGATTGGATCCATAAAGTCTTTCGATCTGATTCATTATAACGGAAATATTTGAATTTTCGAATTTTCCCTCCCTCAAAAACTCCCTATTCCTGGTCCGATTTCAGCCGCTAAAGAAAGTCATCTTTAGCGTTGAATGAAACGGGTAAATATCTTCGCATGGTGCAGATCAAATAAACTTACCTTAGTCCGTCTAGTTATTATGTAAATTAGCATATTTTTCACCTCCTATTATATTATTAATTTTGAATATAGATGGTCTATAATAGTTGTATATACATGTTTGCAAGCGCAAACATTAAGGAAGTTATTCATACTTTCTTGTTTTCGGCCTTCAGTGAACCCTCAATTCTACTCATCGGATTTTTACTTAGAAATAGAAAATCTATGGTGAGAAGAGATCATTAGCGTGTCATAGTTAGCAGCCCATAGTTTACGCAGCGTATTCCAACTACAGAAGCTGATATGAATTATATTCTCTAATCAATCACAAACAAGCTCGCCCTAATGTTTAGCCAGTAATTACAGAGGAAGAGTTCTAGACAGTCCCGACTGAACAAACATAAGGCCAAAAACAAGATAACAACTTGAGTAATTTAACCTTTAATCACATAATAATATACCTTCAAACCAAGGACTTCGAGGTCCGAAGACAACAACATCAAAGATTCAGAGAATTTCACTTTGTTCGAACAGCAACCGCAGATTAGGTTGGATAAGTAAATAGTAGTCCTAAGCAGTGCCTTATTAATCAGCGAAATAATAAATAATGTATCCAAGTTTTTTTTTTTAGTTATTTTTAAGATTAAAATCTAAACCACGACTAATACAGATCACGGTCCCAGTGATATAGTTTATCAAATTCTAATTCTAAGTAGTGATCGACTAATGTTTCAGTAGGAACTGTATTATTCTATTATGTATTTATTAAGATTAGTGAATATTTAATCATATATAATACAGAAATAATTGAAAATTACTCAGTAAACAAAAGAACTAAGGTTAGACACTTAAACAGTACTGTTCTCAATCTCCTTCCGAAATAAAAAGTTGTAACGTTTTTATCATTTTGACATGGAATTTTTATAATACTAACATCGATTGTAAAGGTATATTTTAGGAATATCCATTGTAACCATGTATCGATTTATGGCAGCATTTTGTACCAGGTTGTGTCTTGATATAAGTATAGACGGAGCCGGTCAAGAGAAAGGATGTCTAGGCCATGGGCTGACTCGTTTTTAGTAGTAAGTATTGTACTCCTGGCGTTCAAGAAAAGAATGCGAAACGTGTAGAGTTTAAATAAAGCCAATGAAGGAGAAATAGTGTTTCTATAAATTCAGTCCCTTTGCCTACAAGTCATATTGGGCCCACATAGATTGTCAAGTCCGTCCGACCGTCAGTATGTCACACTTTTATCTCTTTATAAGGTGTTGGCATAGATTTATAAAACATTGTATAAATTTATACCGTGTTGTGGATGCTTACTACCCATAATGAGTTTTCCATTTTTCTCCAAACCCTCTATTTGGGAAGACTAATATTGGGAACAGAAACTTAAGGCCGATTAACCCCGCCCCTCCCACCTCTCCAATGTAATTCGAAATCTCTCGTTGTCTGTAGTTGAAAAAAATTAATTTTTTAATTTCTAATTTCCAAAATGGTGGATGTATAGTAGGAAAAATTTAAAATAATTGAACAGGGAGAGGGCGGGAGAGAGAGAGAGAGGGGGGGAGCAGATGAAATATTTCATTCAAACTATTTATTTTCTTGGCCCTCATTTACTACGATTCACGATGATTTGAAGGAATTTGTGTGTAATGTTTTCACGTGACCAACCTGTATATCTAATATTTCTAAAGAAAAACCGATAATATGTCTCCGTAATTATACGTTTCGTATAATTCGATGTTTCAAACGCACTAAAATTGACCCTATTTGCAAGATGGGGATTCTGTAGACAAATGGTCAACCACATGACTTCCTTATACTCCCATTAAATTCAAAAAGAAAGATGTTTAGTTGCACATAATTTGAAATTGTTTCATTTGGAAGTGCATCTCTGTTCAAATGCATCGAATCGAAAAACGCCACAGAATATAAATTATAAATTCTTTCATGACAACCAAGGAAAGGTACTATTTAAAATTTGTTGTATCTCTAATTTGTACGGATAAATTTTCAGTGTTTTATATTCGCCCTCCTCTAAACATAGCCCTTCTCTCTTAGTCAACTTTGATAAAAGGAAGATGAGCAATCCAAATATGAAATGTCAAAATTTAATGGCTAGTATTTTTAGAATTAAATGAAATACGCACAGGGAGGGTTAAATCCGTTGAAATCTGAAACTGAAAAAACTTCCTTTACTTCGTACAAGAAAGTAAAAAACAACTGATAAGATGGTTCTGTATGTTTGTGGTCTTTCCTGACCCTTCGTACACTATTGTTTTACTGAGATTAGCTTTTCATGTGGTCCTATCTCACCTCAGGGACAAACTAGGCCGAGTCGTGCCTCCCGGATTTCTAGTTGTTTGTGTGTCAAATCGCGTGTTTGTTGGGGTTGGGGGGAGAGGGTGGATGGGTTTGGGGCAGTTCAAATTTTACAAATGAGCCAGAGATAAAGGAGTGTAACGGAGGGCTAAAGGAATTGGAGATGGCACGGGAGGGAGATGGCTGAGAAGAGAATGTCAGTCATTGTTCCTGAACGGGCAATGATTTGTGGCCGGCGGCACCTTTTAGTAACACCTCTCCCCCAGGTGGTGGCCCCTTCATCCCGTCCTAACCTTCCCCAGCTCTATACCTGACCGCAACAGTACCACTTTACACACATCCAATCTTCACATTCCTATTGTCTCACTCACTATCTGCACTTGCTTCACTCAAACGCGAAATTCATATAATGCTGATATAGTATCCAGAATAATTTATTGGAAATCCTTTATTAAAAAATCATATATTTTTAGGGTAAGTCAGGGACCGTCGTGGACCCATATAAAATTCACCAATGACCCAAAAACACTAATCTGCTCTCACTTGTAGGAAATCGGTCAGAATTTATAGAAACACTATACCTCCTTCATTCACTTTTTAAAACTCTACAAGTTTCGCATTCTTTACTTAAACGCCGCATCAAGAGTACAATCTTTACTTCTAAAAAGTCCGTCACGCAGGGGCTGCGTAAACTAAGCATATTTCCCACGCGAAGGTTTGCAATAGATAAATATACATACAGGCAACACTATCTTGAATGTTAAGTGAATAAATTCTAACGGTAATGGGAAATATTTCAGTAAATTTACAATACAAGTTAATAAACTCTACAACGGAAAACGGCTGAATTGTAAACAAACAGGCCAGCCAACCTCGTAGCGCTGAATAGATAGATAGACCGGAAAGACAATCAATTAACGAAATATATCTGAATAAATCATATTAATTTCATTGAAAACAATTTACTAAAGCTTCCGTTTTATCTCAATCAGTTAAATTTTAGTAATCCAAGAACAAAAAAAGGGGGGGGGGGACAACAGAATTTATTTGCATATATCTCACAAAATAAAAGTTCAATGAAAACAATATTTGGTATTTAGCCTTGTAATGAAGTGGTTCATGATATAACAGCTTATTATTAATATGGCACTAGTAGGAGTGGGGGTTTACTGAAAGCGTAAAACTAAAAAATCCAAATATCTCGGTTAATACTCATTATACTGAAAATATGTATAGAACAATATTTATAGTAAATTTAATTTGCAATAAGATTGTTTCTATACAATTTTTCGATCCAACGTATAGTAACATAGATATTTTGAAATTCCTCCCCTCTAAATCCCCCTCCCCCTGGTCCGATTTCAGCCGTTGACTGAACTTGATCTTTCTTTTTACATACACGACTAAATATCGAGTATGGTAACGATTAAACAATAATTTCGACCGCAAGAGTGGTAACAGACAAATTTATATATATATATATATATATATATATATATATATATATATATATATATATATATATATATATACAGTTTTGAACGCACCTCATTTTCGTCATTTCCTTTGTAGGATCGATGAACAATAGAAGAAAAAGTTCGAAAATCGCGTCATAAGTAGGACCCCAATAGCAGATTTCCCTTAAAGGAAATCTGTTGAAAACGAATCAGCCCATGGCCTAGACATCCTTTCTCTATACTGGTTTCGTCTATATTGTTAAGAAGACTCATAACCTGGTACCAAATGCTAGCATGAAGAGATTAATAAAGAGCATGAAGGAGAAAGTGTTTCTATAAATTTTGACCCTTTGCCTAGAAGTGATATTGGACCCATATGGTTTCACAAGTCCATTCGTATGTCACATTTTTGTCTTCATAAGGATTTATGAGAGATATACAAAACATTGTATATATTTGTTTCTTATTGTGTATGCTCATTACCCTAAATGGACTTTTCCATAATTCCTCTAACCCTCTATGTAAGGAGACAAATACTGGGCTCAGAGGTAAATAGTAATCTTTCTTTGACTGCAGTTGAAAAGCCTTAATTTTTGAATTTATAATTTCAAAAATGATGGATGTATGGACGGTAAAATTGGACATTTTCCTACCTTTTGTTTTTTATTCGCCATTGAACTTTTGGATAGAATTTTTTTTTTAAAAAAAATGCCACAACTACTATCAAATCATAAGTACATTACTACAATGATAAAATGTTTCTTTAGTTAGTTACGTCTCGGTTCGTGTATAAATATTTATTCATTTAAGCCTATTTTCTAGTACTTTAAGAATAAAAGTAACTATGGTCTATTTTCTGTATTGAAAGAGAAACTATACTACAGCTATTTGTTAGCATTGGACCTTAAGTTCCCTATTGTGGATTACGGGTAGGTAAGTTTTTTTTTTTTTCCTGCACTGAACTGAGACCCATCTTCTTCATAAGTTGTTGGTATTAAGGTAGTGTGACCCACCGGGGGTGAGAAATGATAGTTCCCCTTCTACTGAACTATAGTTCCATTTTAAGGGAGATGATAATTGTGACTGGGTGTAATGGAACTAACAAGGGTGGGTGACCGTAGCTGGTGATACCGGGTGGGTTGAGATAGGAAAGGTAAGGAGGTTTATTTACCCCTATTTCAACCCCCCCCCTTTAGGCATCTCCTCCAATGAAAAACGTCCGTCACGCAGTTCACTAAGTAGATTTCCCACGTGCGTCACGTATTTGCATTTGTCTCAAAATATTAAAATGCTCAATGAGAACAATATTTGGTATTTAGGGTTCAATGTGTTTCATAATATAACAGCTTATTCTTAATATGACATGAGAAGGAGTGGGAGTTTACTGAAGGCCGAAAACTAAAAACTGCAGATATCTGGGTTAAGAAACAGGAAAGTGAAAAACCGTACATAACATCATTTATATAACTTTACATTTTCAATAAGATTGGTTCTGTACAATTTTTTTATCGTTAACAGGCACACACACACACACACACACACACACACACATATATATATACATATATATATATATATATATATATATATATATATATATATATATATATATATAGTTTTGAACGGACCTCATTTTCGTCATCTCCTGGTTAGGATCGATGAACATTTGAGGAAATTTTTGAAAATCGCGTCATGAGTACGATTTCAATAGCTGATTTCCCTTAATCATTTTTTTTGTGTAGTATAGGCCTAATTGAATTTTAACAATTTATTTGACAAATTTTATTAGTGTTTTTTTTTTATTAGGGGTTAATGCCCATGAGGGGGCTGCTGTAGAATAATGAAATGATTGCGTGAGACCAGAAGATCATTTATACTCCTTATCATATAACAAACAGGTCTCAAAAAGAAAAAGACAAAAAAGTCCAATTATTTAATTATTTTGAAAACCGGGTCAACCCAAGGGGAACATATTTAGAAATCAAATTTAAAATGTAATATTTAGTTTGATATTTTTTTTAGAACAACTATGCAACAAAAAAAATATTTTTCATTATGTGCAACTAAAAAGGAATCTAAGTAACCGCTATTCTGTTGATATTTTTCAGTCGTTCTGGAACTTTTTACTAATAGTATCCAGTTGTAAACAGCAACGCTTTTATGAAATTTGCCATTAGCGGACCACAAGATCAGACGTTACATTAATTCTTACTATGTTCTACTTCTTCCAATGTATTATGACGAATTTCGACTGAACCATAATAAATAGTAGCCTGGACAGAGTCATGGAACGAAATTCCAAAGTGTCCAGATGTTCTGGTCGTGTGAGGGTTATTAGTTTTTGTGAGGGTAGTTGAGGCTAGCGGGGGCGGGCGTAGGAGTCTCCGTTCGCCGATGACAGTCTTCATAACCACAAGGGCCCATCATTGTTCCATTTGGACAGGCATCGCCGCCTATCTAATCCAATTGTGCTAGCCCTTATCCATCTCCAGGAACGGTTCAGCAGTCGTCATCTCAGCAATTACTTCTTCCTTTTGTGATACGTGATATATAATTGTTTATAGAATTTAATTTTTGACAGTTTTTTTTTTAATTTAAATTATTTTACTCCAGATGTTGAAATACACATGGTTTCACGTCAAAGTATTCAGATTGCATGTTTTAGTATCTACAGTACAATTGGTGAGTAATTCCTCTGGACAAGAACTCCTGATTTCTGCGGAATAAATCCTGATTTCTGAGAAATTTTGTGGAATCATTCCTGGATTCTCAGGAATCATTTCTGAGATTTGTGGAATTACTCCTGATTTCTGAGGAATCATTTCTGAGTTTTATGGAATTACTCCTGATTTCTGAGGAATCATTTCTGAGTTTTGTGGAATTACTCCTGATTTCTGAGGAATCATTTATGAGTTTTGTGGAATTACTCCCGTTATCAGACGGATCATTTCTGAGCTTTGTGGAATTACTCCTGATTTCTGAGGAATCATTTCTGAGTTTTATGGAATTACTCCTGATTTCTGAGGAATCATTTCTGAGTTTTGTGGAATTACTCCTGATTTCTGAGGAATCATTTCTGAGTTTTGTGGAATTACTCCTGATTTCTGAGGAATCATTTCTGAGTTTTGTGGAATTACTCCTGATTTCTGAGGAATCATTTATGAGTTTTGTGGAATTACTCCTGATTTCTGAGGAATCATTTCTGAGTTTTGTAGAATTACTCCTGATTTCTGAGGAATTATTTCTGAATTTTGTGGAATTACTCCTGATTTCTGAGGAATCACGCATGATTTCGTCGCCGTTGACCACTGTACACAAGACACAAAAATTATTGCTTCCCTGTAAAAATCATTATTTTGTATTTAATTTGTCAACAACACCCTTATTAATTGTTATAATAATAGCAAGACTATTGTTGACAAATTAATTATTTTTATAGTACTTTTAAATAATTGTTATTGTTTAAGATGGACCATTTATTTTGAAGAAAAAACAACTGTTGTTCAATATTAAATTATAAGTATTTCTAATGTCCATGATTTATGTGACAGAAATAAATATACTAACTGACGAGTCCTCAAGATCTTACATTTTCCTTATCAGGGATAATTATAGTATATCATTAATAGTAGAATTTCAATGTTGATACTTTTTCAATAATTATTATTATTTATTAACGTCCATTTTTTGATACTATGTCTTATTTGGACGGGTTATCTACAGGTTATCACCCTTTCTAGTCAGGGTGGGACTAAGGATGTAATTTAAGGAGTTCGTCACTAAATAAATTCCTATTGCCCACGTGGGAAACGAACTCACGACTCTAGGGTTTTCATGTGTGATTATGACCAACGCCTTAACTCACTGGCTAACCTGAGCGGCCTTTTCAATACATTTACACTATATTAGATGCAGTATACATTGCCAACGGGATAAAATAAGTATGGATTTGCGTCGGAAATACACATTGCATTTGTTTAGCATTGTTCTTGTCAAAAGTTTGATGGGATGTTCTTGTGGACAGGGAATCCTGATTTCTACTGACACAAACACGGATGGAAAAGGCTCACAAGGATATACAGTGGTTGGAAAATCGAATTTCTTCCTTTTGGTAGTTTAATATAAAAGTTCATTGAAATCCATTGATCCGTTTTTAAGTGACTGGATAGTAAACGGGCGTGCATGACCGACAGAGAGACACAAATTCCAATTTTTACGTAATTATTCTTACAGTAACTAGTAACTTAATGAATACTACTCCCACCAAATTTAAGTATTATAAAGTCAGTCACGCAGGGGCTACGTAAACTAAGCAAATTTCCCACGTGAAGTTTTACAATAGAGAGATTTCACGAGAGCTGAGCAGTCAAGGAAACGGCTGAACTAGCTTTTGGCGGGAAAGTCACTCTCGTCCGTTAGCCGCCCTTATTTAATAAAAATACAAATATCTCGGTTAATATTCAAGATTGAGAATAAATGTATATAACAATATTTATAGTAAATTTAATTTGCAATACGATTTATTCTGTGCGATTTTTCGATTCGACGTATAGTCACGGAGATATTTCGAATTTTCGAAAATACCCCCTCCCTCTGGTCCGATTTCAGCCATTAACGAACTTGATCTGTCTTTTTGCATAAAACGTTTAAATATCGAGTTTGTTAACGATCAAACAAAAATTGCGACCGCTAGACCGTTAATAGGCAAATATATTTAGATAGATATAATTTTGAACGGAACCCATTTTCGTCATCTCCTGGGTAGGATCGATGGACATTTGAAGGAAAATTTCGAAAATTCCGTCATGAGTACGACCTCAATAGCTGATTTCTCTTAAGGGAGTTTTACTTTCACAGATTTGGGAATTTTCTCCCTTGCAATGATTCATTTAATTTATCGGTAAACAAATGAATTAAAAGATAATAATTATTATAATTATTCCGGTTTCTCGAACTCGCTCGAACATTGTTGACATTTTCAATTAAATTTGAAATGTAAAAATTATTTATAAATACATTTAAGTGTTATACGGTTAAACCTTGTAAAAATGATAACCATTGGTATTCGATATGTGTTCATACACTTCATAAATGTAATGGATAAAGGAATTTACTTGTAAATATGTGTGCTAGAGTAAATAGAAAAAGACAATTTTTGCCTCAACGCTCCATGACGTTACAGGGGAATCTCGCCCACTTTTCTTGAACTGAAGCAATTGATTAAGCACTAAATATTATTTATAAAAAAGGAGGATTAGTTATGTTGAAAAAACTAAAATATTAAATTATTTCTATCCTCTCAATAAATGTTCAATCTATTGTATTTAAACAAATATTCAGAGCTCTACTACTAATCAATGAAGCGATTGGTAGCACTTGTGTACTCAGAGTAACTATACTAAATAAAGGAAGAAGAAAGTGAACGTGAAAATTCAACTTCTATAAGGTGAAGAGGGGAAGTGCTTAATATGGTAATTGTAAAATTGTTCCCAACTTTTTTAAAATGTACAGCATTATACATTGTTAGTATTATTATGCATAACCTAGAATGGGCTCATATTTAAAAACCATTATTAAAACCAATATTATAATGTGATTTCATATTTGCCTCGAGACCACCATGGCCGAGAACATTGCGTGATCAGCTCGAGTTTAGGGCAAGCAGTTCCGTGAGTAAAGACGTTTAGAAATGATTAGAAATGCACAGGGATGTTCTACTGAAAGACCAAAATATCATTACTTTTTTTTTGTGTTTTTTGTTGGCATCAATTAAAATTTTTCGTGAAGAGAGAAAGAAATCAAATGAAAAAAATATCTTCAGGTTGTGTTATAAGTCGGAAGGTATCTGGGTCAGCGTACGGCGATGAAAAGGGATTATTGGATAGATAATGTTTGTAAGGAGGGCATTACGAAAATGAATGAGAATGAAGGACAACACCCATTGTATGTTTATTTCTAATGGAAAAATAGGAAATGATTACTTCATCGTAATAAAAAGAGTTACATACAGAATATAAAGATAGATCTTGAAGATAGAAAACTCTGGGAGGAGATCTAGAATTTCCAGAAACGGATCCATAAGTTCAATAATGGCACAATACCTCATCAAAAATAAATTTGACATCAGAGAGGAGATTTTTTTTTGATAATTTTTTATATAAAAGTCAAAGAAAAATGTGAGCAGAATAGATACAAGTGAATATTGTTTTTTTTTTTTTTAACATAAAAAGGGACTACCTAGTCTACATTCTCACTTGCGTAGTGTTAATGGGGCTAAACGGAAAATACATTAGAGTTGTAGTCAACGTACTCATCCTGGCTGTGACCAATCATTAACCACTTTTGCAGGTTGTGGAGGACCACTTTTAAGAAATCCATGAGCAAGTTTTCAGTCTTTCTTAAGCTATTATTTCTGGATGGGATTATGCAGAACGCTCAGAAAACACGCTGCATGTTCTTTTGGCCATCTTCTTTCTTATTCGTGTCCGTTAAAACACAGAAAAAGCATGATTTCTGTTCACGGGAACGATCCGACAGGCGTAGCAAACAGTAATGTTTCATCATTGGCCGGTTAAGCAGAATTCGACTTCTAGCTCTTGGGCTCCAACAATGATACCCATAACCAAATAAAGTCCGTCAAACAGGGGCTGCGTTTACTAAGCAGATTTCCCAAGTGCGTCATGTGTTTGCATTTATCTCAAAACGTAAAAGTTCAATAAGACCAATATTTGGTATTTAAGTTCAAATAAGGTGCTTCATAATATAACAGCTTTATGATAATATGGCATGTGTAGTAGTTGTGGTTTACTGATGGCCGAAAACTAAAATATGGAATATCTCGGTTGATATTCAATTTAGAGAAAATATGTGCGTAATAACATTTGTTGAACATTACATTTTCAATAAGATTGATTCTAAACACTTTTTCAATCCAACGCATAACAACGGAGATATTTCGAATTTTCGTGAATTGGAAAGATCCCGCTACACAGAAAAGGAAATTATATATAGAGGTTACCTATGTTTATATTACCAACTTTTATATTAGCCTGTGACAATCAAAATTATACATCATTATTATTTTTACAATGTGCGAAGATTGATTCCCCCCCCCTTCTATTTTAACTCTCCCTCTTCCTTAAAGGTAAGAATTTTTCAGAATGAAGCAGTGCTTGTCAAAAATTATATTGATACATCCTCTCAAAACCTCTTTGAAGTATTTTTAAAAAAAAAAAATAACTAGGGAAATTTATGCTTTAAACGCAGCCAACATTTATTTCCTAACAAATATGGTGAATTTAATTTTTACAATACACTAATACTATTCTTACGTCTAATACTTAATAAATATATCGGTTGAGGGAGGGTAAAGGGGGTTTTCAATTTTTATTCACTCTCTTAATTAATATTTTCATTATTCTTTCATGTTCATCCTTACCATTATGAAAGAGATATTTTTATGTACATTATAAAAAAAACCACTGAGGAGATTGTTTGTATAAACGACGAAAATACAGCAAAAAATGGGAAAGGTGGATGGAAATCAGGCGTTATTTCAAACAGTGTACCTGTCATTAGAGCTAATAATAGGAAGAAGGCTGACGATGAATATATTTATTTTTTGTCTAGCCCGGGGGTTAATCTATTAACTAGAGACAGTTGCCGTGCGTAGGGAGGTATGCTGGGTCGGTACCTTTGTGCAACACCTTCGGGACTATCAACCACGACCAGAGGGCTATCCCAAACCCAACACCAGCTCCCCACCTACCTGCCCAAGACAAAAAACCAAACATCTGTCAAATCATAACACGTTTCTCTTATTCTCTTTCGCTTTCTCCTCCTACCCTCTAACTCTCAGAAGTTTTGAATTGAAAATAGAGAAGTTCCTCACGCAGGGCCGGCGTAAAGTAAGCAGATTTCACAAATTACAATATACATTCTTCATACATAATAATATATCAGCCACGTGTGAGTAAGTCAATGAAAAAAAAAATTGTCAGCTTATACTCATGACTCATCAGGTTGGACGATATGGATTTCATAAAATCAAATCGTCAAATGTCCATCGATCCTACCTGGTAGATGACGAAAAAGAGGTTAAAATTACATGTTTGAAGAAGCGGCTTATCTGTTGTAAAGGATATGTATATACACGCACTTTTCTGCTACCGCTCCAGCGTTCGCAATGTTTGTTTCATCGTTAGCAAACTAGATATAAGCGTCTCATGCAAAATTGTTCACTCCCGCAATAGTTTATGGCGTGCATCTCGTTTTTGTCTTGGTATACAACAAAGCTGTACATAACAAAAGCTACATTAAATAACAAAATAAACAACTTTTGTTATGTACGTGTTTGCCGAAAACCAAAAGGAAACGAAATACCGCGAATTTTCATTTTTGATCTCAGTTATAAACCCCACTCCTGTTCGTCTCTGAGAATATTAGTATAACCTAAAGTCTAAGCTGGGTTAGTAGTAAAACACGTACCAAGTTTCGGTTCAGTAGGTTAGGCGTGAAAAGGTAATAAACAAACAAACAACGAACAGACGCCAAAACCACAAATTGCAGGTGTCGTGTCAATGGCATGTGAAACGAAAAAGTATCATGAAATGTCTATAAAAAAATCAATGTACCGACAGACGTTACAATTATATATATATATATATATATATATATATATATATATATATATATATTTGATCGAACCGCATTTTCATTAGCTCTGCTAGATAGGGTGGGTGGATATTTGAATACATTTTTCTAAAATCTCGTTATGAGTAAAACCTAAATAGCTGGTTCGTCTTAATTTAAATCGTTTAATGCAAATTATATTCCTCATACAGTAAAATATGTTTGATGATTTAAATTAATAGAGCATTGTTTGGGTTAGGTGAATTAACATAAAAACAAAATGAGGTTCTTTTGAAATCGTTTGATGTGTCCAATAAGTTGCGTGCCCTTTCTGGTACCTGTTCAGGGCTAATGTGTAGGATGCTCCATCCAGCTTGATAGCTGGACAGGAACTAAGTGGATACACTATTCATCTGAGAGGATTAATTTAAAACAAGAATTGCAATTTTTAATATACTTGAGCTTTGGTTTACACTAAAGGCATATGTATTTATTTATTTTGATCTAGCTTTATTTTGACGGCTACTGGGTAGAAACATTTGAAAACAGTTTGGACAACCTAAGATAGCATAAGATCAACCTCAACAGTTAATAAAATGTTATATATGCGAAATCGAACTAAAAACATCCCTAATGACAATAAATAGATTTTATAAATAACATAATATTCTTTTATAAGAAACATTTTTATCAAAATTTTCTATATCAATGAACACCCAGGACGGGATTTTTCTGTGAATTGATTTTGTTTTTTTAATTGTATTGTTTGTTTCATTAAAATTACCTAATTTATACTCTTATTGTACCCTTCAAAAATACAAAAAACTGTTATGGGTGGTAGAAAACGAAAAGACTATTTCTTATTATCATAGGCATAAGAGAATATTATGAAACATGCCAACATTTGAGTAATTATGCAACTGTCTTGTCACTGCTTGTCGGGCACATTTCTTCAGCACACCAAGTTATAAGTGGAAATGTTATTCAACAAACGATATTTCCTTGATTTCTCCAAGAACTAATGACGCACAAAATTAATGAATAGAACAGGATCAATTAAGTATTGGCTATTAAAACGCCCGTAAGTTACTACTCCAGGCTTGTATTATTAGTCTTAGGAATTTATCGCTTGTCTATTCATATATAAAGAGGACATGACCAAGAAACCAACTTATATTTCTGTGACATTGTAACTAGCACTAATAAAATGTGTGCAGTGATTCAAGAATTGTTTGTTTTCTGAATAGAAATCGTTAGCAGATTCTTTGACATGGGTTATTTTCATTTTTAACTGGCTCACAAACAGCGGTAGATCGTTCTTACAGAATTCTTAATTTGTTACAGAACACTTAATTATCTAAATACACTGGATACTGATATGTAGAATATATATATATATATATATATATATATATATATAAAGATAAATAGGTAGATAGTTAAAAAAAGGTCGTGCAAAAAAAATTGAACATTATGTCAACGCTTGAGTGGCATTATTTGCGTTCTGTACACAATTATCTGTGTTTGTCCAAAATCGGTATTTATTCATTAAATGTATAACTCCGTGGTCATGTATATCTGCAATCGGAACTCAGGGACTTGAGCGATAGATAAAGTATAAAATAGATATTTATGTTATTATGAGTCGCACTGAAACATTTTTGCAACTAGTCTAATTAAATGAGTTATTTACTACAAGCTTTGCTCTGTATTCATATACATGGGAGTTTCTCATAATACTATATATCTCATTTCCACTGTATATTTTTTCTTTTTTTGTTAAATGTTCTAAAATCCTTGATTCATTTCAGAACCGGAGGGAATCAGCTATGTTTAGCGGTCACAAAATTAGACAAGGACCTGTAGGGGATTTAGAGGAAATTGTAATATCTTAAATATCATTCTCCATTATCATGTTTTAGATCGAAAGACGTTATTTAACCAATCTTGTTGGTAAGCGTTTGCCCTACTGTTGTATTTCAAAATTTGTTTCTATAACTTGAATATTAACGGAGTAAATATATTTTCGCTTTCAGTAAATCCCGACTAATATTCAAGGGGTTTCGACTTATTAACTATGCCACTAAACCTATAATGCCCAGGTAACACGTTACGTTTTGATTACATAGGGTTCTTGATAAGAGCCCTAGAGCAAAATACAGAATAGAAATAAAAGACAAATCGAGAATAGAATAGAATAGAAAAATGTACATGAAGTCATTTGGGGGTTACCCCAAAACGTGAATAACCGCAGTTTTTGCAGCTCCTGCATAACGTTTTTTTTTGTTATATTACGAGAAGAAAATCAACTAGAATTTAGCAAGCCACTGTGCCATATCAAGCCACATATTTGCTTTTATCTAAGGCTATTTCACATTCTTATAAATATTATTTATGTTCATGGAGTGCGTTACTGAGTTTAGTAATTGTATGGTTTACAGGTTTTCAACGAATGTTTACATCCGGACCCAATGTGAGTACAGTATTCATCTATTCTCTTACGCCAAAGGACTGCGAAGTTTAACTCACCAATCAGAACTGCTCGGAGTTACGTAGAGTCTAAGATGTCAGAGAGATTTTAAAACATATGAAGAAAAAAATTGAAATTTAAGTTGAACTGCCGATATAATGATTAGGGTTCATTACGTGTATGCAAATAAAAGAGGTTAACATCCAAGTTACTAAGAAATTTACAGAACAAAACTTCGAGTCAACAAATCTAAATTCATATAGTTTACATCTTAACTAATATGTCACTCGGCTTGGCCATATTTCACGCATTAAAGAACTAACATGAAACTAACTATTAAATATAGAATTTTGTTACGATTAAACAAAAATTCTGCCCATAATAAATTAATAAGTCCGTCACGCAGGAGCTGCGTAAACTAAGTAGATTTCCCACGCGAAGGTTTGCAATAGATAAATATACATACAGGCAACACTACCTTCAATGATAAGTGAATAAATCCTAACGGTAATGGGAAATATTTCAGTAAATTTTCAATACAAGTTAATAAACTCTACAACGGAAAACGGCTGAATTGTAAACAAACAGGCCAGCCAACCTCGTAGCGCTGAATAGATTGATAGACCGGAAAGACAATCAATTAACGAAATATATCTGAATAAATCATATTAATTTCATTGAAAACAATTTACTAAAGCTAGTTTTGTAATTTGTAATGAATCAGAATCCGTTTTATCTCAATCACTTAAATTTTAGTAATCCAAGAACAAAAAGGGGGGGGCAACAGAATTTATTTGCATATATCTCACAAAATAAAAGTTCAATGAAAACAATATTTGGTATTTAGCCTTTTACTGAAGTGGTTCATGATATAATAGCTTATTGGTAATATGACACTAGTAGGAGTGGGCGTTTACTAAAAGCGTAAAACTAAAAAATCCTAATATCTTGGTTAACACTCATACGGAAAATATGTACAGAACAATATATATAGTAATTTTAATTTTCTAATAAATGATAAGAATGTTTCTATACAATTTTTCGATCCGAGGTTTAGTAACTAGAGATATTTTGAAATTCCTCCCCTCTAAATCCCCCTCCCCCTGGTCCGATTTCAGCCGTTGACTGAACTTGATCTTTCTTTTTACATACTCGACTAAATATCGAGTATGGTAACGATCAAACAAAAATTGCGACCGCTAGAGCGTTAACAGAGAAATATATATATATATATATATATATATAGTATATATATATATATATAGTATATATTTATATAGTATATATATAGATATATATATATATATATATATACATAATTTTGAACGGACCCCATTTTCGTCATCTCCTGGATAGTATCGATGGACATTTGAAGAAATTTTTCGAAAATCGCGTAATGAGTACGACCTCAATAGCTGATTTCCCCTAAGGGAAATCTGCTAAAAGCAGTAGTAGCCTCAAGTTCAATACCCTTTCTTGTAACATATTTAATGAAACAGTGATGCCATTAAAACAATTGGGTGTCAGAAAAAGAAAACCCTTCCCGCAAAGCTAATAATTACACCAAGAATTGCCTTCCAACCCAATAACCTTTACCGTGTTGTAATGTAAGTAAATAATTTACCCTTTCCTTTCTAATTCATTTTTCCTTTGAACGGAACCGCAGAAAGTCCTACTTACTGAAAGAGATTTAAACCTATCTTATTTTACTCAAATTATAAAAATCCATAGCCTTAAGTGAAGATCTTTGAAGGAAATGGGGAAACACCGTACCCGTGTGAATGATATATGTATAAATAACCACCAGTGTAAAATAAGTAAGTAATAAGTAAAATACTCAGCGGATTTGCTATTGCATTTTTGACTATGATTATTTCGATTTCTTGATGGAAATTTACTGACAGAATTATAACCCAAAACATTCTTGGACCTTTCAATAATGAATCATATTGATATCACCACACATTCCACTGTTTATTTCTCCCAGTATAAAAACTCTACTAGACTAAAGATGACTAGATATTTAAGCTGGAGTGAAGAATTTAATGGTTACCCTAAGTCAAATGCGTTTGAGTTGGAGCGGGGGTTAACTGAATGCAGAAAGCAAATAAAATACATATAACTCGACTGATATACGAGTTAGTCAAAAAGTGTATAAAACCATATTTGTAGAAACTTACATTCTAAACAAGGAAGTATATTTAACATTTTGTGATGTGCATTTGTGATGATGAGAAACATATCAACTTCTTCTTGAGAATGTAATATTCTACAATTGCTATTCTATATATTAGTTGTCTATTTAACCTTCAGTGAACCCCCACATTATTTTCATACTCATTTTCATTTCAACAATTATATCACAAAACATGACCTGTGTAAACTCTTTGGTATGTATAAAAATGGTTCTTGCTATGGGTGGAACGGATTTTTTGTTTGTTTCATATTTTGCTGCGTTGGAGATTCGTATGTTTGCTCAACTTCTAAAATTGGCTAGACGATAAGACATATGCCTACCGAATGCCGTAAACGACGACATGAGGACTTCCCCTTCGACTTACAAGAACTATTGACAGAAGAATACATTAACAACATATATTCATACCTCTAAAAAATTCAAATAACATACAAACTATGTCTGCGTCGTAAAATCATAACACATACACAAAACCAATAACACACTCACACGCACACACACACACACACACACACACACACACACACACACACACACACACACACACACACACACACACACACACACACACACACACACACACACACATATATATATATATATATATATATATATATATATATATATATATATATATATATATATATATCACAGTTTTCACAAACTCACATTTATTTTATCCCTGAGACGTTTCGAATGTCCACACACCTTCGGTAATGGTAATTTAACCATCAAAATTTTTTTATTTTTTAAGTAAATCCTTATATTATACGATAGTATATTATGTAATAGAGTCACCTCCATAAACATAATTGGCTAAAAACAATTCTAGCACTTCGTTAATATTAAAGTCGGTTGAACTAGGCAATTATAGTAGTCTGGTATAAGATAATGTAAAGAACAAACTTTTTTTTTTTAAATTGGTATAAAAATAGCCCCCTGAGTAATTGTGCCTGGTATAAAAACTTCCGCCACGCAGGGGCTGCGTAAAATAAGCAGATTTCCATGTTATACTGGTATGACGTTGTACTGGTACACGGTTATACTGATCTCTTCTCGCCTTTACTGAAGACTGAAAACAAGAGAGCACCAATAACTCACTTAATATTTCAGTTACGAATCAATGTATAAAACAATAATTGAGGAGGTCTATGTAAAAAGGACTGATAACTGAAAACCTAGTATTGAGAAATTGAGTGCAAAATTTCACTTGTATATATCGTTTAACCTGGAACTTGTGCTACTTGAACTTCCAGTAATGAAATTAAGTTCAATTTTTGGTGATCTAATTAATGCCGAAATAAAATAAAAAATCGTTAAAAATATTAAATAAACTCCTTTTAAATATTACCTTTAAAAACGTTCATCACTAATAACTTCTTCCTAGTTGCTCATTTTTAAAAAGGACTGCAACAAACAAAACTAGCAAAATACAACCTAAAGAGATATAAACACGAAATTTCGTACGGATATAAAATAGACCACAAGGAATCTAAAAATGCCATATCCCCAAAAAGGACTTATACCGCCATAAGCCCTTTTCACATAGACCTCCTCAATTGTAAAACATCAGTAATTAAACAATATTAGTTCTATAACATTTTTCGATCCGTCTCATAATAATGGAGATATTTTGAATTATCGAATTCCCCTACCCCTCTTTACCCGCCTCCCCCCCACAACTATTCCATGTCCGATTTCTGTCAATAAAAGTTAAGATCTTTAAAGTTGATAGAAAATGTTGAATATCGAGTATGGTATAGAACAAATAAACATAATGAGTTAAATAAAAAAAAATTTTTATTACGTTATCACACAACGAATTTGCTTTGTATTTAGTTCAGTAATTAGGAAAGAAGAATTATTAAAATGTATAAGTAAGAAAATATATAAAGTCAATATATGAACAGACTACATTTACTTACACAAATTAACACAGAGACCCAAATAAACAGTAAATTATAAACTATGGAAGGGCGTAATAACCATGCAGTTGTTCGCCCCGACAAAAATCACATCACATCACGGAACGATTTCAGACGACGATCTTGAGCTTTAGTTTGACATGAAACGCTTATATATCGAGTTTGGTAAAGATAAAACAATAATTGCGAACGCTAGAGAGGTATCAGACATATATATATATATATATATATATATATATATATATATATATATATATATATATATATATATATATATACACTCAACCGCAAAAAAAACCGGACACTTAGATTTAGTCTTATAATTTTGTTAAATACTTAATATATATGTATATTAATCTTTTTAATTAAAATAATTGGTTAATCTATAGGTTATTTAAACAAAATCTGCAAAAAGTGAATAATTTTTATTGATTATTTACACAAAAATACAAAAATAAAAAAAAGAAAAAGATAAATTAACACATTTAAAAAAAAAAAATTATTCTTCATTTTTATTACAGTGAATGGTAGACGTCGCTACCCCAAGCGTTTCGGCAATGTAACGTAAGCTCCGGCCTTCCATCTAAGTTTGAAAGACCCATTATTCTGGACCGAAATAAAAATAAAACATTAATTAAAGAAAATGCTTGGTTAATAATTAAAGATGTTTAAATGTGCGAAAAACTACTTACAGTTTAGAATAGGTCAACCTCACGACAAATAAATCTAATCTGAGTTTTATCTAATTTTTTACTAATCCTGAAGGGATTAGTTCAATGGACGTAGACTCTAAATTCTCTATAATAACTAGAATACCCACATAAAGAAAATTGCTGAAAATTAGCTTTTAATACGACAAAAATGAAGTGTCCGGTTTTTTTTGCGGTTGAGTATATATATATATATATATATATATATATATATATATATATATATATATATATATATAACTTTGAACGGGTCTCATTTTCATCATCTCCTGGGTAGAATCGATGGACGTTTGACGATATTTTTCCAAATCACGTCATAAGTACGGCCTCAATAGCTGATTTCCCTTTTTATATATATATATATATATATATATATATATATATATATATATATATATATATGAACTCTAAAATTAACAGGTTGGTTGAAGTAGTCATGAATGACTTGAGGTGGGGAGGAAAAGTGGCGGCGGCTAAAAGCAAAGGGCGAGTGATTTGCTTACTCTGCGCCTTGATTAAGGTTATTGTTATCGAGAGGTTATTTGATTGTTTCTCGTTCCGCGAGCGGTACCCCCTGTCAGACCCATTGTCCTTTTCAATGCAGCTTCATTGACGGCGGCTTATCGTCTCCAGGCTCCAAATGCTCTGTCTTTGTTCTACTAATGCCTCTTTTTTAGCGGCATCTCTACAATCAATTCTTTGTTTATCAAACCGACTTCAGTCCTAATCTACTCCTGTGAGAGTATTAGAAATGAATATCTGTTGATCTAACAATAATGGTTTCAATTTGTTCTGGAGCCCTTTTTCTATGGTTGTCATGCATTTTCGCAATAATTGGATTTCTTAACTGTACTGGCTAGACAATCAGTATTTAACAAGTAGATAATCATCGAAATGTCGCCGTCGAAAAAGTAACGTCTAGAGAGAGAGAGAGAGAGAGATTTTCTGCCAACAGTAAACCCCAAGTTTTTTTCATTGCTCTTTAACAAAAAGTGAATACTTCTGTCATAGCTATCGTTGAAGGCCGTCATCACTGGATGATGGATGGAAGTTCAGTTGGCAAGCGATTTCGATGTGATGCCACCATCTTCAAGCCCGTCAAATGCATCGACAGCATAGCGCCATTGCCAGCTGTACTCGACCATCAGCCAGTGACGACGGTCTTCACCGATAGATATGCCAACAGTATCATTTATACTGGCTGAATCATTCCCTTTATCTGATTTAACAAGCGAATATATAAGTACATAAAACGTGTTATTCCAAGCTTAAATACCAAATATTATACTCAGCAGAGTCTTTACTTGATCAGATACATGCAAGTCAATTATAATTGTTTTCCTTGACTTGGTTATGTTTATCTACACGATAAGCGTTGTTTAATCGTTTCATTCAACACTAAAGATTGTATCCGTTAATGGCTAAAATCGCACTAGGAATAGGGGGGGGGGGTTAAGAGGGGGGAAGGAAATTGAAAATTCAAAATATATCCGTTATTAAGTAAAAATGTTACAAAATAAATCCTGTTAAACTATTTTTGCTCTACACAACTGTTGTTTTATACATTTTTCCCCGCTCAAATATTAAACGAGTTATTCGTATTTTTTGTTTATTTCAGTGTTCGGTAAACCCCCACTTCTGCACATGGGAGTTTATTTAGAAATAGGGAGCATACGGTGAGATGTGATCATTAGTGTGTCGTGCCAGCATGATGGAAATCTGCTAAGTTTACACAGCCGAGATGGAGTTTTTAATTCTTGAGAGGCCTCGGAGGCCACTCAGACAGGAGCGAGTACACATCGCCGATTTATAGGCAGTACTAAACTTGAGGTAGGCCTTGAAAGCTAGGCTCTGTAATAAAGAGTTGAACCAAGTTGATGTGTCGGCTTTTTTTCCAACCATAGTTGTATAAATCCTCCTCCATCAGCCGGGAGATTCAAGTTATTTATTATCAAAAAAAGAACTAATAACTCCATATATACAAACGTTTGACGATAGCAAATTTTCAAAACTTTACCTGGCACTGATTTACAAGCCACTTCACGCATATAAAACTGATGGATAGTACACATCAACACTCCAAGTGAAACAGTACAGTGTATGCCATCTTTTACAGATATTTTTGCAATTCTTTGGTAAACATTTTATCTGTCTTCTTATAGAGGAAATTGAGGTAGCGACTAGACACCACTAAGTGATGCAAGCAAATCCTTCGAAAAGCAAATGTGACCCTTATTCACATTACCAGTATATTAATCATTGTTCTTTTAGTAGATTTAGATCCCTTAAGGGAAATTGAGGTCCAACTCATAAAGCGATTTTCAAAACATAATCTTTAAATTTGCGTCGAACCTACATACAAATTTTATTTGCGATAATTTATTACATTACAACAAATACTCCATTAACAAATTATATTACAACCATAAAAAAAAAATAAACAGCTTCTATACATTTGGGCTCGCTACACCCTTTGAGATTGACCACGCGGGTACTGGGGTAACGCGCCTAAGCTCGCCTAACGCATCTAGGACAGACCCTAACCTAGACTTAACACAAGAAAAATAAATAAAAGTACACTAGCTAAAAAGCCCTCTCGTTTGACAGATCTAAGAGGTAAGTAAACACATCTGAACTAAAACGTAAACAACCTAAAACGGGGAACAGACGCATAAAACCTACTGACTAACGGACAACTAACTTAGTAGAACTTTTGACGGGCTTGAAGATGGTGCCATCGCATCGAAAGCGCTTGCCAGCTGTACTCGATCATCAGCCAATGACGACGGTCTCCACCGACAGGTATGACAACAATAAGCTGTTGTATTATGAAGCACTTCATTTGAAGTCGAAATACTAAATATTGTTCTCAATAAACTTTCACGTTTTGAGATAAATGTAAATGAAGCACGTGTGAAATCTGCTTAGTTTACATAGCCCTTGCGTGTCGGTCTTTTTTTGAAAAAAGAAAAAAAATAGAAATGGGACATATTTTATAATCTCAGGAAAAAGGTGATGAAAGGAAAATAGAATCAATTGCATATACTTAGATCCCAAATTGTGTGGGTATGTGGAATGTCGCTTTAAAACGAATAAAAAATGGGAATGTTCTACTGGCTTATGGGAGAATAGTATTAAGAAAATTTTAAGTACTTGATTTAATAAAGGGTCAGAATCAATGAAAATGTATGTATATAGTTCCCTATCTATGTCCCTGTAACTTAAAAAATTAATAACTGACTGGAGTGGAGCACCTGTGCACCCGAAACTGCAGGTATGAAGAAAGAATGAAAGCCTACATGCTACCTGCATAGTCCGTCACGCAGGGGCTACATAAACTTAGCACGGTTTCTACGAGGTATAACTCGCTTGTGAACTCATCTATATTCTCTATTTCTATGCAAAAAAACCTATAAGTAAATGGGACGGGGAGATGGGGGAGGAGGTGGGGTTGGCCGAAGGATGAAAACAAGAAAGTACGAATAACTCGCTTAATAATTCAGTCATGAAAAAATGCATAGAAAACAAGTATTGTCATATGTACAACTTACGCGCTCACACACACACACACACACACACACACACACACACACACACACACACACACACACAAAACACACACACACTCACAGAACTCATGTGACATGAATCCATAGGGAAGGCGAATAAGAAAAGTGCTATTTCAGGAGGACGGCGATTCTTTAGTGCTCGATGAAAATAAAAATAAATTGAGGTGAATTGGATGAGATCTTTTTTTTTTCGAAGGCATAATAACCAAACCTTTCACATTTTCCCAGTTCATATATCCCTACTCTTGGTCTAATTTAAGCGAAAAAGAAATCAGCTTATAGTTTACTAGCTCAGATACCCGGCTTCGCCCGGGAATTCATTTGAGGCTGAATGGTGTTGGTGTTTTTTAGAAGGCTTTACATTGCACAATATTTTGACATTTACCCGTCCCAGTGTTTAGGATTGATACCCGTCGTTGCCGGTGATTTGCTAATAATAGAATTATTTGTTCGATAATTCTTCACAGTCTTCGATATTTTTATATTTCCCTTCTCTTATACATGTAAATATGGTGAATTTTTATTTCAGGCCTCCCTTATAACCCCCCTCCCGTTCGAACCTAAAAATTTTAATGTAACTTATAATCATGGAAGAATTAATGCTAATTGACATACCGAGTTTTGTTAAGTTCGGTTCAGCCGTTAGTGCCCGCTAAAGTTTTAACGTAGAACTCATTTATACTTAGGTATACGACAAAAGTGTATATAACAAAAGTTACTCCAAATAACAAAATAAACAACTTTTGTTATGTTTATATTTGCGGAAAAACCAATAGGAAACGAAATATCGCTATTTTTAATTACAGGCTTCCCTTATAACCCCCACTCCTGCCCATCTATAGAAATGTTGGTATGGCTTATTATAATGAAGGCCTCACTGCCAATACACACACCGAGTTTTATTTAGTTCGGTTGAGTCTTTTTTGGCAAATAATATTGTTGACTCCCGCTATAATTTATAGCGTATAACGCATTTAAACTTCGGTATACGACAAAAGTGTATATAACAAAAGTTACTCTAAATAACAAAATAAACAACTTTTGTCATGTGCATATAAGCCGAAAAACCAATAGAAAACGAAATATCGCTATTTTTAATTCCAGGCTTCCCTTATAACCCCCACTCCTGTTCGTCTCAGAGAAAATTAATATACCCTAAAGTCTAAGTTGGGTTAGTAGTAATATACATACCAAGTTTCATAAAATTCGGTTCAGCCGTTTATGCGTGAAAAGGTAACAAACAAACAAACAAACAAACAAACATACACGAAAGAAACAAAATGCAGATATGGTGTCTATGACATGTGAAACGAAAAGTTATCGTGAAATTTCGCGAAAAAATCAATGTACAGACAGAGGTTACAATTTTATATATATATATATATATATATATATATATATATATATATATATATATATATATATATATAGATTATAACACGTTGTTAAATTTGATAAAGCTCAAATAAGTATTGCTAACTCTCTAGAGACTGTAATATAAATATATCTTGTCATCTATTGGATAGGCTCGGTGGTGATTTGATAAAATAACTTCAATAGATGATTTCCTTTTAAAAAAATCTGCTGGAAATAACGCTTATCAAGTACGTAAGTACGTAGCTTGTTTACCATTTCTTAATAGCTCAAAAAGGAAAAACAAAGAAGACTTCATTAAGAAGCTATTTTTTTTTATTATTATTATTTATTAACGTCCACTTTTTACAACTTAGGCTAATTGGGACAGGTTATCTACAGGTTACCACCCTTTTCTAGCAAGGGTGGGACTAAGGGTTTTATTTAATGAATTCCGTCACTAAATAAATTCCTCCGCCCAGGCGGGAATCGAACTCGCCACACTAGGTTTACCATTTGAGATTAAGGTCACCACCTTAACTCGCATGGCTAACCTGAGCCCCAAGAAGCTATTTAAACATGAACAAGTTACCAATTTTACGATACTAACTGCCAAATTTCAATTAAAGATGAAATGGTATTCATTTGTAAAATATTAAACTAAATGAGGAAGCCGTGCTATCCTTGTTTGTTGAAATGTATTAACAAAATTTGAATAGCGACTATTGTTAATAGTGTCTATAAAAACTTATAGAACACAAAACAGAATATGTTTGCTCTCACCACAAATGGGAACGGTGTTTAGCGATAGTTAATTAGTGAAATTGGTAGATACTGACGACCTGATCTTTAAGGGTTTGAGAAACTAATTATGCTGTGAATTAATAAACGATTACATTAATATATGCCTATCACCTTTAAACAGTTATTTAAATCGCCTTTAATTATGTTAATGGCCTGTTACAAAAGGCGTTAAAACCTGATGAATTTGAAATTATATTTTAAAACAAGAATAGTCTGTTACGAATCAACAAGACTGCTCTCGTCAATTTAAATATTGAGTCGATTAATGAAGTAACCTGCACTTGTTCGGAACTAACGAGCTCCGAAATCTTTCCTCTTTTGCCTGTCAGTCTCAGTCTTGAATTCCAGCATATTGCCTTTGAATTGCTACTTCAATTTTATATTACACTTCTATTCTTATTACTATATTCAAGTCATCTTAAAATAATCAGGATAACTCTCTCTCTCCTCCACTACTTATAATGAAGTTTTGTCGTACTTCGCGGATCTTAGTTCTTAGAAAACAGAATCGGTTAACTGGAACTGTGCAATATGCAGAAATTTTACGTGATATAAGTATTATAGAAGTTATCTTTGATCATCTTAGCAGGTTTCTCTTAAAAAATATAAGTTAGAGACATTGTACTAATAACGCGACTGTTGAAAAATGTCTTCAAACATTCGAAGACTTCCGAGTAGCCGAAAATGAATTTATTCTATTTTAATAGCAGATTTCTTTTATCTATATATGAAGGTTTGTCGATATTGAAATCAACGTTAGGCAGGCAATTTCTTCGTGTATATATATATATATATATATATATATATATATATATATATACATATCTATATATATATAAAATTGTAACCTCTGTCTGTACATTGATTTTTTTCGCGAAATTTCACGATAACTTTTCGTTTCACATGTCATAGACACCATAACTGCATTTTGTTTCTTTGGTGTCTGTTTGTTTGTTTGTTTGTTTGTTTGTTTGTTTGTTTATTTGTTTGTTTGTTTGTTACCTTATCACGCATAAACGGCTGAACCGAATTTTATGAAACTTGGTATGTGTATTACTACTAGCCCAACTTAGACTTTAGGCTATATTAATATTCTCTGAGACGAACAGGAGTGGGGGTTATAAGGGAGGCCTGAAATTAAAAATAGCGATATTTCGTTTCCTATTGGTTTTTTGGCAAATATGCATATAACAAAAGTTGTTTATTTTGTTATTTAGAATAACTTTTGTTATATACACTTTTTTCGTATACCGAACTATAAAGGCGTTATACGCTAAACATTATAGCGGGAGTCAACAATTTTATTTGGCACACAGACTCAACCGAACTAAATAAAACTCGGTATGTGTATTAGCACTAACGCCTTCCTTATAATAAGCCATACAAACATTTCTAGGGACGGGCAGGAGTGGGGGTTATAAGAGACGCCTGAAATTAAAAATAGTGATATTCCGTTTCCTATTGGTGTTTCGGCAAATATGCACATAAGAAAAGTTGTTTATTTTGTTATTTAGAGAAACTTTTGTTATATACACTTTTTTCGTATGCCGAATTATAAACGAGATATACGCTAAAACCTATAGCGGAAGTCAACAATTTTATTTGGGACAAAAGACCCATCCAAAATAAATAAAACTCGGTATGTGTATTATCACTAACGCTTTCATTATAACAAGCCATACCATCATTTCTAGGGACGGGCAGAAGTGGGGGTTGTAAGGGATGCCTAAAATTAAAAATAGCTGTATTTCGTTTTCTATTCGTTTTCGGCAAATATGAACATAACAAATGTTGTTAATTTTGTTATTTAGAGTAACTTTAGTCATATTCATTTTTGTCTTTTAACAAAGTATAAACGAGATATACACTATAAACTAAAGCGGGAATAACAGAAATCTATGCATAATGCACAAGAGACGGGAAATATGACAATTTGGAGGACAGTGAAGACTTACATAAAAAATTAAATTTATTATTAACAAATGCCAACAACGGGTATTAACCCTAAACACTGGGACGGGTAAATGTCAAAATATTTGCAAATTAAAGCCTTGCCAAAAAAATACCATCACCATTCAGCCTCAAATCAATTCCTGGGCGAAGCCGGGTATCTGAGCTAGTATATATATATAAACGAAACGCAGGTCTCTTCTTCTAGCTTCGCTGTACTTGCGAATTTGTAGGTGGTTTCGCACAGTAAATCATTAGTGGCTGAATTATGATAGTATTTATTTTAGCAAGGCATAACTGTGCACAATAGTTTAGCATATTTCCCTGAAGGGAAATCAGCTATTGTGGTCGTACCCATGACGCGATTTTCGAAATTGTTTTTCAAATGTTTATCGATCCTACCGAGGAGATGACGAAAATGAGGTCCGTTCAATAGTGTATCTGAGTATGTATATATGTATGTATATATATATATATATATATATATATATATATATATATATATATACATATATATACTAGCTGAGATACCCGGCTTCGCTCGAGAATTCATTTGGGGCTGAATGTTGGTGGTATATTTTTGGCAAGGCTTTACTTTGCACAATATTATGACATTTACCCGTCCCAGTGTTTAGGGTTAACACCCGTCGTTTATGTGGATTTGTTAATAATAAAATTATTTTTTTATGCAAGACTTCACTGTTCTGCATATTGTCATATTTCCCGTTTCCTGTGCATTATGCATAGATTTCAATTATTAATAAGAAAATATTGACATACATTTGAATAATTTTTTTCATTTGAGGTACCTGGTAGTTCATATTGAAAAGAAGTGTTGAGAAAATTTCTCTAAATAACAAATTAAACAACTTTTGTTATTTGCATATTTGCCGAAACCCCAATAGGAAATCACTATTTTAATTTCAAGCCTCCCTTACAACTCCCACTCCTTCCCGTCCCTAGAAATAGTATGGCTTATTATAAGGAAGGCGTTAGTGCTAATTCAAATACCGAGTTTGGTTTAGTTCGGTTGAGTCTTTTGTGCCAAATAAAATTGTGGACTCCCGCTATAGGTTTTAGCGTATAACTCATTTATACTACCGTATACGGCAAAAGTGCATATAACAAAAGTTACTCTAAATAACAAAACGAATAACTTTTATTATGTGCATATTTGTTGAAAAAGCAATAGGAAACGAAATATCGCTATTTTTAATTTCAGGCCTTCTATATAACCCCCACTCCTGCCCGTCCCTAGAAATGTTAGTATGGCTTATTATAAGGAAGGCGTTAGTACTAATTCAAATACTGAGTTTGGTTTAGTTCGGTTGAGTCCTTTGTGCCAAATAAAATTGTGGACTCCCTCTATAGTTTTTAGAGTATAACTCATTTATACTTCCGTATACGGCAAAAGTGAATATAACAAAAGTTACTCTAAATTACACAATAAACAACTTTTGTTATGTTCATATATGCCGAAAAACCAATAAGAATCGAAATATCGCTATTTTTAATTTCTGGCTTCCCCTATAACCCCCACTCCTGCCCGTCCCTAGAAATGTTGGCATGGCTTGTTATAATGAAAGCGTTAGTGCTAATACACATACCGAGTTTTATTTAGTTTGGTTGATTCTTTTGTGCCATATAAAATAGTTCACTTCCTCTATAGGTTTTAGCGTATATCTCGTTTATAACTCGGTATACGACGAAAGTGTATATAACAAAAGTTACTCTAAATAACAAAATAAACAACTTTTGTTATGTGCATATTTGCCGAAAACCCAATAGAAATCGAAATATCGCTATTTTTAATTTCTGGCTTCCCCTATAACCCCCACTCCTGTTCGTCTCAGAGGATATTAATATAGCCTAAAGTCAAAGTTGGGTTAGTAGTAATATACATACCAAGTTTCATAAAATTCGGTTCAGCCGTTTATGCGTGAAAAGGTAACAAACAAACAAACACCAAAGAAACAAAATGCAGTTATGGTGTCTATGACATGTGAAACGAAAAGTTATCGTGAAATTTCGTGAAAAAAATCAATGTACAGACAGAGGTTACAATTTTATATATATATATATATAGATAAGATATATATATATGTTACCGCTCTGGCGGTCACAATGTTTGTCTTATCGTTACCAAACTTCATATATAATCGTTTCATGTAAAAAGGAAGATCTAGTTCGTTAACGGCTGAAATGGAAACAGGGGGAGGGGGTGTTAAGAGGGAGAATTTCGAAAATTCTTAATATCTCCGTTATTATGCGTTATAATGTTCTTCAAATGTTCTTATGTACATTTTTTCACTATCATGATTTTTTAGTTTTCGGCTTTCAGTAAACCTCCACTCCTACTCATCTCTTATTAACAATATGCTATTATGTTATGAATCACTTTATTTGAAGCCTAAATACCAAATATTGTTATCATTGAACTATTACGTTTTAAGATAAATGCAAATACGGAACGCATGTGGGAAATCTGCTTAGTTAAGGGACTAGATAGAAATATAAAATTCCCCGTCTCAGTTTTTAGGGTTTATACCTGAATATTTAGTATCTAAAGCAAGCTTATAGAATTCGTTATAGACTTAAATAATGATAAAAAATGATTTCCCGATCTTTCCGTCTCTACTTTTCAAAATATTGTGGACAATATTAATCATAATCCACTGATACCACTGGTTAATCAGTTTAAAAACATTTTTGACGTAACTTTGTTCGCAAAAAAATTCAGACTGAATAGTGAATGTGTATGTTATTCATTTAAAGGCTATAATAAGCCCTATCTATTTACATTTCCTGTGTGTGTATTTACTTTTATAAAACATTACATCTTTCTGGGGAAATGAACGATAGATGTACTATTGCTGAGTCTGTCATACTAAACGTTAAGCGGTTGTTATTCACCTTCAATTCGTTGTTCAAAACATTATGGGTCATAAATATCATACTAGTGGATAGCTTTTTTTTTTCTTATAAACTACATATTATTAACAAATTCTGTTCCCAATAGCAGCCCCAAGCACAATAAACGTGCGTATTTTATGTATTTAATAGCTATTATTATTAAAATATTCTATTGTATGCCAGAAAAAGATACTCATTATCTATAATGTTTCATAGTATGCTCTGTTATGTGTAACACATTAACGGAACAATGTTAATAAATAGCTCACATATCTGTGAGCACTTCTCCAACACTTTCAATCCTAAAAAATGTACGTTTCTGAAGATAATACAACATCATTAATAGAGTAAGCATTATATGCTGCTTTGTAAATCATTATAATGTAAAATTTAATGAATTCATTTAACATTACGCGCCATTTCATGTGTAGTTGTAGTTTAAAGTGCATATCATTATATATGCCGCTATAACTACACACACACACACACACATATATGTATATATATATATATATATATATATATATACATATATATATTGTCGTATTGTCTAGTAATTATGAGGTCAAAGAAACGTACATTCAACTGCAAGTAATGTATGAATTTCAGTAATTAGCTGCAGACTAGTCAGTGCTAGATAAATAAGAATAATTACTGTTACAACAACCATTTTTATAAACTTTACAAAAAATCCTGAAACATTGTCCTCGTACCTGAGCATTACGATTTTCGCGAAAACATGTCTATTACTTCGGCAATATTAGTATATTTTTTAGACAAGAACTAAAATATTTGGTGTATATTATTATGTTATGTTAATTTAATGGAAATAAATACATTGCATTTCTTACTATATTTCAAGTTTTATTCCGCAGAGATTTCCAATTTAGCAGAATCGCGTGCGACATACATTTAGATGTAATTGTATTACATAAAATGTGCTACGTAAGTATAGGCTGGTAGATCCAATTTATTGGGAATAGTCCTATGGGATTAGCGATTTGAGTGACTAGACAGCTGGCCAGCTGAAGGGTTATGTGAGTGTAGGTAATATGCTAGTGGGAGGGTAAACACTCCCTCGAGAGATGAGGGAGCAGGCTAAGTAGACTTCCATTTAGACGAGTAGCAGACGCCCCATCAGGGTGGCGTGACTCGACTATATGATGCCAATAACTCAAGTCCTATTACGCTACAACTACTTAATTCCCACACACTCGAAGTAAAAGACGTTCTGGGGCTAAATATAAAATGGTATCTTGACTCATGTGAAATGGCCGAAGGTCAGAAATAAACGCTGTCTCAATAGGTGGGTATTCTTGCCGGCAGATGTTCCTTAATGGAAATCAGCTATTTAGGAGGTCTTACTCCTGACGCGATTTTCGCAAAATTCCTTCAAATGGTCGACGATCCTACATAGGAGATTACGAAAGAGAGAGAGAGATCTCGAGATAACATAGAATATTTCTCCTTTATCACTGGAGGGCATTTCATGTATCTTCATATGTACGTACTCGCCAAGGGTCACACACGTGTAGTTTTTGAACCTTAGAATGAATAAGTTAACGAATTAGAAGAATCGCTAAGATGAACTGACAGTGAAAAAGGTAGGGTTCTGTGCTACTATCTATGAGCCGTATTCGAGCCTGACCAGACAGAGAGAGAAAAAATTTGGACACTTCAATGTAAAGAGCTAAGTGAGGCAATGCCAATTAAAGTTAAGTGAGGAAAAAAGGATTAGAAGCTCACTTCTATTTACTTAGTCACTTCAAATGGGACCATCAGTTAAGGGAACCAATTCACCCAGACACTTCTTTAGGTGATTTAGTTGTTATAATAAACTGAAGTACGCATAGTTTTTTACTTAAAAGTGAAAAGTTTTGGTTTTCATATTTCAAGAGAATACGTATCTCACATTACTCAATAACCGCTAGCCTTAGAATATTGAAATTTCATATTTGGAATTATTGTAACGTCTAGTTGTACACCTCCCATTTTGATTGAAATCGACTAAGGGGAAGATTTCGCCTGGATTGAGCTTTGCTTTTCACCCAGTTGGACAAGTTTGTAAGGATTTTATAAAGACAAGTTATACTTAAACCGTTTTTTTAAATTAAACGAAATTAATAACAAAAACTGTAAACAATATTTAACAAGTATTATTAAAAAAATAATAACTTGAGGCAATAGTAAAATAACAAACAACAATATTTAATAGTTTATTTATTAGTAAATTGCTCAATGCAACAAGTATTCCCATCTTATAAATCAAAACTGTAGTCTATTCAACCAAACTTTGTGGTATAACTTGTACAGGAAGTTCTTGACTATAATCTTTGTTCTTTATTACTTTTTTCTAATTTAATTTTCTTTATTTTTCAGAAAACAAAAACAATACTGAATAATACATGGAAGTATTGAAGCAGCAGTTTGAATTATCAGTTATAGAACATTATACCATCCAATTTGTAAATTATTTTAAAAGCACTACCCACAAAACCTGAAAATTTTAAAACAAGTAGTCAGGCGATACAAAATTTTTATTGATTAAAAATAATTATCGATTAATGTAGTTACTGGCAGTGACGGTTAGAGGTTTCTCCAGGTTGGTTCTAAGTGAAACATGCTGATGTCAGCATGTGTAATCTCGTTTTTCTATGAAATCCATCATTTTTGGATCTCTTTCTAAACATGGTGGGGGAAAAAATAGTACGGTTAACAAGACGTATTTCATTATTTTAATTGAAGTTTAATGATTAATTTCTTTTTAAAGTACATAATTGAGCATTTCTTAATAATTTAAACTCAGCTCGTTCACCTAAAATATATGTATTTTTTTCCCAGATGTAATTTGGAGAACGTTTGCACTCATAATGAGAGAAAATATTGAGGATACTCTAGAGTAACCTGAAATGATTAAAATGAATAGTATCTGGAAAAACAAAAAAGATTTATTTGACATTATTTTGCTTAAAAATGATCTACAAGATACCATAAACGAAGTCAGGCTACCTTGAGCTTTTTTGATAAAAATATGTTAGAATTTTATAGAATACATATTAACAAAATTCATGAATATCTAATTTGTTTTCTTAATTAAGGCCTTCCGTGAACAAACTTTCATGTTTTCCTTTCATGAATCTTTGTAAAAATTTGAAATTATAATTCTCGGTGCTGTTTAATACAGAATTAATGACCATCTAACCACAATTTCCGAGATAAGACATATATTCTGAACTTAAGGGTTCAGGTCATTTTAATGAGTAAATCCCGAATGATTTATTTGAGATTTGAAGCTGCCCCATGAATAAAAAAATACTTTTTTAATTCTTACTCTTATAATTCCAAACTAAATATTATGTGATTATTGTGCACAATAAAATATTGCTATTGGCGTATTATAGAATTGGTTAGCAGCAGTTAAGTTAACTATAAACGTATTATAAACAAATATGATATTTAAGCAAATACCGTCCTTTTGAAAACAATCGACACCTTCTAATTTCCCGGGGGAAACAAATTAGCACCTTTCAGGGACGCCTGCTCCTGAGCCTGTTCTCATGATGCGCTTTGTCTAAACTAACAAATGCTTACAATATATTTGTATCGGGAGTTAGGTCTCTTTAAAAGTAATAAATATCTACCGAAACGTCAACAAAGAATTGTTTTATCCTTTACATTACCGTCAACCACTTAAAGAGAATAAACAAATATAATTACTGGTAGATTAACAATTTATTACAAATTAATATTCGTTCTCACATTTCACAGGCTAAAGTAGTTTTTTTTTTATATTTTCAACTGTTCACTGTAATATAATATGGTTAGATTAGCAATGTACTTATGAAAGGTAGCTCAATCACATGAAATGACAAACTTTTGGTATTAACTGCATGAGGGGGCTCAGGTCAGCCATGTGAGTTGAATCGTTGACCTTTATCTCACATGGTAAACCTAGAGTGGCGAGTTCAATTCCCGCCTGGATAACTGGAATTTAGTGGCGTAATTCATTAAATAAAATCCCTAGTCCCACCCTGGCTAGAAAAGGGTAGTAACCTGTAGATAACCCGTTCCAGTTAGCCTTAGTTGCAAAAAGTGCGCGTTAATAAATAAATTAAAAAAATTAACTGCGTGATATTGGTTCTTATATTATATTGACAGGGAAATTTATTGATATAAACCAAGTAGACTATTCGTTAAGCGTTTCATGACCTTTGGTTATTATTTGGCTTAATATTTTTATGTTATCTATATCTCGTATTTTGTTGCATTGAGTTTTAAATTTAGGAAATGCATACCACTTCATTAGAAATAACTTTTTTTAATTGATTCGTATGTCCAGTCTATGTATGTTGTTTTATTTGATCATAGCTAATGCAACACTGGACAAGTGTACTTCTGGATTCCCATAACCTTGGATCAGAAGTAATGATGTAGATAATTTTTTTTTGTATTTACAATACAATTAAGGTATCTACAGATTACGTAGGCCTAAATATAGAGATTTCATTAACATACAATAAAAACCTTATCGGATGCCCTTTTTAAGTTATTCTACATGGGAATGCAAAATACTTATTAAGCGTAATTTTTACCTTCTCGAATTAGTGTTTAAGTAATTTATAATTGTACTGACCTAAAGCAACAAGTAAAGTCTTACAAGATACCAATTATAAAAATGATTTGTTCGTCATGACGCCATAAAAAGCTCATGAAAATCGGTTACTTAAAGTGATATCATTTTTAATACAGAATAAATATATTTTTGTCCTTATAATTAGTTGATTTTATTAATAATATTACGTCATGTAGTTTTGTGGTCAAAATGGACGATTAAAAATATCTTTATTACGGTAGAACATACACTGACTACTCCAGAAGTTATGCTGAAAGAAAGAAGAATCGTGAAAATTCCTGAGAATTTTTCGAATGCCACAAAAGATGATGAAGACCTTATTAATAGAATTTTCACATAACTAAAAAACTTATAAGTTTATCGCCATATTTAATACGTTTCAACTGTTCTGCTAATGACCCACGGGGTAGAGACAGTACACCAAATAAATAAAAATATCCTTAAAAAATCATGCATATGCATGATTCAGATTAGCAGTATCTGCTAATCCTCAATAAAACACAATTTAAGAGCCATGATTACAAATAATGCTCATTAATTGAGAAATATGGAATAGAATACCATATAAAAATTACCCTTAATAATTATTTTGCATTCCCATGTAAAGTACTTTAAAAAGAGCACCCGATAAGGTTTTTATTGTATATTAATGAAGTCTATATTTAGGCCTACGTAATCTGTAGAAACATTAATCTCATTGTAAATACAAAAAAAAAAATTATCTACATCATTACTTCTGATCCAAGGTTATGGTAATCCAGTAGTACACTAGTCCAGTACAGCATTAACAATGATCAAATAAAAAAATATACATAGACTGGACATACTAGTCAATTAAAAAAAAGTTATTTTTAATGGAGTGGTATACATTCCCTAAATTTAAAAACTCAATGCAACAAACTACGAGATATAGATAACATAAAAATATTAAGCCAAATAATAATGAAAGGTCATGAAACGCTTAACGAATATCCTACTTGGTTTATATCAATAAATTCCCCTTTGAATATAATATAAGAACCAATATCAGGCAGTAAATTTTTTTAATTTATTTATTAACGTCCACTTTTTGCAACTAAGGCTAATTGGGACGGGTTATCTACAGGTCCCCACCCTTTTTAGCCAGGATGGGACTAAGGATTTTATTTAATGAATTTCGTCACTAAATAAATTCCTATTGCCAAGGCGGGAATTGAACTCGCCACTCTAGGTTCACCATGCGAGATAAAGGTCAGCGCTTTAACTCACATGGCAAACCTGAGCCCCCTCATGCAGTTAATACCGAAAGTATGTAATTTCATGTGATTGAGCTGCCTTCCATAAGTACATTGCTAATCTAACAATATTATTTTACAGTGAACAGTTGAATATATAAATAACTACTTTAGCCTGTGAAATGTAAGAACGAATATTAATTTGTAATAAAATGTAATCTACCAGTAATTATATTTGTTTATTCTCTTTAAGTGGTTGACGGTAATGTAGGGGATAAAACAATTCTTTGTTGCATTAAGAGGCATTAAGAGCTGCCACAAGCAAACCCGAAGCATGACCACCAGAAGAAGCCGGTTGGAAGACCGGTGAAATATCGTGGGCCACCACAACATAGATACCGCTGGAGACATGCCGCAAAAGATAAATAGAATTCTTTGTTGCCGTTTTGGTAGGTATTTATTACTTTTAAAGAGACCTAACTTCCGATACAAATATATTATAAGCATTTGTTAGTTTAGACAAAGCGCATCATGAGAACCGGAGCAGGCATCCCTGAAATGTGCTAATTTGTTTCCCTGGGAAATTAGAAGGTGTCGATTGTTTTCAAAAGGACGGTATTTGCTTAAATATAATATTGGAAAAAACACAATTTAAGAGCCATGTTTACTAATAATGCTCATTAATTGAGAAATATGGAATAGAATACCATATGATGATAGCTGTACAGAAAGTACACGCAGATTACATCTGTGAATTTCTTTACGTTGGACATTTACGCAACTCCAGCTTTTTGGATCTATCTACCTTTCCGTTTGAGTTACTTAATAAAGAATTTTTATTTTCCTATCTGCATAAGATAATCAAAACACCTACTTAAAATCAGATTGTGAATCAGGCCATCCATGCTTTTGAATGAAATATTAGTTTTAGAGATATTCTATGCTACGAAATTATATGTTATTATCTTTTATAATTCTACACTTCGAAATATAAGTGTTGCGTGTAAACAAATCGTTTAAACCAAATATTGATTTGAATTAAAAGATAATTCCGATAGACTTAAAATGTAGGTGAGCATAATAATATAATTTTAATATATAGAAATATGTTTTCATTTTTAAAAGGATATCAGTCCTCATTATCGATTCAACCAAAAATGTTGTCTTGAATTTGTATTCAGTTTATAATGCCCGTTTTGCTCAGCCTGAGAAAAAAAATCTACTTTCTTGCTTCAGTGTTTAAATGTCTTATGCATATTGAATGTATTATACAAAATTAATAATTTATAATAGTTTTGGGAAAATTTTAAATTAAACCAGGATACCATAATATAAAACAGATCAAAATAAAACTATAAATATTTCACAAATGTCTGATCATCTGAAAACTCTAAACGTAAAAGGTCCGTTACACAGGGCTGCGCAATGTAAGCAGATTCTAATTGTTATAGAATGACTCACTGGTCACCTCATCGCACCTTCTATTCTGTATGTCTCCCTTAGTATATTAAGCCTATCTAAACAGAAATTGAAATGTACCATGAAAATAAGTGTTTAGTGGCTCAGTCCCTTAAAGTAAAAATCAGACAATTGTATGTGTGAGAGTTTACTAAATCCTGAAAACATTAAAATACAAATAACTTGGTTAATTTGCTAGAAAAGAAAACGTGTAATGAACTACAATTGTAGAAAATTAAATGTTATGTTTCGTTTTATAACATTTTTCATTTCTACTCATAATAAAAAACATATTTTGAATTTCCGCCCCTACTCCTGGTCCAATTTCAGCCATTAACGAATATAATCTTCCTTGTTGATTGAAATATAGGTTTAACATAGAGTTGGGTATAGACCAAATAAATATTTCCGAGTAAAATCGCAATTGATGGTGTCAACAGACAACGCATGCTCATGCGTCTAACATAATGAAGGTCCGTTGAAACAATATATCGCATTTAAACCTTGAAATATACGTTCCATGATATATTGGATTATTTTTAACGTGCGATGACTATGGCCTTGCCATAATATTCAGTCTTTAGTGGTTTACTTAAGGCTAAATATTAAAAAATGCAAATATCTGGGTAAATATTAAAGATAGAAAAACGTGTATTAAGCTTTATTTATAGAAAATAAAATTTGCAACCAGATTGGTTATATACCATTTTTCGATCAAACTCCTAATAACGCTGATATTTTGAATTTTCTCCCCATCCCGTCAACGAACTTCTTATTTATTTTATTTATTTATATTATTCTGCATTTTACCCGGAGGGCTATTTGCAGACAAAAGATAGTTTATGTAACAGTAAAAACGTTTACTGTCTTATGGTAATTTAATAGGTTTTGAACAGTATTTGCTTCATTCTTCAGAATTTCGAGAAGAGATTATCCGAGATCATACATCGTTTTGGCCTTAGGTAGCTGTAGAAAAGGCAATGTACTAACACATGTTCTACTGATAATTTTGAGTTGCAATTTTGGCGGGCTGGATAAAAGAAATTTTTTATGAGAAAAGTATGTGTGACCAATGCTTACATATGAAATATTGTGTAATAAAATAAAATGATGTTTTCCATTTCCTAATATCTGGTTTAATTTTTACTAAATCGCAATTTGATGATAACCATCTTGTGTTACACTTTTGATTCAGTATTGTTCGATCATATTTTTGGACGTCTTTTGGAGATGCTATGTCGGGGAGTTACACTGCTAGCAGAATTTAGAATTCATTTGCTTCCAAATTGATTTTAATATTTTTATGGAATGGCACTCACATGAAAGTTATTTCCTTACCACTCATTTTGTAATATAAGTTATGTATAGCAAGGATTACAGGAGTTTGAGAGTGAGTTTGTTTTAAAGCCATTACCAAGCATAGTGTTATTACTTGATATGTGTACCTTTTTGGTTCCTCTAAAATAGCAAAAGCCTCCCCTGAAAAGATTGTATTATCTTGATCTTTAGTTCTGGATGAAACGCTTATATATCGAGTTTGGTAACGATCTAACAAATGTTACGATCTCTACTAAGTTTTAAGACAAGTGGTCTTTCATGGTCTCGTCGTAGTGTCCATCGTCCATATGCGACACTTTTATATCATTACAACGAGAATGTTAGTCATTACTTTCTTTGTTATGGATGGTGGCTACCTATACCCACTTCTAAAAAGGCTCTCTTACGCCCTTTTCAACAGAGGTGAGGGCTTAATAAATTTTATCCATACGCCCCCAATACAATTGAATAATACATTACTGTTGATTTATCATTCATTACTGTTCAAAAATACTAGAATTCGAATTAAAAATTCCAAAATAGTGGATGTATTATAGTAGACTTCTGCTTTCACCCCAGTTGGTTATCATTTTTTTTTTTAATTCTTTCAGCGAATATAACGTAATAGTTCTTCTTATTCTGGACCCAATATTTTTAAATGTTCTTCATAGTTTCATGGCAAAGGTCAAAAATAAAAAAACAATTTTCCCGCGCAAACTTTATTGATGAATAATGTTTGTGCCGAAAAAAAAGTTGTTGGTGACCCTTGCCAGGAACCTATGAATAATTACTTCTGAAATTTATATTTTAAACGTTTCATTCGACGTATGGAACACTTTGTTAGAAAAACTCAAGGCACATGAATTTAATATAATCGAATAATATTAATAAGCAGAATTAGGTGATATTTCCAAGATTTCAAGAAAACTGATTTACTGTATATAACACTAAATTATAGGATAAACCTGTTCGTGCAAGCCAACTTTCTAGCTTCACTTAAGCATTTAAGAAATCAACCTTGGAGTTTAGAAACCTCATTGCGTGCTTAACACCACTTGATTAAATAGCTTCTGTTGACGAAAGTACTTTATCTGGCAGCCTGTCACACTCACGTCGCCCATGGAAACGGATGCAGCCACTAAAATAAAGATATAAATAAAGGTGTTAATCGGCGGCCTACGTAAATCTCCAGATAAAATTCACACAGCTCACAATCTAATCTATTTAATTTATCTCGGTATCTAAGACTCAGTGAGCTAGCCGAGCCCTCAGTGCCCCAGTCAATTTAGAGCAGGAAGTTGGAATGGCTGCTAAGAGGCGGCCCGAATAGCAACCATTAGAATACAAATAGGCCCACGGTCTACGGGTGGTAGGTTAACTATCAGCTGTTTGTAAATTCAAGAGTTTATAAGAATCCGTCTTAATTCACACCTCTTCATTTTCTTTCATCACGGTGAAATTCTGAGGGAGGCGATAAGTATCTATGCTTATCTCCCCTATTGATGTATGACACAATTATCCACCAGATGTCTACATACACACTGCTTAAAAATAACGGAAAATCGTGATCATATACCTTTAAGAAATGGGATAGTCATCTGATATGTTCATTTTGAAAATGGTTTATTGTACTTTCTTTTAGGAGTTGACTCTCGTAAATGCACAGTACTTTTATGGAAGCCTGAAAATATAAAGCAATAATGAAACAATTACAAGGGAGTTGTATACCTTTTTAACACATGAATCTCTTCCAAGCTCTTTTCATGTCTGCCTGTCAGTCGTCCACGATTGTCTCCAATCTTTTAATTACAAGCAAATTTTTAGTATTTCTATATTATACAACTAATTATAACTATGCAGAAAGTGAAGAGATAAAAATAGTTTTGTAGTAGTTATTGTTATCTATTAACCTTTCTTTTAAACCACAACATATAATAAATAAAAGTCCGCCACGCAGGGGCTCCGTACTGAGCAGAATTCCCACGCGAAGGTTTACAATGGATAAATCTACGTACTGGTAACACCAACGTGAATGTTAATTAAATAAATACAAACGGTAAGGAGAAATATTTCAGTCAATTTAAGTTAACAATTTCTACAACGGATAGCGTCTGAATTGTAAACAAACAGGTCAGCAAAACTTGCAGAGCTGTATAGATAGCTAGATATATTCTAGACCGGAAAGAAAAACAATTAATGAAATGTATCTGAATATAACATATTAATTTTATTGAAAATTATTTACAATAGCTAGTGCTGTAATTTATAATGAATCAAAATAATTTTTATCTCAATCACTCAAATTTTAGTAATTCAAGAAAAAAAAGAATGGGGGGGGGAGGTCAACAGATAGTATTTGCATATATCTCACAAAGTAAAGTTCAATGAAAATCAAGTAATGAAGTGTTTCACGATTTAATAGCTTATTATTGATATGTCATGAGTAGGAGTGGGGGTTTACTGAAAGCTGAAAACTATAAAACCCAAATATCTAGGTTAATATTCATAATACAGAAAATATGTATAGATCAACTTTATAAATCATTCAATTTGCCATAAGATTGGAATTCCCCCTCCCACTTGTCCGATTTCAGCTATTATAGAGCTATTATAGAAACGATTAAATATCAAGTTTGGTAACGGTCAAACAAAAATTGCGACCACTAGAGGGTTAACAGACAAATATATGTATATAATTTTGAACGGACCTCATTTTCATCATCTGGATTGGATCGATGGACATTTGAACATTGTTTTCAAGAAATCGCGTCATGTATACGACTTCAATAACTGATTCCCCATAAGGGAAATCTGCTAATAAAATTAAACAAATTACTCATTGGAGATTATACTAAAGCACAAACATCCTATATTGAGCCACTGAGTTTAGCATAGTAATATCTATTAATAAAGGCTTTTATAAGCCATGGATCGAATTGTGAATTCATGGTTGGGCAAATGTTCCAGTCCTGTTGAGATGGAGTTAGAAAGTCGCTCGCTGAAAAAATCATTAAAAGGTACCTGCTTTATGAACTAATGGTTACCTTTTGAATGGGTAAATCAGGTAAGCCGTTTTTCATCGCCTCTCTCATTGCTCAAAGTAAGCATTGATTTCACAATCTTGTTTCCTTCTCCACTGAAAAGAATAATTGAGAATCTGCTTATAACTTATTCTTGTATGAGTAAGATTTCGATAGAACCTTATCAATACTGAACCTTAAATATTGCAGATCCCATGTTGGACTAGTTCTACAAAAAAAAAAAAAATATTGGCTTAAAGTTTCATACTTATTACCATAAAATCCATTTAAGAAAATCATTCGAAAGTGTGTGTACATTTTTTATTTAAATATTTATGACAATAAAGACTTCATTTACCACTACGATAATGCCCTATCCAGTTGTTTTTAATCATTTCATGTACCATAATAAACGTATCTTTTATAAAACTTTAGCTGATCTTGTGCCCAAAAATTTGGGTTTCAAAAGAATTTGTACCGTTCAGAAATAATGAATTAATGGGATTTCTAAGAAGCACTATTTTCATTAAAAATTACTCTTAATTAAAGTTTAAAAAATGCTTGAAAAGGAATTATTTTTTTCGGTCCTTATTTTAGGCTCCCGAGATGACAATAAATAAATTAACCGTTATTCCAATGATTAATGTTGTGGAAATTTATACGTTGGGTTAAACGAAATTATACATAAAAACAATGTTTAAGACAACTTTATTTTGTATATTTTTATTTGAAATTAATTGTAATTTAACATGATAAATATAAACGCTTAGCAATTGTAGCCTTCAAAATTGGATTAATTACTGGAAACTTAGTAGATTGAAAAAAATCATCCAAAAAAGTCTCCTGCGTAAACTAAGCCGATTTCCCACTTACCGACACCACATGCGGATGGTGTCATTCTCATTCTATTCTATATTTATCCTGCAATAGAAGCCAACGTAAACAGGATTTGACATTTATGATGGGTATGATGCGATTAATGATACAGTTAATTTAAGAGACAATGATATGAGTAGGAGTGGGGTTTTATAATATTATTTGGCAAACAATATTGACTCTATCTTGTCGTATCAGTCTCTATAAGATAGAGTTCTCGATGCAACTCATAACAACGGAGATTTAATGGTCAAAGCTTCCAAATTTTTAAATTAGCTTCTTTGGATAGAGGTACGGACTTTAAGAGGTCCTGTAAGCTCCTTCATCAAGCTCGTTCGCGAAACAGATCTTTCGCTAACTCCATACTCGTAGTCCTTAACAAAAGATCTGAAAGGAAACATGCCAGAAGTGTGAGCAACTATTTTTTAATGATGCCCAAGCTGCAAGAATCCAAGAACTAACTGACAACAAGAAATAACTGGGATATGGAGAGTTTTAAATTTAGCACCTTATCTAAACCCCACTTCAAACTTCTACATTAACGAACTTGACTTATGCACGAGACGTTCAAATACAGGATCTGGTAGCAATCAACGAAAAATTACGACCACTACTGGGGTGAAAGACAATTGTTTATATATATATATATATATATATATATATATATATATGAATTTGAACAAAGCTCATTTTTTTCAGGAGTATAACTTCAATAGCTGTTTCCTTTGAAGAGAAATCTGATATCAAGAAAGTTCTGATCAGGAAGAGAAGGTTGATAATTAGAACCGTTAATCAGAAACACACACGAGCTAAACGATTTCTGATAGTCAGTTCTATTAAGTCGGCTCGAGAAAGATGGTTAGGAGCGTTAAATGAAGTGTGGAAAGGCAGGTAGGTTTAGTTGGCTAGACGACTGAGGCTGGGCTAGGTTTCCGTTGCCTGAAATGTTGTTAAAAAGTCAATCTCGCAGAAAAACTAAACAGATTTCCTACAAGCCACACGCACTAGTGACCAGATCTCATCAAATATTTTCTATTTCAAAGTAAAAAGTCCGTCACGCAGGGGCTGCGTAAACTAAGCAGATTTCCCACGTGAAGTTTTACAATAGAGAAATCTGCCTAATAACAACTGTAGTAGTAAGAAACCTCTAAACCTAAAAAACATTGTTTCGGGCGTAATAACCCAGTAGTTCCTAGCCCCAAGAAACAGTTAACCTAACCTCTAAACCTATTCACGAGGGACGATAGTTATAGAAACGGCCGCCAGAGCTCTCGGCGGAAACTCCGAACATAGCCTACTGGTGTCCACACGCAGAATACAAATGCAAATATCTCGGTTAATATTCAAGATACAGAATAAATGTATATAACAATATTTATAGTAAATTTAATTTGCAATAAGATTGGTTATGTACAACTTTTAGATCCGACGTATAGTAACGGAGATATTTCGAATTTTCGAAAATCCTCCCCTCTAAACCCCCCCTCCCACTGGTCCGATTTCAGCCGTTAACGAACTTGATCTTTCTTTTTACATAAAACGCTTAAATATGAAGTTTGGTAAGGATCAAACAAAAATTGCGACCGTTAGAGCGGTAACAGACATATATATATATATATATATATATATATATATATATATATATAGATAGATATATATATACAGTTTTGAAAGGACCTCATTTTCGTCATCTACTAGGTAGGACCAATGGACATTTGAAGAAAAATGTCGAAAATTCCGTCATGAGTACAACCTCAATAGCTGATTTCCCTTAAGGGAAATCTGCTAAAATCGGATGAGTAGAAGTAGTGGTTTCTAGTGTTGCATGAAACAGTTAAATATCACGTATGGTAAAGATCAACTAAATATTTCCGGGTTAAGAACCTAAAATCTGAATTGATGGCACTATCACACATCATATTTGCACGTATCTATTATTGTAAAGGTCCGTGGAAAACCATATCTGGTATTTAAGCATGGATAAGACGTTTCATGATGTACGGGCTCATTCTTAACCCGCAATGACTAAGTCCGTCACGCAGGGCTGCGTAAACTAAGCAGATTTCCCACGTGAAGTTATACAATAGAGAAATCTACATACTAGTAACAGTAGTAGTAACGAGTCTCTAAACCAATTTCACGAGAGCCGAACAGTTACGGAAATGGCCGAACTAGCTTTCGGGGGTTCCTCACGAATAGACCAGACATCAGCCGATCTCATGCCGACCGTTACACTTAATTAAAATGCAAATATCTTGGTTAATATTGAAGATAGAGAATAAATGTATATAGCAATATTAATAGTAAAGTTAATGTGCAATAAGATTAATTCTATACAAGTTTTCAATCCAAAGTATAGTAAAGGAAATATTTCGAATTTTCGAAAATCCCCCTCAACCCCCTCTTTCACTGGTCCGATTTCTGCCCTTAACGAACTTAATCTTTTGAGCTACTTTTAAAAGTCCGTCACGCTGCCTGAACTAAGGATATTTCCCACGTGCGTGTATGACACACTTTTGATCTCATATACAATCTTTCGATTCAACATATAATAATGAAGATATTTCGAAATTCCTCCCCTGTAAACCCCCTCCCCCTTCCGGCCCAATTTCAGTCGTTAACGAACTAGGTCTAGAATTTTCCATGAAACGCTTATATTTTGAGTTTGGTACGATAAGACAAAAATTGGAGCCATATATATATATATATATATATATATATATATATATATATATATATATATATATATATATATAAAATTTTGAAATTGCCTCATTCCTCAATAGAATCGGTGGACATTTGAGAAATTGTTTTTTAAATCGTGGCAAGAGTGCCACCTCAATAACTGACTTCCTTTAAGGAAAATCTGCTTAAACGTTTAAATATCGAGTTTGGTAAGGTCCAAAAATATTTCTTCAGTGCAAATAGCTGATAGCTTATTTCACTTAAGTCATTATGTTAGGAAACCTGCTAAAGGTCCTCAATTATGGTTTATCGAGTGGGCATTGATGATCAGAGCAAACACCTTTCCCCTACGGAACCGCGCCATTGAGTGCTAATAGGTTTTCTAGAAGTTAGGGAGCTAATGGAATCGAATGGAGGTAAAATAAGAGAGACCTGCCTCTGGATTAGGGAGCAGGGCAGTTCATCTATTTATCTAATACTAGCATCTATTGGAAGGCAGGAGATAGGCGTTGCCAGGGGGTGCGAGGCAAAGGGGCCGACCCTTTAGGCGGCTAGCCAACCCTTACGATTAGGACAATTACAGCATGATAATTTATGAAAATGTGAGAGGAGGCCGGGTAGCAGGTGGCTCCTCCCTACCCCACAATCTTCGGTCGACCAAAGGAATTAGCCCTACGGACCGCTTACCGTCCTAATTAGAAGTGAGAAAAGTATAATTTGATTTCCTAAGCCAACACCTAGGTTTTTGGGATGTTTTTAAGTATTTGGTAGCACGCAGGCCATTTTTTTTTAGCGATTCCTTTTCACTGTTGCAACACCATCGATAAACAAAAAGTCTGACACGCAGGTGCTGCGTAATAAGCGAATTTCCATAATAATGAAGAGAGGAGAAGTTAAGCATAAGTAAATAGGTTCTTATCATATACAGACAGTCCTTTTTTATTTTGAAATACCGGAAGTGGATAGTTTTAATCACATTGACTGATAATTGAAGAAAGCCACTCTGACCACCAAATAGATTGTATTTTGTTAGGTCTTTCAGAACATGTGTGACATCTTAAGGTAATATTAACAATAAAAAACATTTGTTGCCAATAATGTATATACACAAACACACTTGAATCATGAATATGTTTCTTATACGTTATTCTTTTCGGAATGTCCGATAATGATCCATATAATCTTCAGAAATATGCCCAATCGTTCATCTGTCCCTAAATATATAACACGTTACATAAATTCACGAAAATTAGATGCATTTATGTTATACATTTTATTCGTGATTATCATTAATACTTACTTCTGGAAAATCCATCAAACCTCTAATTATGAGTCCTAAATTTAAATGTGTAGGAGGGTTAGAATACTTCTTGTGGATGACCGATTAAAATACACAAGTATAGAAGGGGTTACTGAAGGCTGAATAGAAGAAAGCGCGAATAGCTCACTTAATACTTCAGTCACGAGACAATGCATAGAACAGCAATTGTAGAAGATCATTAGTTTAACAAGATTTATTCTATAACATTTTACGATCCGACTCATAATAACGGAGATATTTTGAATTTGGGAATCCCCCCCTTTAAACCCCCACTATTTCAGGTCCTTTTTCGACCAATAACAAATATGATCTTAGTATTGACTGGAATATCGAGTATGGTATAGATCAAATCAATCAAATCACATTTTCGAAACAAAAAGGTACAATCATAACACAGGCCAACGATGAAAAAACTTTTTTAATGAAAATACCTTATTCTTATGTTGTTTAGGTTGCTGAATCCAAATATGATGCTTAAAAAGTTGTATCACCCACCATTTATTCACATTTTATAGTTAAATTCATGAAATAAAGAAACATTTTTAGAATTTAACAGCTTTTTCATAGTTAAGATAACATGAAAAAATAGGTCTAATGAACAAAGATGATGTTGGCAGCACTGCTGAAACACATGCTAAACAGCTGATGTTTTGTTTATTTTCAACATAACCTCACTTTTACGTTTCCTGTACATGTGCTCAGTGCAATGTCTCATCGCGGCTGTAAAAACTCTGCTGACAGTTTTTGTTATATTTGTGGTGAGTTTGTTATTAAAAAGCACCAAAGAAACATTACAGACTTTGTGAAAAAGGTTTATCTAGCATACTTTGGAACCAAACTTGGAGACCAGGATAAACCTTGGGCACCGCATAAGGTATGTTATGTATGTGTTGAAGACCTCAGGAAATGGTCAAAAAAAGAGAAAAAACACTTTAAATTTGCTGTTCCCATAATATGGAGGGAACCAAAAAATCATTCCGATGACTGTTACTTTTGCAGTGTAGATATTACTGGTCATAACTCTAAGAACAAGAAGGTAATAAGCTACCCTAACCTTCCGTCCGCCATCCGACCAGTAGGGCACGGTGTAGATTTGCCAATCCCGGAACCACCAGAGGACTTAAATTCTATTGAAACAGAAGTATTTTCTGATGTACAGTCGGAGTTAGATGAACACGATGAAGAATTCCAATGTGTTACAGAAAATGTAGAGCCTAAATTGTTCACTCAGGTCGAGCTTAATGACTTAGTTAGGGATCTGGGCTTAACAAAAGAAAAAGCTGAACTGCTTGGCTCTAGGCTAAAAGAAAAGAACTTGCTGGCGGCTGGAACCAGCTTTCATGTGTATAGGAAGAGAGAACAACAATTTTCGAAGTATTTTGAACGAGAGGGTGATTTGGTGTACTGCTCAGACATTCATGGTTTAATGAATGAGTTTGGAATTGAATACAAAACAGAAGATTGGAGGTTGTTTATTGATTCATCCAAAAATAGTTTGAAGGCAGTTTTACTACACAACGGTAACATGTATGCCTCTGTACCTGTCGGTCATTCTGTACATATGAAAGAGAGTTACGAAAATCTAGAAATAGTGTTAAATAAAATAGGTTATTCTGCACACGGTTGGATGATATGTGGTGATTTGAAAGTTACGTGCATGCTCCTTGGTCAGCAAGGGGGTTTTACCAAATTTCCATGTTTCTTGTGTGAATGGGACAGTAGAGCTCGGAATCAACATTGGTGCAGAAAGAACTGGCCTGCTAGGGAGTCTTTAAAGCCTGGCGAGAAGAATATTTTACGCAAAAACCTTGTAGATCCAAAAAACGTGCTCCTACCACCACTACATATTAAGTTAGGTCTCATGAAACAGTTTGTAAAGGCTTTGCCTAAAGATGGGCTTTGTTTCAAATATCTCTGTCAGAAGTTCCCACACCTTTCAGAAGCTAAACTGAAAGAAGGCGTCTTTACCGGGCCTGATATTAGAAAAATGATGTTTGACGTTAACTTTGAATCCACAATGACCTCAAATGAAAAAGAAGCATGGGTTTCATTCAAGCAAGTTGTCACCAAGTTTTTGGGAAATAAAAAAGACCCAGAATATAAGGCTATTGTTGCTAACATGTTAAAAAAATTTGAACAGTTAGGATGTTTGATGAGCCTGAAAGTTCACTTCTTGAGCAGTCACCTCGATTACTTCCCGGAAAATTTAGGAGATGTTAGTGAGGAGCAAGGTGAGCGTTTTCACCAGGACGTTAAAGTGATGGAAAAACGTTACCAGGGCCGCTGGAATACCAACATGATGGGGGATTACTGTTGGTCACTTCACCGGGAAGTTCAGCAAGCTATTCATCGCAGGAAAAGCTACACAAGAAGCTTCAAGGAAAAAAGGGAAAGAAAATATAAAGCAATTCCAGTTGACAAGTGGACCTTGTATCATCACATAAAATTACTATTCCAAGCATTTTACTGTAAATACAAACCATTTTTACGATTCTACAGTGTTTCATTGATTTCCCTATATACTGTAAATGGGTATTAGACTATATAATAAAATACATTTTGCTTGGAAACTAAGGGTGATACATAAAAACTACGAGCAGATTTGGATTCAGCACATAAAAATCTATCAAGATCAGCTATTAAAATTAAAAAAGTTTTCAAAAAGGTTTTTTTTGTTGGCCTGTGTAAATGATGACATAATCAAGCAACATTTGCCTGAATCTCGGATAATAAAGGTCTCTTGGAAACAATATTTGGTATTTAAGCTTTGGACAAAGTAATTCATGATATAACAGCTGATTATTAATATGAAATGAGCAGGAGTGGGGGTTTACTGAAGGATGATTTCTAAAGCAGCCAAATATCTCGATTAATATTCATATTAGAGAAAACATGTATATAACAAGATTTATAGACAATTGTATTTACAATAAGATTGTTACTATACTTGCTTCTATTTTTCGATATAGTAGCGGAGATATTTAGAATTTTCGATATTTCCCCCTCTAACCCTCCCCCCCCCCCTCACACAATCGTCCGATTTCAACTGTTAACGAACGTGATCTTGCTTTTTACATAAAACAATCATATCTCGTGTTTGGTAACTATAATATATATTATTTATTAACGTCCACTTTTTGCAACTAAGGCTAATTGGGACGGGTTATCTACAGATTACCACCCTTTTCTAGCCAGGGTGGGACTAAGGGGTTATTTAATGTATTCCGTCACTAAATAATTTCCTTTGCTCAGGCGAGAATCGAACTCGCCACTCTGGGTTTACCATGTGAGATTAAGGTAACGAAAAGGCAACAATTGCGACTGCTAGAGCACTAACGGACAAATATATATATATATATATATATATATATATATATATAAAACCCTTAATGGAAATCTACTAAAATGCGTTGATAATACTTATTGTGAGTAAAATAAGCGTCTTAAGTTAAGGGCTACAAAATATAATATATTAAGCTTACTGTCCATAAAAATAGATCAATTTGTGAATTAAATCTTTTGAATCATCATCATAGTCTAGAAACTACTACAGAGTAGGAGCTAACTCATTTTCGTTTTATTCAAAAACAAAATAAAATATGCTTTAGTTCATTGTTCAAGCACAAAAGTACACTTGGACAAGTATAGAATGTGTATTCATTGCAGAAAGGTAAATTAAATAACCACGATATTTCGAAGTACACAATATGAGCAATCATGAATATATGTTGCGAGAAATGGTATATATTTCTTTGAGTTAACTATTAACATTGTATAATGTTCACCATCGTTAATCAATAAAGTGAGTTGAGTGTAATTTAATTAGGAGTGTTTTCCCTTTATCTTCAGTGTTTTCAATAGACTTCCATAAAGAAAGATAGGTACGCAATAAAATTAATATCAATTCATATACTATGTTCATCTACTCATTTATTAAATGAAAATTATTAGCCCAACAGCCCTTGAAGAACCAACACCAGCCACGCGTCTGTGGTGGGAGATAAGAGATCAGTTAAACCCATTTTCTGCAGTACTGTGGTGTTATTACTGGCCAAAGATAGCTATTTCTTTGATAGATTAGCTACTAAATAGCCTCACGATGTTGAGAGGACAGCTGGGAAACGAAAAAATCCAAATGAAAATCCCGGTACATAACCCAGATATATAAAATGTTGGTGGAATTCGGTGGAAGGTTCGAGCACAGCACCTCTGATGCACAAGTCTGAATTCTTACCTACTTGACGACCCTCTCCCCCTCAATTTAATTGATATTTTAATTACCTCACCGAGAATTAAAATTAAAAATAAAATCCATACAGGATGAACGTTAATAAAAGTTGTGAGAAAAAGAACCATTATTCCACTCTATTGTTAAGCATTGCTGCTATTCTAGTAAGGCGTGTAGGCGTGGAGACACTAATGATTACCTTGGAAAATAATTTACGACGCTCTTCAAATTATTGTAGGCATTTGTCTCGACCACAAGAAAATACTTACTTAAAGTTGTAAAAGAATGACAATGTTAGTTACGGTGACAAGTTGCGACATAAAATTTATGCTAGAACAAATAAGACGTTATGGCTTGTTTCATTTTCCCTCAATAGTTTAATATAACGTAGACCATGAAGTAGATTCCACTAAAAGCAAGTAACCACTATGACAAAATAATGACGTCAAGAAAATTTTCTATAAAGATATTCTTATTTGTAGAAGTACACATATCTAATTGATTGCCTGTGTTTTATTAGCCAATTACACAACAAATGTTGTAAAACTCAAATTGAGTATACGTTTATTATTAAATATGCCAACGTCCTGTTGATGTTTCATCAGGAGTAAATTTACTGAAAATTACAAAACTGTTTTCAACATTTGGAATTAGCCTCCTTAAAGTGTTCACTAGCCAAGAATTAACTATAGCAATAATGAGGGCCCATTAAAGGTTATTTGTTTTAAAACTTGTTGTTCATACACGATACAACAGTTGAGTGAAGTTGATCATTGTTGATTGAGTAAACTCTAAGGAGACTGCCTTCCAATTGTGATAAACAGTACAAACATTTACATAGATTAGATAATAAGCATTGTAGAGCCCCTAATCAAGATGGTTTCGCTTTGCTAAAAACTCATAAATATTACGAAGTTCCATGATCTCACATCAAGTAAAGGTTTTCACCACCCTTTAAAATACAGTGTAGTCCATTCCTGGAAGAAGTATAAGGAAAATGATTTATTCATATTTTTCTCAAGCAAAAGTTAAGCTCGCCTACTTTTCCATATCAAGTGCCCTGATAGGAAAGTATGTAAATATTTCTTTTTGCTCCATTAAAATAACCACATTTCCCCAATTTTTATTGTCTGTTGTCTTCTATAATTACTCTAATCGACCTTTAAGTTTTTTTTGGAAGCCCGACCACCTCTATAATAAGTTGAAGTGAATTCACGAAATGTGGCATGCTTGTAATGAGTGATTATTATTTTTTTTTTTAGTATATATTTATTCGTTTATTTGCAACAACATATATAAATATTACAAGCAAATGGTGTGAATGATATAACAATTGGCTTGATTATTCACTTGAGATGGGAAATTGTCCATTGACAATACCCACATTGGAGGGAACATTGGCTTGTACTACATGGAGTTACTGAGCACTACACAAGGAGATCTCTTGGCCACTGACGCTTCAGTCATCGTCTTGGATTTTCTGGAATATGGGTAGATGAAAGTGATTTGACTAGAGGATTAGGATGTGCGGGAAGGAGAGAGTGGAATTTCTGATATCGGGATTTTGCGAGGGCATTGACAAAAGGAATGTTTTTACCCTTCTACAAATCGATTATTATTTAAAGTATTATTTAGCACTTAATAGTGGAGAGGATAGCTCGGTATTCTGTCACCTACCTATGATCATGGAAGTGACTGTATTGTCATGAACGCTATTTTGGGATTCTAGTTCCTCGATTTAAACTATGGAGTTAGTAACATTTAATTAGTATTTTTGTTAATCGAAAATATTAAATTATTCCATAGGTATTACTAAAACCTCCTTTAGTATAATTATTAAGTATTTTTCAGTTTACGTAAAATTTCAAGTGAGGGGTCGGTTCTTCATGTAATTTTGAGCAAATTCAGAACATAAGAAATAAAAAATAGGGGTTCCATTTTGAAGGATGTTAGAGACAAGAAATCTTATTTCCAGTTTACATAGATAAATATTAACTTTGAGCAGATTTGAGATCCTCGAAAAAAATAGAGAGAACGCCATCATCCCCAAATAAAAATAGAATAGATAAAAAAGGGGGACGCCTTGGGGGGGGGGCTCCATATCTATATATACTTGTCGTTTTGATTGAGCATTACCAAACCGGATATTTAAGCATTTTATGCAATTTGTAGAAGATCGAGTTCGTTAACGTCAGAAATCTGTCCAGCGGGAAGATGGAATCGAAAATTTAAAATATTTCTGCTATAATGAGTCCAAGTGGAAAATTGTATAGAACCGATCTGGTTGCAAATTTAATATCTCTAAATGTTGTTGTATAAATGTTTTCTCTACTTCGAATATTCTTCTACTCATCTCGTATTAGCAATAAGCTTTTAGATCATGAAACGTCATGGTAGGCATTTGTGCTAATTCTTAGACTAAATATCAAATATGGTTTTTAACGAACCTTTAATGTGTGAGATTTACGGAAATATGCCCTATATAATGTCATCAATAAAGTTTATATTTTTTTCAATATTTATTAGATCGATTATACACTTAATATTTAGCGATTCATGTAAAGCTAAAGATAGAACTTGTGAATGTTCGTAATCGGTCCAGTAGGAGGGTAAAATAAAATAAAAAAATCGAATAAAAATTTTGATTCGAAAATTGTTATTTGATCAAACTTGTTAGTCATATAATTTCTTACAATTGTTGTCGGATGTACTGTTTCTCTAATTTGAATATTAAACTCATAATTTGTATTTTTCACTTTTCAACAATTTTATCACTAATTATCTCATGTTCAACTTAAATGTGATCTTGATGCTACATAGACTATAAATGGACAAATAGAAATCGAATTTGAGATAACATCATCAACGTACTATTCCAGCACGTGGGAAATCTTATTTTACGCAGTTACGAACTTTTATCACTTCATCTCTCATTTCCTACTTAAATGTCTAATCAAATTTACATAATCTTTTCTTTTCTGGGAGAAATAGACATGACTGAATTTTACTTATTTTTTTTTTTTTTAATTTCCCCTCAGAAAATTCCCTTTTATTGTACTCACATGGTAAGATATAAACCTCCAATTGGGGTAACGTTTCTTTTTAATTTTTAAACTGAAGGTTCATTATCCAAAATCTCAACTTTTTATTTTTCAAAAATTGTAAATCTGAGTATGTTAACCAGCAAATCAAGTCTAAAATTATATTATATTGCTACTCTCTTCTAAATATTTGTAGGGGTAGGTAGACTTCCCTGAATCACTGCGTCTCGTTCGCCGTACCTCTTTGGCCGGAACCAATGCAAGGCCGGTCTTCAGTCCCTGGAGAAACCCATGAACTCTGTGATAATCATGCCGGTTGGTTTTATAGTGCTTTGTGCTCAGGACAACTCTTCTACACTGCGAGGAGCATGGACGTGTGTAATTAAGGGTGCATCCATTATAAAAACGCAAATGCTTAGCATATTAAACAACAAGAAGTCACATTAAAAGTAGAGTAGTAGAGTCTTCTTGAATTTGATTTTTTATTATTATTAATAAGATTAAGGGAGCTCCCATTCGTATTACTTCTTATCCGAATTCGGAAGTTAATTATTTGCTCCTGTAGTGGAGTTTATTGTTTTTATGTTATAGTAATAAAGTAATCATTTTGTTATCCCATAGTTATTTTAGTACACTATTTTTTTTTTTATTTGTGCATAACTGCATCAGTAACGAATCGTTATTATAAGTGCATGTTACACATTGATAACAAGTCATTATCTATTACCATATAGATAACATATTGAAAACAATTAAAATACATTTAGACGCTGAGTACGAAATTTTGCTATGGCAGGGATATTAGCAGATTTCTCTTAAGGGAAATATATATATATATATATATATATATATATATATATATTAATTTTTGTACTCAAAACTTTATCTGTAAATACTGTAGGTATATCGTTCAGCTTATGTTTTTGAAATCACAAAGTACAATGTTTCCTTACTCCTTCTTGCGAGATTTCTATTTCAAAATATTATAAAGGATTCTCATTACTAAAATATATTAAAACTGATGTATGACCACAATTCAACTATTTTTAAAGCTTTCATAATAGACATATATATTTGTCTGTTGACACTCTAGCGGTCGCAATTTTTGATTAATCGTTACCAAACTCGGTATTTAATCGTTTTAAGTAAAAGAAAGATCAAGCTCCTTATTGGCTGAATTCACTTCAATTCAAGTGGGGGGACTTATTGGACCAGTAGGAGTTGGGTTTAGGGGGGGGGGATTTCGGTAATTTGAAATATTTCCGTTACTATACGTCGGATCGAAAACGTCTATAGAACCATGCTTATGGCAAATTAAATTTACTATAATTATTGTTATGTACATTTATTCTGTATATTGAACATTAACCAAGATATTTGCATTTTATTGAGTGACTGCGGATAATGGACGAGATGAGATCGGCTGATGTCGGTTCTATTTGGGACTTTCCGCCGAAAGCTAGTTCGGCCGTTTCCGTAACTGTTCGGCTCTCGTGAAATTGGTTTAGAGACTCGGTACTACTACTGTAACTAGTATGCAGATTTCTCTATTGTAAAACTGGACCCCTGCGTGGCGGACTTTATTTTTAGTTTATGTTATGTGCAAACCTAAGCGATTTTGTATTTAGAAAGAGTTTGAGAAATATGGTGAGAAATTGAAATGACCTGAGGTAGAGATGGAAGTAATTGTGGTGGGGAGAGGAGAAAGGTGGGAGATAGGCAGGGCTCCTTTGAGCAGTTATTTCCTATCTTAAGCACAGCCAAAGGCTAACTTAAGGTATGCTATTTTTAAACAGTCATTGAGAAAAATAGTGAGTGGTTAAGGGGGAGTTTGTGACGAAGAAGAGTGAGAGGTTGATGGGAGATATTGTGGGAGGAGAAGCTGGGAGCGAGGCGGGCCCCTTTCATCTGTCGGAAGGTGCTTGCCCGCCAATAAATCAGCCCTATATTACCCTAAATAAATTGGCAGTGGTTTTGACTCAGGCCGGTCGGCAGTTAAAATCCTATTACAGACCCAGACATGGTGTAATAAAACCATTCTGGGCTTTGATTTATACATTCAGTTTGACTGACCCCCGACACCTTTTCGGCGGCTAATAACATCCTTGTAGCGCGGCGGGCTGGTCCGCGGAAACCCCCTCTCCTCGCCAAACCCTTCATTTTGCCATTTTACTTAGCATGCATTTAAGGAAATTTACATTTTTAGAAATTAGGACATGATAGCCCGCCGACTGAACAAGAAAACTAATCTGAGACTAACTAGATGAACTCTTCTTTTTTATAGTGATCTGATGTCATGAGCTCATACAAACAAGTTAGGTAGACCGTTCACGTGCTCCATTCTGAAGATCCCAAAGGATATGATAATTATTTAAGAACAAAATAAAATCCTGCTTGCTTTTTAGTATCCAAGTTTATTTCAAAGGAAGCTGTACACGAGAGAATCAGAATTAGTTTGGGGTGGTAATTAGTCTGGGGTGCTTTAAATATTAAGCAACAGGTGAATTATTTTCTCTTAAATTAATTTTTTTAGTCAAAACTCGATCTGTAAATACTGTAGGTATATCGTTTAGCTTGTGTTTTTGAAATCACAATGTGTAATATTTCCTTACTCCTTCTTGCGACATTTCTATTTCAAAATATTATCAAGGATTCTCATTGCTAAAATATATTAAGACAGATGTACCGTACATCTGTCTTAATATATTTTAGCAATGAGAATCCTTGATAATATTTTGACCTGTATGACCACAATTCAACTATTAGTAAAACATTTATAATACACGGAGATTGGTTCACGAAAGAAATTTGATGTCATAATGGTATAATTTTTGAATGCGGACATTATGCTCAGGGCATAGTCTCTGTACCTGAGGTGGACCTGTAGCGAAGAATCCATAGGAGGGTATTTGTGATGATATGCAGCAATGGATTCTGAAGGCAACAAACAAATGACGAGTTGGCGCAACTATATAATGATCCTGAGTCATCATATTTAAAGTTGGAAGACTTCTGAGAGGTGGGCATTTAACATGGCTGCCCGAGGGTCATATCCTGAACAGGTTGGTGGATGAGCATTATTTACCATAAACGGGGAACGAACAGTAGGGGCCTGAACTGGTGGCTCTCAGCCCCTATCGAAGGGAACTTACGGAAGGCAAGATGTATTTAGTGTCAATATGCCATATTTTTTGTTTTAGAACAATTTCTTACAGCAATAAATACTGCCAGTGGTATCTAAGCGTGAAACATAAATATAATTACGCCTATTCGGAGTAACATAGTAATGCCAGATTAAATTAAGGCTTTATGCGGCTTCTTCAAAAAATATTGTTTTTTTGAAAAGGTAGCTATTAGAGAAAGTGGTTGGCTTGGCTGTTCAATTGACTAAGTAGCGTATTGATTTGATCATCTAAGAAGGGCAGATACTCACAGACAACACAAACGTTTTTACATATACTTTATGACTGTTCAACATTTAATCAAAACAGATCAAATTAAGTAATGAATATAATTTTAAAAGACAGTAATTGGCCAGAACCACCTCATATAATATTTAACAAATATAATAAAGAACTTATAAAATTTATCAAAAGCAAAAATACATTAGAATGTAAAGTTGATTGTGAGGAATGGGAATCATAATTCAATATATTTACCTTACGTAGATTCGCAAATTAAACAACGGTTGAGTTTAACTTTAATTGATATGTTTTTTGTTCTTATTTTATTTATTTATTTACTTTTTCATTTCATTTATTAATTTTATTTGTAATTATCTTACTTATTTTAATATTTTATTTTATTGTTATTATTTGTCTTATATTATATTTGAGTAGATAGTTAATAAACATATATATACTGTAAAATAATATTATTAAACGTTAACACATTAACATTAAACATAATCATACATGTAATATGCCATGTGGCAATGGAACATGTATTCAAATAAATAAGTCCGCGTACGTTTACTATGAGGAGGAAAAAAAGGTCCGTCACGCAGGGGCTGCGTAAATTAAGCAGATTTCCCACGTGAAGTTATACAATAGAGAAATCTCCATACGAGAGCCCAACAGTTACGACCGAACTAGCTTTTGGCGAGAAACTCATTCGTCCGTTACACATAACAAAAATGCAAATATCTCGGTTAATATTCAAGATAGAGAATAAATGTATAAAACAATATTTATAGTAAATTTTATTTGGAATAAGATTGGTTTTATACACTTTTTTGATTCGATGTATGGTAACGGAGATATTTCGAATTTTCGAAAATCCCCCCTCTAAACCCCTCCTCCCACTGGTCCAATTTCAGCCGTTAACGAACTTGATCTGTATTTTTGCATAAAACGTTTAAATATCGAGTTTGGTAACGGTCAAACAAAAATTGCGACCGCTAGAGCGTTAACAGACAAATATATATATATATATATATATATATATATATATATATATATATATATATATATATATATATATAATTTTGAACGGACCTCATTTTCGTCATCTCCTGGGTAGGATCGATGGACATTTGAAGAAATTTTTCGAAAATCGCGTCATGAGTACGACCTCAATAGCTGATTTCCCTCATGGGAAATCTGCTAAAAAGAAGAAGTGCAGATGGTTGAATCTCAGACCATTAAAACAGGTTTTCGTAAATAGAAAAAATAATTAATATTGAAAATTAGGAGTGTATTTTATCCGCGATGATAAGAGAAAACAAATACGAAATATCAATATTGTATTTATCACCAATGCAAGGCAAGGTTTTTATTACATTTATTGCTTGATTTATCTGATAAAAATTTGTTAGTCTGATGTAAGTAATTGTTAACACAAATGTTAGAACAAATAAGTCCCTATGCTAGATGTATTTGAAACAGCCATAAACTAGTCAACACCAAAGATGTATACAACTTAAGCATGTATTTATAGCATTTAAATAATATGAAACATGTTTTATCTTTGAATTATTTCAAACAAATATTTGTCGAAGCCAAAATTAGGTAATAAACACTCAAACAGTACAAATCGAGGAAAACAATACCTATGGTTTAGCAAACGTAAATTACTTATGAAATTATTTTATTTATCTTGTTTAAAGAAATAGCTTTCCACAAATAAGTTAAAATAATTTCTAATAAAATATGTTTATATTTTTCATTTATTTTCTAGATTTATTATTTTTGTAACGGAATCCTCCTCCTTTGGTTTAATCGCCAAAGTTATCGGTGTTGAAAAATGAATAACTACTATTTTCCTGAAATTCCAGTATTTGACTTTTTATTTCAATTGGTGCTAGTTGTTAATTTGGGCTGTTTTTAGAAATGTTTTTGTTGAAAATAATTCATGGATAAGCTGCATTTTAATTAGTTTAAAAAGAAAACCAATAATATAAACTCACGTTTAAGATTATATTACACGCCTCTTTCTGGAAATCATTATTTAATAGTTACAAAAGGATATAATGACCACTGCATTTTCAAATTTTGAGCTTATCAACTTTCCCCAAAATCAACAGTTTTAAAACTTTATAGTTTTTTCATTTGTAGTCATAAGGAACCGAAAAAAACTTTCTTTTTAGCAGATTTCCCTTAAGGGAAATCAGCTATTGAGGTCCTACTCATGACGCGATTTTCGAAATTATTCTTCAAATGTCCATCGATCCTACCTAGGAGATGACGAAAATGAGGACCGTTCAAAACTGAGTGTGTGTGTGTGGGTGTGTATAAATATATATATATATATATGTATGTATGTATATTTGTCTGTTACCGCTCTAGAGGTCGCAATTATTGTTTAATCGTTACCAAACTCGATATTTAGTCGTTTTATGTAAAAAGAAAGATCAAGCTTGTTAATGGCTGAAATCGGACAAGTGGGAGGGAAGGGGGGTTTAGAGGGGAGGATCTTCGAAAATTCGATATATCTCCGATACTACAAGTCGGATCGAAACAATGTATAGAATCAATCTCATAGCAAATTAAATGTACTATAAATATTGTTATACACATTTATTCTCTATCTTGAATATTAACCGAGATATTTGCATTTTTCACTTTTCAGCCTTCAGCAAACCCCCACTTCTACTCATGTTACATACACAATACTCGTTTATGTAATAAACACATCATTCGAAGCTTAAATACAACATATTGTTTTCAAGAGTCATTTATTATACGAGATACATGCAAATATGTCCTGGTGACCCCCTACCCTTCTTAAGTTATTGGACTACTTAAATGTGATTGATTGAGATAAACATTATTCTGATTCATTATAAATTACAGTACTAGATATAGTAAACAGATTCCAATCAAATTAAAACGTCATATTCAGTTATATTACAGTAATTGTTTTTCTTTCCGGTAAGAAGTTGGCAGAACTGTTTGTTTACATTTCAGATGCTTTCCGTCGGGAGGTTTCTTATTATCGTTTGTATTTATTCACGGTGGTGTTGTGTTACCGGTATGTAGATTTATCTATTGTTAAACTTCACGCGGGAAATCTGCTTAGTTTACGCAGCCCCTGCGTGACGGACTTTTTTCTTTTCCTTTATCTGTTTATTCTTTTTTATTTTTTACACACTAACCTAAATTTGCTAAACCCATAGTTCACCTTGCTATACTTCATTAATACAACCCCTGCTAATCTATCATTTGTGTGAGCTCCCCCTTCAATCATAATTTTTGTTATGAATATTTATAACTGTCATCAATTCTAAATAAGTTTCACCTGGTCTTTATTTGCGTTATGCATATCTGGAATTTGATCTATAAATGTAGGAATATTTTCTTTACAAAGTTTTCTGTGGCTTACATTCCATACACAGTAGAAGAGTTAAAATGCCATAATAGTTAACACTAACTATTCCTGACGGAGGCATTGATAAACAGTAATCGAAAATAGTGATGAAGGTCTTAGCCAGCGTCACAACCATTTAGAAAGTGTCGGTCAACAGGGGGTGGGGAGGAGTTGAGTACTCAGCGGGTGAGCTCATGGCCAGATTGAAAACGAAACTTAGTACTAGCTTTTGATTGTTGATCGAGATGGAATAGATTAATTTATGCCCTTGCCTTTGTTCTTCTTTTGTTTGTGGGTGTAATGGAGTCAGACTCCCAAATAGGAATCAACCTCATAGAGCATTCAATAATATAATAAATTTAAACTAGTGTCGGGTCTTTTTTACTTAACACATGCCAGTGATTTAACTCATTATTATATCAATAACAGTGAAGATTTTTTGTTAACAATTGTTTATTTAAATATAACCAAGGTTTCTAGTAAACATGAATATAACCATAAATGAAATTAATAACATTTTTCATTGTGGAGGCCAATAGTTTCTCATTGATTCCAATATACATTCAAAAATGTCCCTATTTTCATATCTTCTCCTATATATAAATTCACAAAGATATGAATCAAACAAAGTTCTTCTAGTTCCACATTCGTTTTTGTTTCTTCTTTTTATACTAGCCCATAGCGACTCAATTCTTTGAGTGTGTGCACCTGTTTTTGGGTCAACAAAATTTTCACTATGATTGACAGTAAAATGTTTGTACCTCATTCCTGGAATTTTTTTCAAACCATTATATGACCTCCATAAATCTGAGTATATTGTTGTACCCGGTCGTATTGTATTTTTTATGCACTCCGTTAATGTTTCAGCTGTTCTGTCCGGTACAGCATAGAGGAAAACTTCTCTGTTCTCCCTACATACACCTCCAAAAACCCATTGATTTGGGTAGAGTCTTCCCTTAGTAAACATTTCCTTAATGAAATTTTACAATGTTTAAACCATGTGCCATTAAGCGCAGCAACGTATTGCCTACAACTTCTCATATTGCATTGATAAAATGGCGATCTAGTTTTGCTGAAATAAATCTTCATATAATGTCCTTTTTTACACTTTCTCTTTCTGTGAAGTACTCCATACTTCTGTAAATATTGAAAAGCTTTTTCTTCGGAATAGATCAACTTATTAAGTTTTAAAAGATTCATAATAAAAAATAAACACTCCCTAAACTCTTAACCTGAAAGTATACTGAAGATAAATGATCACATGGTAGTAGGCGTATCTAATATCAAATGATATGTTATCGTGATCACCTTTTTCTTAGAAAATTAACTGGCATGTGTTAAGTAAAAAAGACCCCTAGTGTCAATATGAGTCCTAAGTATTAAGTATTAATTAGGGCCTAATTGTGGGGCTTTATTCTGTCAACTATCTACGGTCGTGAATTGGCTGAATTGTCATGAACGCTATTTTAGGAATTTGATTCCTCAATTAATATTATTATGGGAACGTGAAAATAATATTATAGTCATAACATAAAAAAATAATATTATAGACATTTAAAGATAGTATTTTTGTTAATCGTAAATATAATATAATATATAATCGTAAATACAATTAGGTAGCGCTAAAAACATTCTTTAATATAACTATTATATATTTTTCACATTACCTAAAATTTCAAATGAGTAATCTGTTCTTCGTGGTATTTTGAGCAGATTCAGAATATGGTATAAAAAACAGGGTTTAAATTTGAAAATAGAAAGTTAAATCGATAAATCTTATTTCTAATCAACATAGATCAAAATTGACTTCGGACTTGAGATCCTCGGAACACAAATAAGTCTCAACAAATATGGTTTTGTTGCAAATAATTCATGGATAAGCTGCATTTTAATTGGTTTAAAAAGAAAACCAATAATATAAACTCACGCTTAAGATTATATTACACGTCTATTTCTGGAAATCATTACTTAATAAATACAAAAGGATTTATATATAACATTTACCGAAAGGATTTTATATTATTATATGAAATGTATTATTTTAACGTCAAAAACTACATATTTTTTACATTTAGTCGTCATTTAGGATGAAACACGGAATTGAAGGGTGCGTTTATGGTAACCATGTCGTCATTCAAGTGACATGCATTTCAATTTGCGTTTAAGCTCTATAAATGTAGGTATTGTTGGAGGTGGTAAATCTACTTGTTAGCAGATTTTCCTTAAGGGAAATCAGCTATTGACGTCGTACTCATGACGCGATTTTCGAAACATTTCTTCAAATGTCCATCGATCCTACCCAGGAGATGACGAAAATGAGGTCTGTTCAAAATTATACATATATATATCTATATATATATATATATATATATATATATATATATATATATATATATTTATATATATATATATATATATTTGTCTGTTAACGCTCTAGCGGTAGCAATGTTTGTTTGATCGTTACCAAACTCTATATTTAGTCGTTTTATGTATAATGAAGCATCAAGCTCGTTAATGGCTGAAATCGGACAAGTGGGAGGGGTGGTTTAGAGGGGAGGATCTTCGAAAATTCGAAATATCCCCGTTATTACAAGTTGTATAGAACAAACCGCATTGCAAATTAAATTTACTATAAATATTGTATATACATTTTTTCTCTATCTTGAATATTAACCAACATATTTGCATTTTTATTAAGTTTTGTGGGGATAACGGACGAGATGAGATCGTCTATAGTCGTTTTTGTCCGACGGGAACATCCTAAAACGAGTTCGGCTGTTTCCATAACTGTTCGGCTTTCGTGAAATTGGTTCAGTCTCTACTTTGTGAGATATATGCATAAACGTTCTGTCCACTCTCCTCCCCCTTCTTTCGTTCATCTACTACTAAAATTTTAGTTATTAAAATATAAATTACTCTGATTCATTATAAATTGCAATACTAGATAAAGTAAATAGTTTCCAATAAAGTTGACATGTTATATTCAGATATATATCAGTAGTTGGTTTTCTTTCCGGTGAAAAAAGTGTCTGTCTGTTCAGCTCTGAGTGGTTGCCAGACCTATTTGTTACAATTCAGAAGCCGTTTCTGTTACGAGCTTATTAAAATCAACTAAAAGATTTCTCCTTACCGTTTGTATTTACTCACGGTGGTCTTAAGTGTTACCAGTATGCGGATTTCTCTATTGTAAAAATTCACGTGGGAAATCTGCTTAGTTTACGCACCCCCTGCGTGACGGACTTTTTTACCTTCGTGACGGCCCTTTTGATGGACAAAAGGTGTTTTGTGGTGAACCATCAGCCTTTCCTTTATAAATGCTCAAGGGAAAAACGATTATGAGAGTAGCCTTTTTTTTACTCTAACACACTATACTAACAAATGTATCGATGATTTGATTACAATGGTAGAATGGAAGACTCACTGTTAATAAATATCATTTGGCTGACGAATCATTCTTCAAACACGTTTGTGGCTTCCTTAGACAAAATGACGCATCCGACCTTGGAGTTACTAAACCTATATGTAAGATACCGCCACGGAAACATTGAGTTAAAACGTTCAAGATAAAAAAAAGGTTGATAAAGAAAAGAGGTGCTGGGAGGGGATGCGGGTAACCGCAGAGTGCGGCTCCCACGGGGATCAAACTGATTCTAATAGAAGCGGTAAAGAGGCACGGATCACCACGGCCCCCCACCCACCCCTACCCGACAATTTTTATTTGGTCACTTATTTTCTCTTATAGTTCGTCTGTTGCATACCCTTTACAGCGGAAAAGATTGGTATGGATCCTCGAAATATTATTACAATAAAAAGAAGAAGTTTGGACCTCAATAACTGCCTGATATAAGAATGCTTTCGTGCCTGAATCTTCTTTTCTCCTTAAACCTCTCTAAAAGCCCGTCACGCAGGGGCTGCGTAAACTAAGCAGATTTCCCACGTGAAGTTTTACAATAGCGAAATTTCACGAGAACCGAACAGTTACGGAAACGGCCGCACTAGCTCATGACTGAAACTCAGACCCGAAGTTACCCATTTAATAAAAATGCAAATATCTCGGTTAATATTCAAGATAGAAAATACATGTACTTGACATTATTTATAGTAAATTTAATTTTCAATAAGATTGATCCTATACAATTTTTCGATCTGACGTATTGTAACGGAGACATTTCGAATTTTCAAAAATCCTCCCCTCTAACCCCCCCCCTCCCCTGGTCTGATTTCAGCCGTTAACAAACTTGATCTTTTTTTTTTTACATAAAACGTCTAAATATCGAGTTTGGTAACGATTAAACAATAATTGCGACTGCTAGAGCGGTAACAGACAAATATATATATATATATATATATATATATATATATATATAGCTTTGAACGGACCTCATTTTCGTCATCTCCTGGGTAGGATCGATGGACATTTGAAGAAAATTTTCGAAAATCGCGTCATGAGTACGACCTCAATAGCTGATTTCCCTTAAGGGAATTCTGCTAAAAGTATCTGAAAAGTGTTAAATGATATGCTCACCTAAAATGATGGCAGCAGCTGCTAACAACACTCGATCTGACAGAGTACACTAACAACGGAAGAATAAGAGACAACTTGCAAATAATCAACCTCGGTGTTTTATTCCTTCATTTTTTAATGAAAATTATTAAAATTTAATATAATTTTTAGATTCCGAGGAACCAATAAAATTGTAAATATGCTTGCCAACTAAAACGCCTAATAATCAGAATCTCTGCTTGGGACAGCCTTGTTAACATTATTTTCTGTATTTCTTAACTTCAAAGTTGGTTCTTGTGTTCTATTTCATAATTTTGAGGGGTAAAAATTGCTAATATTATAAATTAAGTAGTTGTGAAATAATTTGTCTAATGATTCATATTTCACTATTGTAAATGGTTTTTGATTTGGATCAGTGACGATGTACAGCTCTTTTAGGGTATTATTATTGGATAAAGATTAAAGGTTAAATAAAGTCCGTCACGCAAGGCTGCTTAAACTATGCAGATTTCCCACCTGAAGTTTTACAATAGAGAAATTTGACAAGTAATAACAGTAGTAGTAACGAGTCTCTAAACCAATTTCACAAGAGGCGAACAGTTAAGGAAACGGCCGAACTAGCTTTCGGCGGAAAGTCCCGAATAGAACCGACTTCACTCGATCTCAACTCTCTCAACATCTGGCACAAACTTAATAAAAATGCAAATATCTCGGTTAATATTCTAAATAGAGAATAAATGTGTATAATATTATTTATAGTAAATTTAATTTGCAATAAGATCGGTTCTATATAATTTTTCGATCCGAGGCATGATAACAGAAATATTTTGAATTTTCGAAAATCCCCCCTAAACCACCCCCTCCCACTGGCCCGATTTCAGCAATTAACGAACTTGATTTTACTTTTTACATAAAACGATTAAATATCGAGTTTGGTAACGATCAAACAAAAATTGCGACCACTAGAGCGTTAACAGTCATATATATATATATATATATATATATATATATATATATATATAATTTTGAAGGGGTCTCATTTTCGTCATCTCCTGGGTAGGATCGATGGACATTTGAAGACATTTTTCGAAAATCGCATTATGAGTACGACCTCAATAGCTGATATCCCTTAGGGGAAATCTGCTAAAAATGTACAGGTTTAATCCCCGAGAAAAGAAATCTTTAGTTCAAGAGTTCACTGCCAGAGCTCGCTAGAGGCACAGCGCATTTGAATCAGCGGGAGTCAATTGCATACAAACGTCTGACAGGCCCTCGGATATCCCTAGCAGACACAGGGTGAACTGTCCAAAGCCCCTGGGGGCACAATGAGCCCCGTCAGTCTACAGGTGACAACCCATTCCTGGTCCTCCTTGGTTAACGTGGTTTGTACATCGAACTGATCAATCTCTACGTAAAACTCTGATCACGAGTCTCGCTCGGGGACGTCTAACGATCTCAAAGGTCTATAGTCCCAGCCGGAAAGGCATGTCATTTATTTAGTGAAATAGGTACATATGTGCACAAATACATACAGATATTACGCCAAAACTAGTAAAAATCAGTTTAGAGAGGGTCAAACGTATATTTCCGTTACAATGTGAAAACCGTTTTGGGGATTCCAATACTTCCTTTACTTCCTACAGGAACGTAAAAATGGTTTCTCGTAAGAGAACGAAGATTAAGTTAATAATCCCTTCATTTTCATTACATAACAGATATTTCCCACAAGGATTACACTATCATTCACTTGTTATACCCCTGAAATAAAAAGTGGTGGTTGCACAAATATTGATGAATTTGTGTACAATTGCTGTCCCCTGTAAATGGCAGGTAGGAATAAAAATGGCTTCACATAGATTAACTAAAGCACTACATAATCCCTTAATTTCCCTCAAATTATAGTCATTATCTCATTTTACGCGTGAAGAATGGCTTTTGGAGAAATATACTAATTCATGCTTGCTCGGCTTCAAATAAATAACGCCTTCCAGCAATATATAAGGATCGTTCCCGTCATCAGAAGGAAAAATATCATACAATTCTGTAAAGGCATGATGTTGTCGTGCCTGAGGTGTTGACCGAGAGTCGGAAGTATTTAGCTAACTGTGCTATCCGTGTTCGTCGTTAATAGGGTGAGACACAAATGGTTTCCCATGGAAATATGAAGATTTGATTAAGCATCCATGACTAAATTATTATTCTTTTTATTTTAAAAAAAAAGTAAGTATAAAACAATTCCGTATTAAATATAATTTTAAGCCTTCAAAATTCTATTTCCCCTTAGATTGTAAGACATTCAGAAAGGCGAAGGAGAGAAAAGTGGGACATAAAAATGAGCTAAAAGGAATGGACATAAAGTAACTGGGTTTCACTTTATGACGGAAAGGATATAACCACAAATTGTATAAGGCCATGAAATATTGCCATCTAACAATTGAGATTTCTATTATCTAAAAAGCTCTTTGAATTACTGAGAAAACTACTCGAATATAAAACAATCTCACTTTAAATCTGTTAACCAGCTTGGGATTCAAACTTTAAATTTCCTGGAGGAACAGAATACGATATAATTAAAACGTGAATCGACTCCATTCGTCAGTGCCAAATGTAGTTCATAAACTAACCTGTCTCAAGGTTATATTTTCGATTAGAAATTTCGTTCAGGTTCGTAACCTTCGAAGAGTTCACATTAATATTGAGTATTGGTGCCATTCGAATTTACAATATTTGATTTGTGATACGATGAAAGATAAATTTAGTTGCAAATAACCTACTTTCTAAATTGACAAATCTTAACAGACCTGTTTAATTGGTTCCATGTATTACATTTAAAATAGGGACAGGCTAAAAATAAGCCGCTGAATATACATTTATTTAGTTTTTATTGATTAATGAATGACATGTTCAAAATGATTAATCAAGACATTTAATAAAAACAAATATGCATAATATTATCATAATCCGTGCGTTCCTTTTCATATTTTAAATAGATTTAAACTCTTTTCAAATATATATATATATATATATATATATATATATATATATATATATATATATATTGTTACGCCACAAATGGGTAAGACATCTGTCCCGCTCAGTGGAGAAACGTGTGTGTTTATTATGTAAATTAACTCTCCTTTATATTAATAGGAAGAGATAAATATTTAATGGGCGCCACGTTGTTTGTTCCCCAACAACAACACCAAGTAACAAATAAACAAAGTATTTTACAAATAAATTATTTTATTTACTATAATAAACAAACCAAACGCACAGTACTCTCCTCCTTATATTTTACCTCCATTGCCCGTCTTTGGCGAAGATAGAAATGGACCCTAACAATATATATTGTTACGTTTTTATTACCAAAACCAGTAATAAACGTTTTTAATAGGAGTTCTTTTAGATTGCAAAATTAAATACTCGCAAGTTTCACAGTTTTTATCACTGCACAATTTATTTCACAATGCACAATACACTTGGTAATTGTTCTTAATTACTTCTTACAGTATACACTGATAGCGTCACTGTTCTTCAGATTACACAGTCCAACAATTCACTCACAGTCACTGAAATTCACAACAAGACGGCACTGCACTGTCTTAAACACGGCACTAAAATGTTAGTTACAGTCACGGCACAACACTGTTCTTCTTATAAAAACACTTTACCGCACTGCACTAAGTCGCACTGTAGCACTGATGTGAACATCAAGACGGGTGAGAATAAAACTGCCTCGATCGCGGCTCGCTGTTCTTATATAGGTTGTCGGCATACATCAAAGGGGAATTGTCTGGTTCCTTCTATGCTCTAGACGACTCTAGCGAGAACTCTCTCTCTCTCTCTTCTCTCTCTCTCTCTCCTCTCTCTCTCTCTCTCTCTCTCTCTCTCTCTCTCTCTCTCTCTCTCTCTCTCTCTCTCTCTCTCTCTCTCTCTCTCTCTCTCTCTCTCTCTCTCTCTCTCTCTCTCTCTCTCTCTCTCTCTCTCTCTCTCTCTCTCTCTCTCTCTCTCTCTCTCTCCTCTCTCTCTCTCTCTCTCTCTCTCTCTCTCTCTCTCTCTCTCTCTCTCTCTCTCTCTCTCTCTCTCTCTCTCTCTCTCTCTCTCTCTCTCTCTCTCTCTCTCTCTCTCTCTCTCTCTCTCTCTCTCTCTCTCTCTCTCTCTCTCTCTCTCGGATTATTCATGTATTTAATTTTCGCAACAATATATAACCCTTTTAAATTAAAATGTATGAGTAAATTGCTGCCATATGAATAAGTGAGGAATAGAAATTTCATATCAAAGTATTTTAGAAATTGCAAATGGGCCAAGGATTAGTCTGAAAACAAGAATATTTCCTAATAGACGTCCATATGTTTCATTTACCTCCTGTGCATTTTTTATTATCCTCCTTTGTAAGCTCAAAAGTTATATTTATTTATTTTTAAATGGACGTTCTCTTTATGATATTGTGACTAATCTAGAATTGTTATTTACATGTTAAGACTGCTCTATTCATGCTTGCAATAGATATTTAATTTATAGATTTCGTCACTAAATAAATTCTTATTCCCTACATGAGGATCCGACTACGTCCCTAGGTTTACAAAATGTATTTATTACCTAGACTTATTTTTAGGCGCTATTATTTTTGTTTGCATTTTTACTCTTAAAGTTCAATTAAATAAACCTACGAACACCAATAATGTTCCTTAATACCTCAGGATATATTTTATGCCTGTAATCAATGATATTGACTCAAAAGTTGATAATAATCTGTCCAGTTTTATCCTGGCCCATTAAACTCTTATAAATGGTTCATGATGAACTTCCCAAAAGTCAGTACTGCATCGACAAAAGAGAAAGTTTGGGTAAAAAAAAAACAATAAAAGAACACATTGGTAGAGAACTTCGATCAGTTTAATTACTGAATTGTAACTTTCAAATCAGAATGCAGTAGCAATCTTCTTTCAACAGGTACAGAAAGGAAAGTAATTTCCATAATAACGTTGGTTCAGACACATCTGCGGCCAATCGTCTTATAATTTGCACCGGGCATTGCATAAATATGCACTGCCTCATAATACTCACGAGCTCATTTATTTGGAAATAAATATCATCACCAAAGAGGCTAAATAACGGAGATGAAGAAGGACTATTACCTAGTTGATATTTAGTTACCCAAGCCACAGGTAATCCAGACAACATCCCAACAAAATGATCACATCAAAAAGAAAAAGTTCTTCGGAAGATATATATAAAATTGCAACCTCTGTCTGTACATTGATATTTTCCACGATACTTTTTTCGTTTCACATGCCATATTTGTGATTTGTAGCTTTGGCGTCTGTTTGTTTGTTAACTTTTTAAACGGCTGAACCGAATTTTATGAAACTTTGTATGTATATTACTACCCCCTTAAGGGAAATCTGCTAAAAAGAAAAGGGCTCCAGAACTACAAGAATTTCACTAGAGAACGGGTAATAAGATAGCCAACAAAGCCCTGTCAATTTACTAAGCATTTAATTCAAGAAGACTAGGTGAGACCAATCAAACAACAATAATAAAATTTATTTTACTAAATGCAAAAGCTGTTCTAATTTTAATATTTAAAAAAAAAATGTTTTCGCCACCAATGATATCGTTCATATTACCACCACAATAATTGTATTGGAGAATTATTTCATGTAATAAGAAGAGAGAGAGAGAAAAAAACCGAAACAGAATTACTTTTATTGGGGTTCATCAAGTTCCGGATTCCAAAGGAGAGTTGGAGACGGGAATGGAGAGAACAATACGGCCGTGGGTTTATCTCTCTTTGGTATCATCAGGGAGAGATTTGTGAATGCTGTGTTAGCTATGTAGCCATTTATGAAACTGAAGTATTTATTTCCCTTAAAAGTTTAAGTTTCAGATTCTACTTATGGCCCTATTTTCGAAAACATTTTTCAAATTTCATTAATCCAACTTAGGAGATGGAAAAATTGGGTATATATATATATATATATATATATATATATATATATATATATATATATATATATATATACTTATTCTGGACCCAATATTTTTTATATGTTCTTCATATTTTCATGGCAAGGGTCACCAATGAAAAAACATTTCTTTCGCGCAAACTTTATTGATACTGCCCTACACGTTTTGTTACATGCCACCTCTTCAGGGGCTATCCCTTTTCAAAAATTAATAACTTTAATTTAACAAAATAAGAATTATATATATATATATATATATATATATATATATATATATATTTATTTCCTTCCAGAAGTAACCCTACAGGAAGGGAGTTTATTAGCCACACGTCCCGTACAATAATTAGTACATAACGTGTGCTTGATACATAACATTTTTATTTTTAAACTATGAATAACATAAAATATTTGTACAATAAAATTATTTACAACAAAGAAAAAGAAAAAAAAAGAAAAGAAAAACAAATTTTGGATTCAATGCTGAATAATTAATTAATTTAACTGTATTTCAGTTTTAAATAATTCAGGTAATCATACATTTCTTCAGCAAACTGTTTTAATTGTTTATTATGTTTATAAAATAATAGTTTTTCCTCGACAGGCCAATTTTCTTGTCGTCATTTTAATTGGTTTTTAAAGTCTTCTCTTTGGTCCATATATATATATATATATATATATATATATATATATATATATATAAACACACACCCACGCGCGCGCTTATTCATTCACTTGTCTGTTACCTCTCTAGCAGTCATAATTTTTCTTTGATCGTTATCAAACTAGATATTTAAGCGACTCACGTGATGCACGAAAATCCAAAATATCTCAATTATTACGATTCAGAATGAAAACTTGTATAGCAACAACAATGTCGAAAATTTAATGTTATATAAATGACGAAATGAGAAATTTGTTCTCAATCTCAAATATTAAAAAAGATAATTCTATTTCTTAGTTTTCAGCGATTAGTTAACCCCCACTCCTACTCATTTCATATTAACAATAATCTGAACTGAACGTTTTAATGAAACGTTTTATTTCTAGCTTAAATATCAATTGCGGTTTTGAACGAACTTTTGTTATGTGAGGTAGTTGCACATTTGTACGATACGACATCGTCAGTAAAGATTATATTTTCTGCAGACATCAAAATTTACTTAATCGATACCATACAGAAAATTTAAACTATTATGAGAGTAGTTTATAGATATATATATATAGAAATTTGAAATATTTTGAGCTGAGTCTAAAAATGTTACATAGTCTTTTGTGTCAATTAATATCCTATGATTGTTGTCTATATCTCTAAATAACGCTGTTATTTTCAAGCACTTTACATGAAACCCAAATACCAAATATTGCTTTCATTGAACTTTTACGTTTTGAGATAAATGCAAATACGTGACGCACGTGGGAAATCTGCTTAGTTAACGGAGGCCCTGCGTGATGGACTTTTTTTTTTACTTTAAGTAATTCGGTGACTACAAATCTCATTCCCAGAGTGCATTTTTAGCTTCCATAGGTTGTTTACTAGGACAGAAATAGAAAATGGATGGTGAGATGAGATGACTAGTGCGTCTTCCTGGACGTGGGAAATCTGCTTAAAGTACGCTGCTCTGCGTGACGGACTTTTCCTATTTCTACAAACATCAATCAATGTTTCTTAAGATATAGCTCCAATAAATCTTGGCAGTATTAACACGCGATATTCTCTCTATCATTATAAAACTACATAACAACTACTACGGTTAGTTTATAAAAAATAAGCATGCAGGCTCAATCACGGACCATGAATTGACCTGAAATCCCTTGAAATAATGGACTATTTTTTTCCATAGCAAACTTAGCTTACGTCAAAGTTCAGAAAATTTGAAAAACACACTAATCAACTACTATTAAATACACGAGATAGACTGTTATACTTTCCCCACTAGGGCCATTACTCCTGAAGCTGAGGAATTTTTAAGCGGTTTGCCTTGAGGTCTATTAGTGTGCCGCAACAACAAACGAAATAAGAACCATTATGTATAAAAATTAGTTTTATAAGTCAGCCAATATAACCTATCAGCATCTTAAAATATATTTTATAGACATGCCAACATAATTTTGAATATCTACCTGAATAATGAGTGTGCATGTTAACCATTTCAATGCTACGGAATCTGTTAACGTTTCCCTTCTCAGTATTAACCTAAATGTAAAAACCCTTCGTAGCTGTTTGACAACTTCAGAGAATAGGTGTATATTGTCAAGTCTCCAAGAATAAACTTGAAGTGCTTTCGTATCAATTTCTTCTCAATATTTAAAGTATCATGGGTCACATGAGTCATGATCATGAATACTATTTGGCACTGTTAAGTACCATGTAGCAGTACAAATTTCTTTCTCGCCAAAAGTACAGTAATGACAGCAGTTTTATGCGTCTAATAACTTCTCTTCTATAATACCCTTTATGAAAATACTCTTTCATTTCCCCAAGTAATACACTTTAAGCTTTTAATATTGAATTTTGAGACAGCGCCCAGAAATGATGTTCAACATTAATGAATAAGTTGTTAATAAATAGAATAAATATTTGGGCACATCCCGTATCACGTTCACCCTCATTCAGCTTAATATTAGTGCTTAATTAATTAACATTTTTGAGAATAGTACACAACGTTCTAAACGAGAAAGTATTAAAAAGTCCGTCTCGCAAGTGATGCGTAAACGAAGCAGAATTCCCACGTGAAGTTTTCAAATAGATTAATCTACATACGTTTACACTTAACACCACGGTGAATATTAAGTGAACTAATATAAATGGCAATGAGAAATATTTCAATCAATTTACATTTTAATAAACCCCACAACTGAAACCTCTTTAGCATCTGAATTGTAAGCAAACGGATCAGCCAACCTCTCAGAGCTGAAAGTTAGAGTTATTCTTGACCGGAAAGAAAAACAATTACTCGGATGTCTGAATATAACATATTAACTTTATTAAAATCTATTTACTATATCTAGTGTAACAATTTATACAACACAAATTTTATTTGCAACAAAAGACACAACCGAAATAAATAAAACTCGGTATGTGTATTAGCACTAACGCTTTCATTATAATAAGCCATACCAACATTTCTAGGGATGGGCAGGGGTGGAGGTTGTAAGGCAGGCCTGAATTTAAAATAGCGGTATTTCGTTTTCTATTCGTTTTTCGGCAAATATGAACATAACAAAAGTGGTTTATTTTGTTATTTAGAGTAACTTTTGTGACATTCATTTTTGTCTTTTAACAATGTATAAACGAGATATACACTATAAACTAAAGCGGGAGTCTACTATTTTATTGGGCGCTAACGATTGAACCGAACTTAACAAAACTCGGTATGTCAATTAACATTAATTCTTCCATGATTATAAGCTATATTAAAATGTTTAGGTTAGAACGGGAGTGGAGGTTATAAGGGAGGCCTGAAATAAAAATTCGCGATAATCCATTGTCTATTTGTTTTTCGACAAACATGCACATAACAAAAGTGGTTTACTTTGTTATTTAGATTAACGTTTTTTTTTTTTAATACATTTCTCCAGGAACAATGTGTGGAGCAAGTAATTTGCGTAGAAATATTGATATGCTCAACAATTCATTCCTATTTGAACTATCAGGTACCTCAGCTGGAAACATTAATTCAAATCAATGTTAATATTTTGTCCTTAATAGCTGAAATCTGTGCATAATGCACAGTAGACGGGAAATATGACAATTTGGAGGACAGTGAAGACTTACATAAAAAATTAATTTTATTATTAACAAATGCCAACAACGGGTATTAACCCTAAACACTGGAACGGGTAAATGTCAAAATATTGTGCAAAGTAAAGCCTTGCCAAAAAAATACCATCACCATTCAGCCTCAAATCAATTCCCGGGCGAATCTGAGCTAGTAGTCTATAATCCACAGAAATGTAGTACTAGTTCAATTAAGTACAGTCGTTTAAAAGCTATCAAATTCTAGACTCGAGCTATAGCTTAACGCGCACACCTTGTTTATAGTTTATAGTTTATTCGACAAGAATCTATATCACTAAAGTTCCTCTTACTAACGAAATAAGCAACTTTTGTTTTGTGCACGTTTGCCCAAAGAAGAATAAGAAACGAAATGTCCCGATTTTTATTTTTGGGCTCCCCAACAACACTCCAAATCTAGGCCAATGAAGCTATTTTCAATTGGTTGTAAAATAAGTTCGTAGTGTTTTAAGTGGTGATTTATATAAGCTTCAGATTCTTATAAATATTTACAGCGGAATTTTCCTTTTCGGAAATAAAAAATCATTGAATGGCGAAAATGAATTTTTTTCTCTTCCATTTTGAGCAAACCTCTTAAAGATAAGGAATCTCGGTTGAAACTAATACATAAAAGGATCTTAACTAATCCTTTTTTTAGAATTTGTTAACATTATTGACCATGTAAATATGATTTTATAAACACTGAGTGGATTAAATTGAAATATTTATAATATTTTACAACCTATTATAATTAGTGCTACGCTTATTTTGGTATAACTTGAATACTAAAAGAGTTAAACTATTTATTTTTTCATTTTCTGCCATCCTCCTACTAATGAGATTTTCGCTTTAAGCTGTTATACAATTCAATGTTTTACGTACAGCTAAAATAACAAGTCTTCATTAAATGGGATTCTTAATGAGCCAGAAATTGAGGGTAAAATGTGAGTTGATGACATCTGTGCCATTTCAGTGAATGGGAAATTTGCTTAGACTATCAGTATATTAGTCTACAGCACCTTTATGAAACAGGCACGCAACATAAACGAGTTTGTATTGAAAGAGGCTAACGCAGGGGAGCTGATGGCAAACCTTCGGAGCATAACTAGGTGAAGGCGTGAAATGTTGAGAAGGGCAAGGCCACAAGAAGATTGTCGCCTGCTAGTAGAAAGTCCCACATCCAACCCACATGTAACACACGTGGCCCTGACAGCCCCTCTCACAGTTAGACATGAGCGAATTCATTTAATCATGTGCAAGATGACTAATCTATATATGTATATAAAATTGTAACCTCTGTCTGTAGATTGATTTTTTTTTTCAAAATTTCACGATACTTTTTCGTTTCACATGTCATAGACACGATATCTGTAATCTGTTTATTATATACCGAACTATAAATGCGTTATACGCTAAAAATTATAGCGGGAGTCAAGAATTTTATTTGGCACAAAACACTCAACCGAACTAAATAAAACTCGGTATGTGTATAAGCACTAACACCTTCATTATAATAAACCATACCAACATTTCTAGGGACGAGTAGGAGTGGGGGTTGTAAGGGAGGCCTGATATTAAAAATAGCGGTATTTCGTTGTCTATTGGTTTTTCAGCAAATATGCAAAGACAAAAGTTGTTTATTTTGTTATTTAAAGTAATTTTTGTTATATTCACTTTTGTCGTTTAACAAAGAATAGACGAGATATACACTAAAAACTAAAGCGGGAGCCAACAATTTTGCTGGCCACTAATTGTTGAACAGAACTTACATAACTCGGTATGAGAATTAGCATTAATTCTTCCATGATCATAAGCTATATTAAAATTTTTAGGTCCAAACAGGAGTGGGGGTTATGAGGGAGGCCTGAAATGAAAAATTCCAATATTCCGTTTCCCATTGGTTTTTCAGCAGATGCAAGTAACAAAACTTGTTCTTTGTGTTATTTAAAGTAAATTTTGTTGTTATTTAGAGTTATAACGTCTATTGTTATTTAGAGTATATTTTGTTGTATAAACTTTTGTGGTATATCGAAGTATGCGCTAATAACTAGCGGGAGTCAACAATTTTATTTGGCACAAAAGGCTTAACCGAACTAAACAAAACTCCGTATGTGATTTGGTATTAGACACCTCCCTGGTTACGATCTACATTTAAATTTCTAGGTACGAACTGAAGTGAGGATTACAAGGGAGGTCTGAAATCAAAAATCGTGATATTTCGTAACCTATTCATTTTTCGGCAAACGTGCATATAACAAAAGTTGATGGTTTTGTTATTTAAATTAACTTTTCTTATAAGCACTTTTCCTGTATTACGAAGTATAAATGAAATATACACAAAAAACTATAGAAGGGGGTCAACCAAGGTTATAGGACACGAAAGACTAAACACTTAAGTCTTTACACTCCAAACATTCAAAGGAGTATTTTTAATAGTAGTTATTATGTATATAAAATAGCTGCCATCGTTGTGCTTTGGGCCACTTTTGAGGAAATGAACGTTGTTTATTCATAGATGGTTCGGAATGCAGAAATCTTTCTCTGATTATGTTTTATATAAAAAAAGTACATGCACAGGAAACGGGTAATATAAAAATATTGTACAACGTAAAGCCCCAATAAAATACCATCATCATTCAGCCTCAAATGATTTCCCGGGTGAAGCCGGGTACCTTAGCTAGTAAACAATATAATTCTACGTATGTTTCATACTTACCTACTTAACTGTCCTTGATAGGCCTAAGCGTCTGCCTCCTCTAGTGTTGGGCACTCCTCCGATGCCGACCTCGAAAAAGTTCGTTACGCTGGGGCTTCGTAAACTAAGCAGGTTTCCCAAGTGAAGTTTTACACTAGATAAATCTACATACTGGTAACACTTAACACCGCCGTGAATAGGTGAATAAATACAAACAGTAATGAGAAATCTTTCAGTCAATTTTAATAAACTCCCAACGGAATGCAAAAGAAATGTAATAAAAAAACAACAGGTCTGTCAACCACTCTGACCTTAACAGATAGATAGAAATACTCTTCACCGGAAAGAAGTTTTTCAATTACTGAAATATATCTGAATATAACATATTAATTTAATGACTAAGAATAATTTTTATCTCAATCACTGAAATTTAAGCAGTCCAAGAACAAAATATTGGGGGAGGGGGGTTATCAACAGAACGTATTTGCATATATCTCACAAACTAGAAGTTCAATGAAAACAATATTTGGTATTTAGCCATTGAATGAATTGGTTCATGATACAACAGCTTATTATTAATATGACATTAGTAGGAGCTGGAGTTTGCTGAAGGCTGTAAACTGAAAAATGCAAATATCTGGGTTCATATTCAAGATAGAGAATAAATGTATATAACAATATTTACAGTACATTTAATTTTCAATAAGATTGGTTCTATACAATTTTTCAATTCAGCGTATATTAACAAAGGTATTTCAAATTTCCGAAAATTCCCCCATCTAAACCCCCTCTCTCACTAGTTCGATTTCAGACATTAACATATTTGACCTTTCTTTTCACATAAAACGATTAAATATCGAGTTTGGTAACTAGCAATCAAAAATTGCGACCGCTAGACCGTTCACAGACATATATATATATAAATATATATATATATATATATATATATATATATACGCCTCAATAGGCGATTTCCCTTGAGGGAGTTTTGCTAAAAATCCGTCACACAGGGGCTGCGTAAACTAAGGTGATCTCACCTCACGTAATCTGTATTTATATGTAAACCACCGATAAGCAGATTACAAGATAGTACGAATAACTTGCTTAATACTTGAGTAACCAAAAAATGCAAAGAGCAACAATTGTAGAAAAACAAAAGTTAACAAATTTTCCCAGCCCTGAATTGACAAACAGATACCGTCATCTAGCATTATATTCCCCATTTCTACCTTTGTAAGAACTATATGCAAACTAGATTTGTAATTTAGGAGAAGTTTAGTAATAAAACTTATAACAGTAAAAATCGCAATGGCACACGATGACCTTTACTGAAGGCCGGAAACACAAATAAAGAAATAAATTAATACGGCATTCGTTAACTTTTGAGTTTGGGAAAGAGATATAGAACAACCATTTTATGGCATTAATTTATCAACAATGTATATACAATTTTTCGATGCAACGCATAATAATGCAGATATTTAAAATTTTATAACTCATTGAAAAATAGGAGAAATAGAGCATCTGATTCAGAAATTAACATGATCTTTACTTTTACATAGAAAGCTTAAATACCGACTTTGATAGTGACAGATAATTTTTTTTATGTACACACACACCTATATGTGTGTGTGTGTGTGTGTGTGTGTGTGTGTGTGTGTGTGTGGCGTGTGCGAGAGAGCGTCCGCGTGTGTGTCCATTTGAAATGTATACATTATCGAATTTGGTTAGATAGAACCTATCTAAATCTTTCTAAAATTATATTCAAGAGTAGAAGCTCAATAGTTACAAAAAATTAGTCATTAACAATCTTGATCATTAGTTTTGCATGAAATGTTTTGATGTGGGGTTTTGTAACGAATACACAGAGAGAATCAACTGACAATTAGATATATAATACACACATATATGTTAAAAGTTTACAAAAATAAATACTGCAGAGAACGTGATTATTGTAAGCGTTCAAAATATAAAATCAATGTCTAAGTATATTCAAGTTAATTTATTTTGGACAAAAAAAAAAAGATAACCCTAGTATCTTAACCGCACGTGGCTACATTATATTAAGCAATTAGGTATGCTTGTGCCCTGCTAGATTGCCTCTGCTCAGTCAGTTGTTTCCATTTCTCTCATTTTACCGTTACTACGATACGAAGTAATATTGCGATTGTTCCATTACAAAATGACTTCTACACCTGTCATGTAATATCGTGTTACGGCAATCACATTCCAAAAAAAAAATGCCCCAAAAGAAGTAATACTGACAAGTGTGACATGTCTTACATTGAATATTCCATCATGAGCAAAGACTTAAGGTAATGATTTGGAAGTTACAATGTTAGTATGGAGGATTCCTTTGGAAACAAAAAAATGAAATTTCATTTTTTAAGCAATTTTGAAATCATATACCACCCATAACTACTAGGGTACACAGTTTAACATCACTTCGTCGAAAACATTTCTCAATATGTACTAATGTTAATTAAAAAAGCAAAAATAAATACAAAGTATACGTTTTCCCGAAAATTTGGCATTTGTATAGGACCTACAAAAACATGACATTCAGCACAGTTTCTCATTTGATTCAATTTTTATTCAGGGGACGTATCTTCTTGCACGTTCTGAAACTAACACTTTTTCCAAAATAGAACATTATGACTCAAATACTATGCAATGACGTCCATACAAGTCACAAGTGAGAATGCAACGTAAAAATTATCTGAAGATTTATTATTTGTATGTAACTTCGAAAATTCTTAAGGCCAAGTTCAGGTTTATAATACCACGAATGTCAAAAGTCAGTTTAATATCTACCAAAATGTTCAAATAATCTTTATTTTTACTTTATGTGTCAGAAACAATTATTCAACTTAAGATCACGAAAATGAGGTCCATTTAAATTTATATATATATATATATATATATATATATATATATATATATACATAGTTTTGTATCACTCTTGCGGTCGTAATATTCGTTGATCGCTACCGAGCTCGATATTTATGTGTTTAATGTTAAACTAAAGATATTAAAAAGTTCTTAATGGATGAAATCAGACCAAGAAAGAGGGAGATATCCTCTTTATACATGTGAGGGGAAATCAAAAATTCGAAATAGTTCCTATGTTATGGGTCAGATCGAAAAGTTTTGCATAACTAATCTTGTTCTAAAGTTAATTACGCACGAGTCTTACTCTATACATTTTTTTTTCTCTCACGGTAAAACTAGCCGAGATATATACTTTTTTCAGCCTTTGGTAAACCCCCACTCCTAAACATCTCATTGACTATAAGCCAATATATCACTCATTACAAGCTTAATTTTCAAATATTGTTTACATCAGACCTTTACTGTGTCAGATACATGCAAATATCTTCGATGTGACGTGATAAGAAACTTCATTTTACAGTTTTACTCAATTAGTCCTCAATTTTTACTTGAAATTGATAAATCTGATCGATTCATTTTTTTTATTATTAATGTCCACTTCATGCTACTAGGCTAATCGGGACGGGTTATCTACAGGTTACCCCCCTTTTCTAGCCAGGATGGCCCCAAGGAGTTCATTTAATGAGTCTGTCACTAAATAAATTTCTACTGCGATTATGGGAATCGAACCCGCCACTCTAGGTCTAACATGCGAGATCAGGACCAACGCCCTAACTCGCACGACCAACCCGAGCCCCACCGATTCATTTAAAACCAAAGGAAAAATTTGATGATCATCGGGCCTGGGGGAAGAGGGGGGGGGGTTTAGAGTGGGTGGATGCAAAAATTAATGCATGCCCGTTATTCTGAGCCAGATAAAAAAAAAACAAGAGTCCGTCACGCAGGGGCTGCGTAAACTAAGCAGATTTCCCCCGCGAATGTTTACAATAGATAAATATACATGCTGGTAGATAGAAATATTCTAGACATAGATATTTCAAAATTCCTCCCCTCCAAACCCCTCCTCAGCCGATAACGAACTTGATGTTTCTTATTACATAAAAACTAAATATCGAGTTTGGTAACGTTGAAACAACAATTGCGACCTCTAGAGCGGTAACAGACAAATAAATAAATATATATATATATATATATATATATATACAGTTTTGAATGGACCTCATTTCCGTCATCTCCTAGGTAGGATCGATGGACATTTGAAGAAAAAGGTCGAAATTTGCGTCATGAGTACGTCCTCTACAGCTAATTTCCCTTAAGGGAAATCTCTAATAACTAATCGTGTTAGTCATGTAATGTTCCACAATTTTCCTATTAATAGTTTCTTTGTTGTTTTTTAACTCGAATATTATGCAAATTCTTTGTGCATTTACTTTCCAGACCTCAGCTAACCCCTACTAATGGCAAAATTCATTTGAAGCAATTGAGTCATTAATCGTCTCATTCCCCAGATAAATTTCAATTCGTGTTTGCGTATTCCCTTATTAAGAAGGAAATAGATACCGCTTTTGAGAAGACAATATAAGAGCTTCGCACTTGGGAAATCTGCTTATCATACGCAGCACCTACCAGACAAACTTTTATTCTTTTTGAAGAGACTTCATGATGATGACTAACATATAGACTAACTTAAAACAAGTTATAAACCACAAAACAATCAAGGCTCTATAAACGACCACCACTTGATGTAACATATTTAAGGAATGACGAGCTAAGAATGATTTATTGAGTGGAATAATTAAAAACTTTTTTCTAATAAAAAAAGAAGGACGTGGAACTCAGAATACCATAGCTCACAAAGATTAAAGAAACACGCTAATATGATTCACTAAAAGCTCGAATTATATTTCCCACATAGTTAGTAGTTTCACTTTTTTTTATATATAATCTATTGTACCTTTGCGGAATGTTATATCGCTCAACATTTAATGAAATGGAACTCGTTATTACATGGGAAAAGTCTTTTACTGCACTCGGGGAACTTCTTACTTCCACTGCGGCACACTTTCATTATCTTTTTTCTTTCTTCTTGGGTCGTTCTGATTTTTTGCTCGGTCGTTTCGCTCTACACTTGTTCATTTAATTTCTTTAACTTCTCTTCGTCATTCAATTTATTAATGAGGTTTTTAATTATTGGCATAATGTGTTAAAAACTACTTTTCTCTGCTTTAACAGAAGAATGTATTACATTATCACTAAAAGCTTTTTTTTTCTTTTTTTTTTTTTTTTTAGTTAGACTAGACTTTATTTAAAAATTGTTTTATTCTTTCATAGCCAAGCTGAGGTACTAAGCATTGCTCAAGAAATCTTTAAAAACTGAATAATAAGATTTTATAATATTCATTTTAAGGCTTCGCTGTACATGATATTCTTACTTAACCCACTTCAGTGCGTATGAGTAGCATGCCTAAAAAATGAGTAACTAAGGTGAAATAAGTGCTTTTATTAAGATTCAAAGAATAATGGTAAATCTATGCTACAGTAGATAACAAGTTTCATTCAATTTTTTTCAGTCATTTGCCTATAATTTATTCGACATATCTCGTTAATACACCGTTATAAAAAAAAAAATAAATAAATAAAAAAAAAATTTATAACAATATTACAATAATAAAATAATCTTGTACACATAACAAACTTATTTTGCAGAGTACGTACAATGTAATTGGAAGATATGACTGTTCACTATTATTCATTGATGCCATATAGTGAAGGACCATGTTCAGGATCTGTTCAAAAAAGCCAACCTCAAAATATAGCAGTTTTATTGCCTGACCACAAAATATTTTATTGATTTTATTAGTTGGCCAAATTATTTCAGACAAAAAAAAAGGATCTTAAGGTCTCAAACCAACTATGCTTATTAACTTATTTCCAGTACCAGACGTTTTGCCCTCCTGGGCATTAGCAATACTTTAAAATTATTCCTCCCAGTCAATACAACATTAAATCTCCACAGGAAAATAAAAAAAATCCTTATTACAATCAGCCTTACCAAGTGGTAATTTGTCTAAAACTGTTTTTGGCAATTTACCACTTGGTAAGGCTGATTGTAATAAGGAGTTTTTTGTAGTTGTTTGTAGAAAGAGTATTGACTGGGAGGAATAATTTTAAAGAATTTTTAATGTCCAGGAGGGGAAAATATCTGCTACTGGAAATAAGTTAAAAAATATAGCTTCTTTGAGACGCTAAGATCTTTTCTTTTGCCTGAAATATTTTAATTGGTCTCAGTAAGGATTAGATGCAATTGACCAAATCATGTTTAACCACATAATATACACTTGTAGACATTATGACGGACAACGGATGACATTTATAAAAAATGTTGTTTTTCAAATTGGAGTTTGGCCTGGTGCTAACAGCAATTATTGTTTGAACACAACTTGGTTATGTGACCTTAAAATCTTTAGAATTGAGTTGAACTGAAGCTTCCCTCGCACGTCATTCAAATATCCATTTATTATTTTTATTTCGTTATTTTTTAAAATATGTTATTGTTATTATTTCTAGTTACAAATTGTTAATTCCATTTATCTATTTATAATACTTTTATGTTATTAAATATAAAAAATGTAATTTTTTTTAATGCTGTTAGAAATACACAAAAACCGTGTAAAATCGTTAATGATGGACCATGGAAAATAAATTCCTATTCTGCAGTATTGAAATCATTAAAAAAAAAATAGCAGTTTTATTGCAAGAACTAATTTCAAGAGAATTCTTCCACCTTCAAAAGCCAGTTAGATATGAAAGTGCTCTTTTCTCGACCAGAGTTGATAAGCGACTTCAGCAATGGAGATGAGGCAATCCCTTGGAAAAGCAGTTATTCAATAAAATATTAACGAGTGAACGTGGTCTATTATTATGAAAGACAAAAACACTTATTTTTTCACTCCTCCATTACAGCCCTCATTTTTAATAATTTTAAAATACCCTAAAGTCAAAGTGATGATATGAGTAATAAACAAAGAAAGTCTCATTCAATTCGATTGGGCAATTTAAGTATGAAAAGTGTGCATTCATTAAGAGGGTATTTAAGGTATACACAGGTATTTCCGTTGACGTTGATAGACTTCTTAACTCAAGTTACAGCCGAATCTATAGAAGTATTTGTAGTTTTAACCATTCTCTCCCTGAAAATTATTTAACGTTTCACACAAACATAAATAAAATAAAACTTACCAGTCAAATAAGGATTTCTTCTTGCGAATATTTAAAATTATCCTATAGAAACATGACTCAAATTATAAAAACTGGAGAGGTATGTAAATGGTGCCAAAAATATATGTACCTACATTTGAATCATTTACTGCTGTAGTGCCCCGCTTTTACATCGCACAGGTTAAAATTCCTTGACAAATATATAGTGCCTCAAAGAGAATACCATAATATCATTGGTAAAAATTTTGGATTGCAACAGTGAAAGTAAAGTTAATGATGTTTTTGGTCTCTTATCAAAAGTTTGTGAAAGTTAACAAAATAAAAGAAAGAATTCTATTCTTTTTATGGGCGTGCTTATTCAAGAATAATTGGCACATTATTTATTATAGGCAGTTATACTTATTATTAGAAGAGTTATACTTATCTTAGAGAAGAGTTATGTTAATCTGATATGTCAGAAAACTGATCTTTATTTAGACATTAAAAAATAATGAATTAATCTACATTTACATTAAGTTATGATGTATTGAATTCAGTATTATAATTATTTAGATTAATATTTATATTGTATTATATGTATATTCTGTTCATTTGTGATTTTAGAAATTATTATTATATTATTTACACATTTTTTAAGAAGTTCTAAATATGAATAACCATACTAAAACTAATTGGCCAGACTCTTGGCAACATGTTTGTAAACAGAAGCCAATAAAATATCTATCTATCTATCTATCTATAGGTATTCACCTGTAGATCTCGTCCTTGTCTACAGTCTCACTAAAAACATGCAACTGGGGCATTTAAAGTTGCAATTCGCTTGACCGTTCTGGCCATTACCTATGTATCATTAGTAATCAGCTTTTTGAGGGTGCGGGAGGAATGGCTTTCTAAAAACCCTGGTTTGGTGTGTATTATTAGCAGATTTCCCTTAAGGGAAATCAGCTATTGAGGTCGTACTCATGACGCGATTTTCGAAAATTTTCTTCAAATGTCCATCCTACCCAGGAGATGACGAAAATGAGATCCGTTCAAAATTATATATATATCTATATATATATATATATATATATATATATATCTATATATATATTTGTCTGTTAACGCTCTATTTTTCTCCTTTCAAGCCTTTATTGGCATAAGTGTGATTTTCTTTCCATGGCTTTATTGATGCATTGTCCGACACGGAGGGTGACGGGAAACCTCTCAAGTCCTTGTGACCCTGTTCGTTACCGTGGAAATCAGGCTCTTCATTTCATGGGGCCAATAAGCAAGTGTAAGCTGCAGATACATACTGCCTGAGCAGCATGTGTTTAAGAATTCCCAAAGTGTCCCCATGTCTACATTTCGGTGCCTTAAATTACACTTGGGATTATTGCCGTTCAATATATTTCTAACTTGGCTTTTAATATAGACAAATTCTTAATTCAATAACGCATTTCTCTGTTTTATGTGTATGTATGCTGTACATTTTTCTAGGAAGACATTTGATGTAATAGAACTGTAATAAAATGGTCACTTTCCAGCATTTTAGCAGATTTCCCTTGAGGGAAATCAGCTATTGAGGTTGTACTCATGAAATTTTCGAAATTTTTCTTCAAATGTCCATTGATCCTACCTAGTAGATGATGAAAATGAGGTCCATTCAAAACTGTATATATATATATATATATATATATATATATATATATATATATATATTTGTCTGTTACCGCTCTAGCGGTCGCAATTTTTGTTTGATCGTTACCAAACTCGATATTTAGTCGTTTTATGTAAAAAAAAAGATCAAGTTCGTTAATGGCTGAAATCGGACCAGTGGGAGGGGGGGTTTAGAAGGGAGGATTTTCGAAAATTCGAAATATTTCCGTTACTATACGTCGGATCGAAAATTTGTATAGAACCAATCTTATTGCAAATTAAATTTACTATAAATATTGTTTATACATTTATACTCTATCTTGGATATTAACCGAGATATTTGCATTATAATGAAATCTGGGCTGATAACTGATGAGAGTTTCCTGCCAAGAGCTAGGTCGCCGTTTTCTTAACTGTTCGGCTCTCGTGAAAAACTTAACGTGAGAAATCTGCTTAGTTTACGCAGCCCCTGCGTGACGGACTTTTTCATGCATACCTTGAAGTGCTCGAGTTAAAAAGCTCTATTCATGACATATAGGAAGGGGGGTGGGGCGATTGAAGCTTATTTCAAAACCTCACGCAAATAATTTGCGTTCAGGCCGAGTCGATAAGTGGTTTTCCAATACTTTAATAGGAGAGAAAGGTAATACGCTAAAAAAACATACCTAACCGACTAACGTTCTCACTGAGGGCCAACAAAAACGGCCTCCCTTTACCCAAAGGCGAAATATCCCAGGCGTTATATTTACAGACCCTAATGACTGTCCCATTTAATATGTGTCATTTGTTATGGAAGAAGAGGGCGTCTTGTAATTTGGCCGCTCAGAGCTGCCGGTTCTACCTAGGTGGAAACTACCTGAGGCCCCGGACAACAAATCAGGCCTGAGGGATAATCACATAGCGCTGCCCAATCAAAGCCAAAGTACCTACCTACCTCACACCACAACCACCTGTCCTCTCTCCACAAACACCTCTCCTCACACCTCAAATCAAACTCTACACATTACCTATTCCAACTCACCACAACCCACCAGCAATAAAGAAATTTTTAAATACATTAAAAGAATTAAATATCTAAAGAAAATCAGTGAAGAGTGTCTAGAAAACCAATTGTAGAGAATCGATAGTTTAACAAGGCTGATTCTATAACATTTTTCGATCCGACACATAAAAACTGAGATATTTTGATTTTTCCAATCCCCGCCCTTTAAACCTACCCGATTTTCGTGTCCGTGTGTATATATCGAGTCTGGTAATGAGCAAACAAAAATTCTTACAGTATATATATTCGTATATTCTTTAACGAACATAATCTTTAGTGTTGAATGAAACGCTTAAAATCACACAACGTATTTGCATTTATTCCATCTAGTGGAGATCTTTTGAAAGCAACATTTGGTATTTAGGCTTCAAATAAAGTAGTTCATTATATAACCGTATATTGTTAATATAACATGAGTAGAAGTGGGGGTTTTCTGAGGTCTGAAAATTAAAAAAAAATACAGCCGTCTCTGTAAATATTCTGGATAGAGAAAAAATATAAAGAACAACACTATATAAAATTAAATTTGCAATAAAATTGTATATTAAATTTATATTCGATTTTCCCCCCTGGTTCGATTTCTGCAGTCAAGAGATTGAGAAATCTTTAGTTTTACATGAATCGCTTATATATCGAGTTTCGTAATGATCAAACAAAAATTGCGCCCGCAGGAGCTGAAACAGCCAAATATCCATACATATCCTTTTGAACTGATCTCAGTTTCGTCAATCCCTAGGTAGGTTCGATGGACATTTGAGGAAAGTTTTCGAAAATAGTGTCATGATTGCAACCTCAAAACATGATTTCCTGTAAAAGAAATCTGCTGATATGGGTCTTAATTTGCTGCATAATTACACTATATAACTCCGCGTGTCTATGAAGCTAATAATATGAGCACCTGGCTGAATAGCAAAGTCCGTAAATGCTGGGATTCAATCTGGAACCCATCACAAACAAATTACGAAATATAAAAGATTCTCCAAGGACATGGCACCTTCAGAGGCATTCGAATAGAAGAGGTAGGGACTACCGGATGCGTATAGGCCACTCAAATCTTACGCACATACATTTAATAGCTAAAGATCCCCAACAATGCGAAGCACGCCATGTTCCAAATTTGACATTCCAAGAAACATAAAATTGATTTTACAAGACACTTCACAAGCAGTTGACAGAATCATTTCGTTAGTAAAGAAGCTATTTCTATACAATAAAATTTAGGTATTGTATAATAGGATAAAAGAATATTTATTTATTAATTTATGTACCGCAAAAATAAATTTTACATTTACTAAAGTGCATAATTACCACGATGTAGATCGCCCAACAATTCATCCTACCCCTCCTATTTAACACTGCAATAAATTTAAAATATTTTTTTTTTCATTTCATGTTTACAGTATGTAATTATGATTCCTCAGATTAAATTCAATAGAGATTTATAAATAAAATGTTAACATCACATCAGATTTAATATTGAGAAGTATTTTTTTTAAATTTTAGGAAGTAGGGAATAAATAAATTTATTTTATATTAAAAAATGTAAATGTTACTTCTTTTTTTATTGATAAGTTTTCCTCTGATATTATCAGATAGCTGTGCGTTCCCTTTAAAAGACCCAACTGAACTAGTAACTAAACCCATGCTTCCAGGAAAGAAACTCAAATCAGAAAATAAGAAATGGTTCTGATTGACTAATCAAAACTGGCTCTGTAATTTAATTCTCAGAGGGGGATTAGAAAATTTAAAATATCTTAGTTATTATTATTGACGGGCGGTGTATTACGTTCAAAATGTCTTTCAAATATAGAATTACTGATTGTCCTTAAGGGAATTCAGTTGAACTGCTGTCACGAAGACACAAATCTCCAAAACGTTCTATTACCTATACGTTCAAGTCAAGTACTTCTATAGGTGAAAGTAATTTATGTTGTGTATTAAAAATACAGACTAAAATACATTTCTCGTAGTTTTATATTTCATGAAAGTGACGTACAAATACATTATCTGTATCTTAGAAAGAAAATACAATTAAAAACTATGTGTTTTTTTTCATACGTCTTACAACGTAAATACAAAAAAGTCCGTCACGCAGGGGCTGCGTTAACTAAGCAGATTTCCCACTTTGCCTTTATCTCATGTCGTAAACAATATTTGTTATTTGGGATTCAAATAAAGTGCTTCAAAAATTAACAGCTTATTGTTGATATTGCATGAGTAGGAGTGGGAGTGTACTGAAGGCCGAAAACTAAAAAACGCAAGTATCTTAGTTAATACTAAAGCTAATGAAAAAATGTACATAACAGCATTTATAGAACTTTACATTTACAATAAGATTGGTACTATACAATGTTTTGGTCCGACGCATAATAACGTAGATATTAAGAATTTTCGAAATTCCTCCCCTCTAAACCCCCCTCCCCCAGTCCGATTACAGACGTTAATGAACTTGATCTTTCTTTTGACATAAAACACTTATAAATCGACTTTCGTAACGATTAAATAAAAGTCCGTCACACAGGGGCTGCGTAAACTAAGGAGATTTCCCATGCGAAGGTTTACAATAGATAAATGTACATACAGGTAACGCTGTCGTGAATGACCATTAAATTTACAAGTTAATAATCTCTACAACAGAAAGCGGCTCAATTGTTAACAAACAGGCCATGCAGCCAACCTAGCTCTGCATTGACAGACCGGAAAGACAAACAATTAATGAAATATATCTGAATATAACATTAATTTTATTGAAAACAATTTACTAAAGCTAGTGCTTTAATTTGTAATGAATCAGAATCAGTTTTATCTCATTCACTCAAATTATAGTAATCCAAAAACAAAAGAAGGGAGGCGGGGGCAACAGAACGTATTTGCATGTATCTCGTATAATAAATGTCTCTTGAAAACAATATTTGTGTTTAAGCTTCGAATGATGTGGTTTATTACATAAGGGAGTATTGTTTATGGAATATGAGTAGAAGTGGGGATTTGCTGAGGGCTGAAAACTGAAAAATGCAAATATCATGATTAAGATTCAAGATAGGGAATAAATGTATATAACAATATTTATAGTACATTTAATCTAAAAACAAAAAAAAAAGTAGTACAAAAATGTATTTTAACATATTTTATTTAAAATACTTCCCAGGTGTGGTGTGTAGGCTTGTAGGGTCATTTAGTGCGAATCAGCAAGACTTTTGCCGAGTTTTGCCATGTAGTCGAACAAGGACCGTTGTTAAGGTGGTGATTTTCTCAAGCCACCTTCTAAATGGATGGTCACTAGACTCATGGAATTAGCGATCCTGATTGTTCCCGGGCTCTTTATGGTGTGAATTACGCAGCACTTAGCAGCAAGGGTCCTCCCTACCTACCACATCTAGATGGTCCTCTCTCAAACTAGGAGGTGCACAAGACATAAAATTGCATTATTTTCCCGGCAGCCCTTAACTGATATGGTTAATAATCCCTTTGAAATATGGTCGGCATTTCTCATATCTGAGCAATTAATTCGTTGCCATCTTGGCTCTCCTATAAAAACGACACTTAAGAAGGTTTTTTTTGTTGTGGGGATGTGGTGGCGGAGAAATGTTGTTATTAAAATAATATTGGGTTGTAAAATAAGTTTGTAGCGTTTTTTACTGGAGATTTCAATAAAAAGTTCAAATTCTTGAAAACTTGAATATATATATATATATATATATATATATATATATATAATCAATTATATATGACCCATTTTGATCTATTACATGTTGCCATCTTTCGGGTAATTTTTGAATTCCGACCTCCCAGAACTTCTCAGATTTTTGGGCAACGAACTCCTCTATGTGCGTTTTGCAGTCCTCGCGCGAATTAAAGTGTTTCCCGTTAAGAGAGTTATGAGTGGCTTGAAATATGTGAAAATCTGTTGGGGCCAGGTCTGGTGAATAGGGAGGGTGGGGGATCGCATCCCAGCCAAACCGCCTTTGCAGCGGAATTTTCCTTTTTCGGTAATAAAAAACCATTAAATGACGAAAATGAATTTTGTTTCTCTTCCATTTTGAGCAAGCATACCACTTAAAGAAAAGGAATCCAGGTTGAAACTGACGCATAAAAGCACCTCGAACTAATCCTTTTTTTAGAAAATGTAAACATTATTGGCCAAGTAAACATGATTTTATAAACACAGAGAGATTAAATTGAAATATTAATAAACGCTACGCTACGAACTTATATTTAACTCATTATTTTAATAAAAGAAACTCACGCCTTTACTTTTATCACCTTATTAGAAATTTTATAAGCATTATTTTAAGAAGAAACATATAATATTCGGTGATTAGGACCAAATCAGATTCAAACTTTAAAAACTGATTCACCATGATTTATACCTTTTCACAGTACAGAACGGACAAATGTATGATCTGAAGAAATTTTAAAGGTGTGAAATAAGTATACAATATGGATATTCTGAGAAGCTATTTTTCACTAACATCAATTTATTTTATTAGTGATTTATTATCACTGATTTTCCGGGCGTTAGTATTTTAACAAAGTATTTATTTATTTTTATTGTTGTTATTTCTTTATAGTACCTATATTGGACCTCTGGATTTGCTGTGAACACTCCGCATTCCAGTAAGATGTCTTGGATATGTGTTCCCTTAAGACTACCTTGTTGAAGATAAATGAATACAGTTACATAAAAGCATATACTTGCTATCTGCATTTATCACATTATATAAACTATTGATTTATGTGATAGTGTGATACTCCAAATGGGGATCAAAACGGAAAGTTATTAGCGTAGCAATCTGAACTGTTTCGTACTTGTTTTCGCTAAGGCATTCAATACTGTCAGGCACTTCACTTTAAGCTGCCATGAGCCGATATGTTCATTTACCCGCATTCATAAAGTACTTGACAGAGGTCTACAGTCTGCCGTTCTCTAATTCAAATTTCAGCTGTGAGTTTAGTCCTTGACAAATCATCTCTAGGAAGTCAAAACACATGTCATAAATATTTATGTGGTGTTTCCCAGGTTTATGACAGCCAAATGGGTCCCATGCTTAGCATAGCTACGGCAGTTTATCTTCTTTAAAAGCTGAGAAGGTGTTAAGTTCGCCAAATAATCCCCTTACTACAGAGTTTCTTCATATCCCCATGTGTGCCGCTCTTTAATAGCCAGGACAATCTTACTTTCACAGGACTCTTCTTTCCCACGCCAACCGGGACCTCCTATTTTCCATGATATAAATCCCCGCGTTCCACTGTCATACGTAATAATCGTTTAAGTGCATGGTTTCCTGGAGTGACTTTTAAATCTAAAATATTATTCCATGGCATAGAAGCATTTTGTATATAGCATACACTTACTGGTTATATATTACAAGCAAGCACAAACCTCATCTAGGAATATAAAAGTATCGCAGCTAGGAAACGTGTTGTCTCTAAAATAAATAAATAAAAACCGTTATTCCATGATGTATATGTCCAGAGGATCTCAAATCCTTACATTTATTCCCACATTTCCCTTAACGTAAGTCAGTTATTTTTCTGTCTTCAGGGCGTGAGTTTCCTACATTAATTAAAAAAGTAATTCCCGATTCTTCTTAGTAGGTAATAAAATTGAGTTTCGTTTAAATTTGTGAGTGTGTGTGTGTGTGTGTGTGTGTGTGTGTGTGTGTGTGTGTGCATATATACAGTTGACAGTCTAGTGACTATAATTGATGTATCATCACTACTAAACCACATTTAATCGTTTCGTGTGATAAGAGTGATAAAGTTTGTCAATGGCCGAGGAGGGAGGACTTCCCCATTTTAATATAAAAGTACTTTTTTAAACTTTGGAATAACATTTCCGTCATCGTTGTAGGATTTCAATTTTTAGGACTAACAGTGTTGACCAACGAAACCATTAAAACACCTGATTGAAAGCTGAGTTTGTTTTACATTGGTATTAAACTTTCCTCGCCTGAAGTGAATAAACCCCATGGGATTAGTCTATACTAAAATTAAAATTATAATAACGATGGGTTACAGATCACCCATTTAATATGAAGCACAGGTTTAATTTTGACTACGTTAAAGATATAGGCAAAGATAGAAATGTTTTAAATAGGGGGAAAAATATTCATATCAATAATAAGAAGTTAAAAGCTATTAACAAAAAATATATATATAATAATACTTTAACAGTATCTTCCATTATTCGATTAATGAGTGGATCTTTACTAATTATTTTATCTCAATAAGCTGATTCCGTGCCACCTTGTTTATCACGATGACTATTTAGTTGGTACATTCCATTTATTATTGTACATAAAGTCTAGTTCGACGGTACCTTCTAAAAATTCCAGGCATGTAGTATCCCCCGTCCAATTGTTTTGTAATATTTTTATTGTAACGAATTTATAAGGTTTAGCTATTAAAAACGTTTTATTAATTTTAAAAATGTATACTGGTATCCTAAAATTTGAAACACTTTAATGGTTCCGAAGGCATGAGATATATAGGGCATATTAAAGACATTCATGCGAAACTGGTTGTTTTGATCTTAATAATTTTTTTATATATATTGTGATATGGCAAATAAAGAAAAATTCAAACATCTTCAAATTACTGAATCACATTGTTAATATACATTTTTTTAATTGATTGGTTTTCCTCTGGTAACAAAATTGGTTATATACGATTTTTCGATCTGACTTAGCAAAGGACCTCCATCCCCCCGTCCGATTTCAGCAGTTAAGAAATTGATCTTTAGTTTTACATGAATCGCATATATATCGAGTTTAGTAATGATAAAACAAAAATTGCGCCCGCGAGTGGAAGCAGACAAATGAGATATGCACATACATTTGAACGGACCTCATTTTCGACATATCCTAGGTAGGATCGACGGACGTTTGAATAAAGTTTTCGAAAATCGTGTCATGATTACTATCCCAAAAGATGATTTCCTGTAAAGAAAATCTGCTGATATGGGTCTTAATTCGGATTTGGAGTAATGCTTTACACTTAATCATTACACTATATAACTCTGCAACAAATTTAATATATTTGTTTTCATTTCTGGTTTATATTATGAAATTATGATTCCTCGCATTAAAGTCAACGGAGATTTATAAATAAAATGTGGACACCACTACCCATTTAATATTGAAAAGTATTTATTTAAATTACAGGAAGTAGGTAATAAATAAATTTATTTTTTATTTTAAAACATATACTTTTTTGATTCATTGGCTTTCTTCTGATATTATTAGGTAGTTGCGGTGTCCCTCTTGAAGCCCCAGCAGTGTTACTAACTAAACTCATGTTTTCATGTAAGAAACTAAAATAGGAATGAAATATTGTCCATCTACTACTAATAGTATAGCCTAATATTATGCTGAGGACACAATACATATTATTGTCAAAGAGGACATTATTGATTTTCTTATATACCAAATGGATTTATATGGCTTTTGAATCAGCTAAAAAAATGGATGGTGATACTCTATCAGAGTTTCTTTATTATTACAATTTCACAGCATATGGTGCATCAATATATATTCTGAAAACATGAATGATATCATATTGTGTCATTTATTGTTCAAAGTGAGGACGGATGGCCAATTGTTTTACAACTCATCATTCAGAAAGAAACACAATTACCACTGAACCAATCAGTTCTGATCTATTTGTGTCTAATTGTTTTGGCGGTTGAGCGGATTGTATTGGTTTTTCCAGCCTTAAAATGCCTAGGGGTAAAACCGCTATGAAAGCAGGCCTGTTTCAATTCAATTGTAACCTTCCGGTTCATAGGATAGAAGTAATGACTAGAAATGACAGTCATTTAATAAATGAAATCTGAATTGAGAATATCTGGTACACTCTATTATCAATGGCTATAGTTTGCGGTGGACTCGCCAGCCGGATGTGGCTAGCCTGTTCGCAGGCCAGAAGCGGGGGTAAACGCTCAAGTACTTGGCACCAAATAGCCTTGCATCCTACTAATCGAGCATATAATTAAAGAATTTAGTTTGGATTTAATCTATGTTTCAGTATGGATTCAGCTCATCCTCATGGAAGATCCTAAATATAAATATGGGAGTGATTAAAAAAAAAAAAAAAAAAAATATCGCCAGAAACGCCCAATGGTCTTCTTAAAATAATTTCAAATAAACAAGGTTCTCTTTGAAAAAAAGGTTCGTCACACTGGGGCTACGTAAACTAAGCAGATTTCCCACGTAAAGTTATACAATAGATAAATCTCCATACGACTACTGAACAGTTACGGAAACGGCCGAACTAGCTTTCGGCGGAAACGAATAGAAGCGACCATAAACTCAATAAAAGCTCGTCCGTTAAACTCAATAAAAACGCAAATATTTCGGTTAATATTCAAGATAGAGAATAAATGTATATAACAATATTTATAGTAAATTTAATTTGCAATAAGATTGATTCTATACAATTTTTCGATCCGACGTATAATAACGGAGATATTTCGATATTCCTCCCATCTAAAGCCCCCCCCTCCCACTGGTCCGATTTCACCCGTTCACGAACTTGATCTTTCTTTTTACATGAAACGATTAAATACCGTCTTTGGGGACGATTAAATAAAAATTGCGAACGATAGAGTGTTAACGCAAAAATATATATATATATATATATATATATATATATATATATATATATATATAGTTTTGAAAGGACCTCATTTTCGTCATCTCCTGGGTAGAATCGATGGACATTTAAAGAAATTCTTCTTAAACCGCATCATGAGTACGACCTCAATAGCTGATTTGCCTTAAGGGAAATTTTCTAAAACCTAGCTAAGAATTCAATTCCTTAACTCCTGAAGTTAGGAAAGTCCGATTTTCCCACTATAAAATTTCTTCAAACCAAAAGTAATTTAATTTAATCTATGAATTATATAAATTTTCGAATATATATCTCGGATATATTTTAATTTTATAATAATCATTAAATATTGTTATATTTATTCTTTTGTTTTGTCATTTACCTCTAATGACTTAAATGGAAGTTATGCAATTTTCTTTTTCATTATCATTTGTACAATGTTCATTTTTAAATAATAAAATAAATTTAAAGTTCAACGTTAACATCATTTTGAAATTAAATAATCTGTGCTAGAAAGGTAAACACGACTTCTCGTGGGCCCACCATTGAGAAGTTTGATATCTACATACCTATGAATAGTATCAATTTAATTAGGGTCCGTTTTCTCTAACAAAAACCATTATAGTTTCGCCATTGTGCCTCTCCATATATTTGCACATAGTAATTCATGATCATTTAAATCTGTTGATCGTTATAAATCCTATGCAAAATTTATTTTACCCCCATATTTGGTAGGTGGCGAAGTGGGGGTGGAGGTGCTTAAAAGCTTTTAGGTGACCTCCTCTCCTATATTATTCTACATCAATAGAACATTCTCTTTGAGAACTGTTTAGACAGTTATACTTTTTAATTCAAAAATAGATGAGATAAGGGTGACTGAAGATGACATTTTCCTCCCTGACACCATCCCTTCCCCATTCTTCAAACCTATAAACTCAGTTTTTCTTTTTCCTCAAAAATAAAACAATATCTTTAGCATATTTTACAAAATATGTTTCCTTTATTTTGTTACGAAAGGTTATAAGAAATATGTCATTGATTTCCTTAGAAACAGAAAAGCTCCTTTAGTTTGTGAACATCATTCATAAACAAAAAAAAATGATTTTAATATTTTTTTAGAATTCTGGAACAACCTTTTATTTTGCAATCAATACTTGGGAAATTTTTGAACTTATAATGAACGACTATCGTCTTTCATAAATTACTTTTGATAAGCTACTTCTTGACACGAATTTCGCGCTCCCATAGACATGGCTGATAGATTCTATTTTTCGGAAATTAGCATTTTAAATGGTTTTTTAAATAGTTATAATGAAATTATAAATGCAAAAAAGCAGGGTGGGAATGTGTAATGCAGAATAAAAGATAAATCTTTATTTTCTGGCGTATGTTTGCAAGAATATGTGTTATCATGATTAATGTATACGATAAGTAAATTCTAAAATTTGCATATTTTTCTTTTAGACTCTGAACTGTTTGCATGCGATTTCATTAATGATATGCAGTCTCTATTTTTGACAATGGAGTAGTGGGTAAAGCAGTTATTTTTTTCCCAATGTTTCCTAAAATGTATCATAATGTTACAAGGACAAGGAGATCTGTGAATACCTATAGAAAATGGCAATTTCTCTCTCTCTCTCTCTCTCTCTCTATATATATATATATATATATATATATATATATATATATATATATATATTGAGAGAGAGAGAGAGAGAGAGAGAGAGAGAGAAGAAATTGAGTCTCACGATTTCTAAAGTTTTCATTGTGTTACCTTCAATATAACTAATTCCATTATAGGTGAAGGTCATGCCGGTGCCAAAAAAGGAAATATAGTTTTGGAAATAGGAACAGTCAAGGTAAAATGCTAATGTAATTTGTAGGCTGAATGAATTCGTGAAAACAAATACCTTTTACGAAGTTCCCAAATCAAGAAAACTTGCTTGAACATGACAAACTTATAAAATGCAAGTTGATGCAAAATTGATTAAATTTTAAACAAAGTCCCGATCAAATTAAGTCTTACTTATCCAGAAGCAGAACTAGACACTGACTCAATTAGTTACGACTGCATGCATCGGGTTTAAAAATCTAACAAGGAATGATCTAAAAAGAATGTAGTACAAGAACAAAAGAAGAAACTAATACACAGTACCGGAAGAAATGTCAGCCAAAAATAAAGAAATTCCATAAAACTGGGGAAAACCAAAGTCTGGAAGAAAGAAATCAATGGAAATATAAAAATTAGAATCATCATAAGTGAAACTAAAAGCGGTTGAGTAACTTGTGGAGCACGGCTGTTGAATCTTGGAACTATTCTTTAGTGGTGGAACAAAAATTACTTATTGTTTTCCTTCTTCCGTTTTCAGTAAACCCGAATTCTACTGTTACAATTTTGACACTGTACAATTAAGACAACACATTTGATGTCCAGCTAAGTCTGCATACAGTTCAAGACTAGAAAGCATAAAGTAGAATATGCAGAATACAAAGTATATAAAAAATAGAAAATACAAGTATTCTACGCAAATGACACAATCTGTCATGGCGTATCAATATGGTAATATGATATCCATCATTAGTGAACTCTTGCACTTGCGAAATCTGCTTGGTCTAAGCAGCTCCTGTGTGGCGGACATTTTCTTTGTTATTCTGTCAAAGGTTTTCTCAGGGACCTTTTTTTTTATTCACTATTCAATTTATTTTAGTTTTCTCTATTTGTCCCCTTCCTTACCCCGGAATAATTTTCTTCCCAGAGTACTTCCCTCACAACTTTGAGACCGTATATTTAATATAATAGGGATTATATTTGTCAATGAGCATAAGTGCTCATGTAAAATGTAAGCTACTCGTGTAACTATCGAAAACCTTCAATTATTAACAATTTTTGTATTTTCATTATATAAACTCGTTTACGTAAATCATATGTATAAATCGAATTTATTAGGGCAAAGAAATTGTTGAGATCAGTATATTTTGTTCTTGGCCAATTTTAATTCAATAATTAGCTGTTTGAAATACTCACATCTGTATGCCAAATGGACAAATTACAAAATATAATATGTAATTTATCAGCCTGACTGTTGTCCCAGAAAAATATCAGGGATCTTTGCATTCGACGAGATTTCTTCAATAAACATTAGGAGCTACAGCGGAATTAGCAGAACCCTACGAAGTGTGATTACTCCTTTATTAGCCTTTGTTCATTGTGCTCTGGGGGCATGGCTAAAAACTTAAAACCACTTCTATTTCTATTTTCTGAATCCTCTCTAGGATAGAATAATATTATATGTAGTTCATAAAGTAAATGTACATATATAATTTTAACTATTATAAAATGTATCTTTTTTAATTTAAAATCAATTAATACACTTATTTTACACGTTAAATAAATCTTTACACATTTAGTGAAATTTGTTCGTTCTGAATTCACGTTTTTGGTCACTGTGAGTCTTGGCAATTAATGAAATTGGTACAAATAGAGACAAAAATGCATGTCACTCTTGCAATTGCATGCGCAAGTATCCCCTTGGCGCTTTTCTTATTATCTGGTGTTTATTACTCTTGAGTACTCTAAATGCGAAAGTATTGACCACAGAAGATGTAGTATTTTAGGACGAGCAAGATATTAAAAAGACATTTCAGTGTCAAAGTTTTTGTTTTAATATAATAACCCTATCCATGAATATCCATTGAAAAATAACAGAAGGTAAAGTTCTATCTATATATTCTAAAACAAACAAAATTCAAACAAATTATAGATGCATTTAATCATTTCCCCCTTTTATTTAGCCTTAAAATTAATTTAATTTGAAGGGATGAAACATTTTCCTCGTGTTACGCAGTTCACCATATGGTATACAGTCATGAATAAATGAATGGTGGCTTTTATGATCATTTGATTTCAAACTACCGCTTACTTTACGATTCCCTAGCATTTATATCTACAAGCTGATTAGCACATCAACCACCGGGTGCCAAGGACGCCCACATTCAGATGCCTAATACTATGTACACATGAGAAATTCATTTTCAGTTTTTGCGAGACTTTCTAAAAACAACATTTATGTATTATTAATGAAAACTCAAGAATCCACCAGACAAAAACGATCTTCCAGCAATGTGGTAATTTTACTTATAACAATTCGTTTTTGTTTAATGGGGTAAATGTGAATATTAATGAAGTAAAAATCCCTAAAAAATCAGAAATATTTAGATTTTATAGTTCTGGAATTTTCTGTTCTCCTATTGGACGTTTTTTGTATTGGAAAAATGAATTACAAAAGTTACAAAACAATATTAGAGATATCCAATATTTGATAAATGGGAAATCTCACAGATGTGTACATTTCTTAAAATATATTGGAGCTATCAAACCTGATTCATTTGCCTTTCCCAAGTCCACAAACGTACCAAGAGCTCATAATTATAAAATTTGAGTGGTTTGGAAAATCAATCTACGTAATGAAGAAGATCTTGAAAAGTTTTGAAACCATGTTGTCTCAGATATATGAAACTTGAATATAGGTATTTCTGAAACCCTTCCTAATATTTATGGAAACTTATTGCGAACGATAAATTAACAAGTTCTATTTTCACAAATAGAAAGTTTCAGAACAACATGCAAAATAGTAATATAACAACTAAAACACACACAATCTTGATCAAACATGCTCATGCCTTATATAGAATCGATTAAGCTTTATAATTTTCTTCCATATAGTATCAAAAATCTAATTGAGATAATCGAAGGTTATTATAAGTTAAGTACCTTGGGCAGCTTCTATTTTTACAAAACAGATGTGATTTATGACAAGTAAACATACAATATAAGTAAATTATTATTATTATTACTTAATAGCGTCGACTTTTTGCTACTATGGCTAATTGAGAGAGGGTTATCTTCAGGTTGCCACTCTTTTCTAGCAAGGGTGGGACTAAAGATTTGATATAATGAGTTACTAACGCATAAGTATATAAGTAAAAAGAATAAAAAACAGTGATACTAATTATGTTTGTTTCTTGGATCGTTTGACCATAAGTATTTCACTTCAAGTCCAAAAAAAAATGTAACATTAGTATTGTCAAAATTTCTGAGTGTTAAAGTCACTGTTTAGCCCAGTGTACAAAGGGAATGATTGTTCTGCCTGTTGAATTTACTATTTTACACATTAAATAAGAGCACTTGAAGCATTCCAATTTGTTTTGACTCTAATTTATTTACAGTGTAATTGTGTAGAATCACCGAGAAGGAAGATTAATTCCTAATATTCATTATACAAATTAAATTTAAAGGGCTGATGTTAATTTACAGGTTTATGAGCTGGGAAACGTTTTAAAATGTTGACATGCCTGAGTACTTTTTTTTTGTTTATTCGCAATATTCTCCAACCATTTGTGTGAAGAAGATATTTCAAGATAAATAGTACAATCTGTGCAGTAAAGGTTAAAGATCTAATTGCCTAATAGACATATTATGCATTCAAGGAAATAGGGGTATTCCGGTTTTATGCTAATACACTTTTTTATTTGGAGAATGACTCAATTTTCCTGATACCGAAAGATATTAATTTCCTCGAGAATCACTTTCAAAATCTTGATCTGTTGATAAGCAATTTTTATGCTGCTAAATGGTGGAGGGTAAAATATGGAGAAATACGTTTCGAACAATTGGAAATGATGGAATGAAGTGGTAATACAAGTTAGAATGAAGTTACCCTATAAAGTTTTGATACTGCTGATAAAATTTAAATATGAGTTACAATATAATAACTTCGAATCGCCTGAATGTTCGTAGTAAGAATAATAAAATTAATTTAAATATCAGTAAATAAATACATTGAAGGATGGTATAGGCGAGTCTAAAATTCTGTATTAATTATTAGTTTTACGTGAATTAGTCACACTTTTTCTCAATTATCCTTCAGGTTTCATTCGGCTCAGAAAGTTAGTTTTAGGTTTCAATGATGTTTACACATTTATAAGAAAGTGAAATTCTCCAGCTCTAACAACTTCTGCATTTCTGACGTTTTAAACTCTTCTCTTTTCCAAAAATTTTGTTTCAACAAAAATTATTCGTACCTCAGAATACTTTCATTGGGTAAGGTATTCCCTAACTTAACGAATATCAACCGATTAAGATATTTTGGAAAATTATGATCATACTGAAGTTTCAGTGGGAAAAAACTAATTACTTGTATGTATTAATAATTTCTTACACAAATCACTAAAATTTGAAACCCCTACAACAACTTTCCATAATTGCAATTCTTGAAAGCTATTTGTTTTGTTATTATTTTGATTTTAGCGGAAGCAAGTTGTGCCGATTATGTGTATTATTTAGTTTATTATTTCCCTAAAATAAGAGAAAGTTAAGAAAGTAAATAAACAGGTGGTGTATGAATATTGGATTAATTATAAACCGCTTTTAAATGTGTTCCGAAGTTTACGTGTGACGGTAGTAATTAATTAATTCAGTAAAAATCTGAAGTGGACACCACATCACTTCCTCGTACTCTGAGTAAATTAAACAAACAAAATGTTTGGTTGCACTTCATTTAAAATTATTTCATTTCTTAATGATATACGCTCTGCCCGTTTCAACGCATCGAATCGCAAAATATCATAGAACATAATAAACATTTTATGATAAACAAAGAAAAAACCTATATAATGTTTTTGAATTTTTAATAGGTACGGATAATGTTTTAATTTTCGCCCTCCTCTTACCCCCTCCCCTCTCCCCCTATGCCGCTTTTGGTCAAAAGGGGAGGTATACAACTAGACGGTACAACAGCCCTAAACATGTAATTTCAACATTTTTTAAGGCTAGTCATTTTTGAGTAATACGATATACATACATACGTACAGACGTTTCGCCGAAACCCGCTAAATGGGTTCAGGGAAGTTTAACATACCGTTGAAATTTGAAAAGTGAAAATTTTCTCGATTACAATAATTCGTTTGTTTCGTGGAAGGAAGTAAAAACCCTTGCATCGGTAGTAGGAAGACAAATGAGTCCGCTTATTCCCACCTCAACCATGACCATTGAACTGTACGTATTAACTGCCATTCAAAAAATAAAAATATCTTTGTGTTATGAACAAAAACAAGAAAATTAAAGGTATATCGCTTCTTGTTAGTTCAAAGATGGAGTTTTCAAATAGATGAATACATTACTTTATTTTTCGATAGTCGGAAATTGAGCTTTAACAAAACCGAATGCTGCCATTTTTTTTATATCTAGTTTTAATAATTTAGGGAACGGACCTCTAACACTTATGCAATGCAAAGAAATAAAAACCGCGAAGGAGAACGGATTACTAGCTCTCGTGTTAAATGACGTCACTCTGGGTTTAACCTATGTCATCACTTTTTTGTTCTCCACCAAAATCCTTCACTATTTGGAAAGTTAATATTATTAACGTCAGTATTATAATGATTATGTTAAAAATGATTTAATAAAAAAATAATAATTATCTTTACTTCTAACGGATTAATTTCAAATCATATAATCTGGCATGAAAGTATTAACGTTATTTATTATAAGTGGTCTGACTTGTTCCTGAGTAAAGAAATGCGTTTTGTTTTTTTTTAATTTTATTTCAGAAAATACATGTCTTTCTGGATAATTTGTCCAAACAGTGAACGTGTGCTAAATAGCTTGACGTTGACAATTGAAGAATTTCATGATCTCTGGTAAACAAATTTCGTTCAATTCAATCTTCATTCTAATGGACGCTCTATAAAAAGTCAGGCAAGTAATGAGTAAAAAACGCACTCAGCGATGAAGAGTCCGTTTTTTTTAAAATCCCAAAAAGGTATGCAAAGTTCTTATAGAACATTGAAACACTAATTAAAAAGAACGGAAAACATAAAAGCAATATGGCATAGCGGATCGTCTTATTCAACTTGTTTTATTATCTTAATACATTAATTAATAAATAAATGAAACGTGCAAAAAAAGTCATTGAAGCAGCCGGCAGGCAGACTATGTAGAGGGGAGAATCTCAAGGCAGTCACTCAACCTTAATAAGGAACATCAGGAATTCTTTAAAAATTCTTTCCTTTCTAAAATGGTTCAAAGCACTCAAAAGGTCCATTCATATTTAATTCACACCAAAATTGTATAGAAAGGAGATTATAATAGCCAAGAACAAATCAAAATTTGTGACTATATCCAAGCGGCTTTCTCAATTTCTCAAAATATTTGTATCAAAATATACACACGTTGTTTTAATAGTTTATATTAAAAGGGGCGGGAATAGATAGGAGAATATTAATAAATACCAACTTCAGCTAGAAAATGTGGAATTTGAAAACTCAAATGCTGGAACTTTTGAAGTGAGCTTTCCAACGATCTATTCATGGGGATTGTCGACAAAACGTTTCCAACCCCCAAACAGGCAGGCTCCCCCAAATGGAAAGAGTAGGAAGTTATGCAGAAATTACCACAGACAGTGATATTAAAAATAAGAGGCCCTAATACAAAATAAATTATTCAGCAGTTCATAATTTTAGTACTGCGATGTTTCATTGTACACAACTTTATCTTTAAGTGTAAATGATGTAATAATAATCAATATAATTTTATTATATGAATATCCTACAGTGGAAAACTCAGCGTATTCCTAGGTTAATAAAAGCTGTTAATAAAAATAGGATATAAGAACACTACACAAAGTGGAGCATCATTTAACCGGATTTATGTATTATAATGTACATGTTCTTAGAAAAATACGAAATAAAACGTATTTCTGGCGTTTAAAACTCATCTCTTTTCCGAAAATGTTGGTTCAACAAAATTTATTCGTACCTCAGAATACTTTCATTGGGTAAGGTATTCCCTTGCTTAACGAATGTCAACTGATTAAGGTATTTTAGAAAATTATGATCATACTGAAGTTTCAGTGAAAAAAAAAACTAATTACTTGTATGTATTAATAATTTCTTACACAAATCTCAGACATTTGAAGCCACTACAACAATTTTCCATAATTGCAACAAGCACAGAATCAAGAAAATCATGAATCCCAGGACCAAATGTTTAATCTTTATTTAAAATACTGATTCTCCTAAATATTCGCTTTTTGGCTCTCACGTCCAGAAATAAATATATCTCTTTATAAAGGATTGCCCGATTCCCTGATTTTTTCCGGAAAAATACAATTACTAGTGCATACACAATATTCTTACTATATGGTTAAATGATTATAGCTATCCCTTGAGGACCTAAAAAAATAAAGTTCTTTAAGGTGATTTATACTTACTTTTTTTTAAACCAGTAGACTAAATTTTATTCGTAAGTAATTTGTTTACCTTTTTTTAATATTTATATGTATTATTACCTAACGGGAGTTTCCAAGATCTTGTAAAATTTCATTATTTCACTTCCACTAGCATTTGTAGCTAAAAAAAATTCTAGAATTTTATCCTAGCCTGTTGACATTCTGAGTTTTCATAATTTATTCATAATAACAAAATACTTGAGATTAATTCGAGCACAAAATTCATCCCCAAAAACGTAGTATTAATGTAAATAAGAATGTGAGCCTATTTTTACTGTTGGAATGATACAATACCAATAAATTAAATATAACTATTGCTTAAGATATTTTATACTAGGGGAAAACTTCATTAATTGTTCTGGGAGACCTAAGCTGGTACAATTGCTACTAATTTTCCTATGACGACCTGACTTCTGTACCACGAGATACGGACTCGAGTCCCGACCGATTCAAATATTAAAAAATAGTAATATCCCTTGACTGTTATTCTGTCTATTCCAGTTATAAAACAATAGAAGTGTCTTTTAATGATGTTATGACTATTTCAATACATTAGCTATAAAAAAGGAATAATTTCTTTTAAGAGTAATTTTTATTCAGATGCTCATCGAAGATGATAAAATTCAGGTCAGTTCCACACACACACATATGTATGTATATATATATATATATATATATATATATATATATATATATATATACATATATGTCGCGGCGAATCACGTACTCGTGAGTCGTTCGCTATCAAATATGATAACCTGGCGGTATAAAAAAATACCAGAGGGTTTGATAAAATATGTTCAGTTAGTGAAAAAAAGTTAACAAGAATTGCGAGCTAAAAGTTAGAAGTGCGAAAATATCTGGTGTCTCGCGTTAACTTTATTATATTGAGTAAACTGAGACTGTATTGTGTCCGGCGAAAATGTGTGAAGTGTAAGTACTCTAAATAGACTTGTTTTGTGTAACATATTACATCCTCATGATGAAGAGGTTATTTTGTGCTTGTTCTGAATATACAAGTTGAAAAGCATACAGAACTATTTATTTCACCCCACTCAGTCCACGAAATATATATTATACATATTCATACATAAACTGCCAACCTACTCAAGTGCCATGTTTACTTTAAGCGATTAAAATAAATATCTCATTCTTAGGTAAAATTTCAAACTTTAATTACATAAAGCATTAACTGAGTAATAGGAATAGAATGGGAGATAACGTTACCTGACTGTCACTCTAGCACGTGGGAAAGTCGGTTCATATTATAATATCGTGGCTCAATCTTATTCTTTGTAAAACAGATAATGACAGAAAATGATGAAATAAATTTATTTTATCATCTTCTCACATTAACTTTGTTAAATTAAATTCTCCTCAGGTTACGGATTCTTAATACTAACATATACAACGTCGCAGCTACTGGAAGCCAGGTCGAGAAAGGCAAAAAATGAGGTAACAAATAAGGATCAGCTGATGCATCAACATGAGAATAAAATAAAGAATTTCATTAACAATTCTTCTCTCATTACCTATACTACAAAAAGATGTTAGTAGCTGCACACCCTGCAAATTTCTTCAAATGTCCATCGATCCTACACAGGTGATAACGAAAATGAGGTCCGTTAAAAATGTTGTATATATATATATATATATATATGTGTGTGTGTGTGTGTGTGTGTGTGTGTGTGTGTGTGTGTGTGTGTGTGTGTGTGTGTGTGTGTCTGATAATGCTCTAGCAGTTGCAATTTATAACAGATCGTTACCAAACTCGATATTTAAACGTTTTATGTAAAAATGAAGATCATGTTCGTTAACGACTAAAATCTAACCAGTTATTTTAAATTGTTTATCATAAAATCTAACTAATTATTATAAATTTCAGTACTAGATATAGTAAATAATTTTTAATAAAATTAATATGTTATATCCGATATATTTCAGCAATTGTTTTTCTTTCCGGTGAAGAATATTTCTATCTATCTGTTCAACTCTGAGAGGTTGGCAGACCTGTTTGTTTACAATTCAGACGCTTTCCGTTGGGTGGTTATTAAAATTGACTGAAAGATTTCTCATAACCGTTTTTATTTATTCATTTAATATCCACGGTGGTATTAAGTGTTCAAAGTATGTATATTTATCTCTTGAAAACTTCACAAGGAAAATCTGTTTAGTTAACGCAGCCTCTACGTTACGGATTTTTCTTACATTCCAAAGGAATATTATTTTAATTATTTTTAAAATCACTTGTTAGCCAGCAGTGGCGAACATCATTTTCAAAGGAGAGAATGATTATAGTGAAAGCAAGATTTGGGTCAAAAAAGTAATTTTGGTCTATTGAAGAGCATCCGAAATCCTAAACCGACAGACAATTATTTTGCTAGAAAACCATATATTACAAATGTTCTAACACAATTTTATAAAAACTCATATCAGTACTAGTCGGGCAGTGAAACAGTAACTATGACTGTGTAACATATTCCATTTTGATCTCCTCTATATGTGATATTTCGTAACTGATGTGACATGTTATAATTAATGACAATGGGTGTTTTCAGAATCCTGAAATAGGTTCATAACTATTACTTTATTATTATTTTTGTTAATTTATTTCAAATTTTTATTGATAATTATTGAATGAGAAAATAAAACTAATTGCCTGGATATAAGTATGTATTTCTTTAAATTTCTACATTAATTTCTTGATATATCCTATTTGCTTTTAAAAGTGTATAAAACTATTGAAGAAAATTTGTTAAATGTTTCTTTGTTGTTGTTTCCTGTTAATTTGGTACTGACGATGACATTAAAATACGTCGAAAGCACTCTTCTAAAATACACCTTTGACTAGAAGTTGTACAAAAAACGGGGGGTGGGGGGATTTATATCTGCTAAAAGTTATATTCTTGGTTAAGGATATCGGAAAAATAAGAAAATCAAAGTTCAAACATCTTCTGCATAACCTATGGAAAATGAGAATGGAAAATATTATCGTTTCTTTGAACCTTAGTTGTAAAGGATCTAATTATTGAGTAATGCTCTGTTTAGTGGTTTAATCGGTTCAGAATGGCGTGTATTTCGCTTTCAGAACCATTTACATTTAGATTAAACATGGGTTCAAAAGTTGAAGAGACGGTTTGTGATGTGACGGTATTAAATGACGAGGCATCGCAGAGGTTATATCTTAAAGATATCATATTTTTCGTAAATTCTTTTGCCAGCGTTCGGAATTTTTTTTAAAGCTTGATCAGACATAAAATGCCAACAAATAACTAGAGTGAGTATAAACACAAAATGTAAACGAAATTGATAAACATTTCATTTGTACGTTCATTCAACTCTTTTTGACTATCTTGAAACTTAAAAATCCATATTTAGAAATGATAGCAAAATAAAAATTCCTTTTTCAAAAATTGTTTTCTTCCTTATCGAACCCAAATCATTCCTATGTTGACACTTAGCCCGTTCGATGTCCAATAAAAATCCAAAATAATAATTATAATATAACGCAAAGAAGGACATAAATAAATGTAGATGCATCTCCTGCTGCATCTCATTCCTGGAAGGACCTCATTTTGATTGATATTTACTAAAAAATCGATTTGGCCTTTCACTATAATGGCCTTGTAAGAAGTGATTACGAAATATATAGGAAAAATATAGACGTTTCTAAAATCAATTTCTATTGTCCTCTTTTCTTACGTCATCAATTATGTACCAGCATGAGATTAATTGAAGTACTAAAAATATTTATATAGAAAATTGTTTCGATGTCATTGTCACTGAATGAATGGCTAGAGTAAACAAGGAAGTAAAAGAATAATTGTTTCCTCAGAAAACTGAAGGAAGAATATGACACAATAATCATTTGAACGATCACGCTGATCATTGTTTACAAAAAATGCTTCTTTCTTTTATACTAATTTTTAATAGGTATTTAATTTAACTTTTATGTTTGATGGATTACTTATTTGTGGTCATATTGAAATTTTTGAAACAACTTAAAATATCCCGTCTTATTAAAAATATACTTATATTCTAATAAACATAAATATAATAACAAGAACTTGTAAAGTCATCCCTACATTATGTATTCTATTAATAAAACAATATTAATACATTTTCTTTTGATAAACAAATTACGTCTATTGCCTATAATTCATTTTTATTTTAAAAGCTTTGGTATTCTCAAAAAAAAAAAAAAAGAATCAAAATAATACAAAATTCTTTGAGTTTCGTCTCGCATTAACAGGGTCGCTACTTATCACCACTGGGAATACAGTTGTTTCTCAGCCCATTAATTTCATTTAACATGCGCTCCTAACAGTTATAACTCGCCTGCTCACAACCGCCAACTCCTGATGAAATATTATATTAAACCATCAACCGGACAAGAAAATACTCAAGAGGAACATTGCTCTGTGTTAAAAATTAAATGTTCCTCTCCCTACCAGCTAGATAAAATATTTATTGATTTGTTAGCAATTAATTGTTATATTCAGGAACCAAATGTACATTTATTTAAGTAATGTTTTTGTTTTTGGTTATTGTTTTTTAGGGGCTCTAAATAAAATAATTCACGATTTAGACAGATGTGGAATGGTTTCAAAATAATTTGTTCCTATCATAGTTCAGTGAATTTAAGATTTAATATAAATACAATTTAAACTGTTTTTAGAAAATAAGACTTCTGAAAATACCGCAAAACCATGCGCCATAAAAAATGCTTTGCAAGGTATTGTGGTCATCGGCTCTTTAATTAAAAAATAGTCTAGGACCATTAAAGTAATATCTCTCCACATTGAGTATCACAAAGCCCCAGTTATATGTCATAATTACCCCCCCCCCCCAAGTAAATTAAAGAACGTCTAATGTGAACATTATTATATTGTCTTGTCTACCACCGTTGCTCGTGCAGAATAAACACCCCAGACACTTACTTGTATAAATAACTCATAAGTTTAATTAACAACACATGCTATACAATAATAACTATCGCGAATTATTATTGTGAAATAATTAAATTAGCATTATTAAAGAAAGCAAAAAATTTAATATTATTTACATGCATTTATATCCAATAATAACAATAATTATTTGTTATTAATATTACTTTATTATTACTGTTATTTATTACTTTACTACTTTATTTGTTATTAATATTACTTTTGTTATTATTATTACTAAATGTGGAGGCGTACACAAATAATGAAATAAGATAATCTACTAAATAATTAAAAAAATAAATAAATGATAATATGATTGCATTTATTATTATAAAAGCCTTTGTTTACATTTTGACTTTAAATTTTATTTATATAATATGCACTTTAAACCGACATTGCAAGGTTGTTAATAAAATTCACTTGTGTTTAGTTCATCTTGCGGCCTGATTAAAATACTCGGAAACATAATTTCTTAAAAAAATAAGAAGCAAGGAATTCAATTATACCTACTCATAACAATTAACACAAGTCATTTACGGAGTATTTTTATCAACAAGCTAAGGCATATGAGATGATTTTAATAATGAAACCGATCGTATCTGGTACGTTTCTATTTGAAAATATATTTTTTTGTGTACCTATTTATTAATTTTTTATTACTATTGATAGTAACGCATTGTGGGCTGAAATTCAAAATAAAGGAATAAGTAGTTTATTTGATAGTATTCTACATTTTTTGAATAATAAATTCATTCTTTTAAATGAAATGACGTTTTAATAATATTAAAAAAAATATCTAATTAAGACATCATAACTTTTGGCTCCATTAAATAATGGTTTAGTTAAATGTATGTTATGTCCTGCCCCATGATGTCAATTTTTGGTAGGCATATATGATTTTATATTTAAAAAAAAAAATCTGCCTCACATGGAAAGTGATCAGATTCTTTTTTCTTCAACTTAAACAAAAATCGACAAATTCAATAAAATAGAATTCAAGGAATAGAATGTAGGTGAAGATAATTCTAAAAAGGGTAGGCAGCTTACCATATATCTGGGGCAGGGGGTAAAGTGGTACTTTAGGGGCAGATGGCCGGCTGTCCGCCATGATGCTCTCAATGCTAAATGGCATAGGTCCCTTCTTCTTGTCCTTCTCCTCATTCGGTTTGGGCAGTTTAAATCTCTTCCTTCGCCTCAGAAAGGAGCCGTTCTCGAACATGTCTAAAGCGGCAGGATGGAGTGTCCAATAGGCGCCCTTCCCAGGCCTGTCAGGCCGGCGTGGGATCTTCACAAAGCAGTCGTTGAATGATAGGTTGTGCCGGAGGGAGTTTTGCCACCTCTGAGTGTTCCGCCTGTAGTAGGGGAATCTATCGCTGATAAATCTGTAGATGTCAGCGAGTGGGAGCATCTTGTCAGGGGAGCTCCAAATGGCCATGGCGGTCAGCGAAATATACGAATAGGGTGGCTTTTGGTCTCCGTACGAATCCCTGCTCGGTCGCGGCATGGGACCTGCATTACGTGTTACACTGACTGCGTGAATGTGGCCCAGGTTAAGGAGCCCCGGGGGCGTGGCTACTGGGCGGTCCTGGGGGAGGGGCTAGGCTCCAGGCTCATTGCGCATGCCCCGCCAATCCGGCCACCTCCCTCTCCATTTTGTTCCCCACCCACAAAATTTATATTCACGTTCTCTCCTTCAACACACAAACTTTATAAGCAGTTCTTCATGGAGTATTTCCTCATCAACATATAACAAAGAGAGAAAGTATATACCAGTCCTTTATTGAGATAATAAATTATGAGCCTCACAGTTCCTTGTTTATTTCATTCTCCTATAACGGCTAGTAATATAATCATTATTTTTTTATTTGTGTTCAATTAACTTCGACGAGTTGTAATATATGATTAATTAATTATTTCTGTTTAAGGTTTGGGAGGTTATATATTTAAACTAATAAAAGTGATTTAGGCACTATACAATTCAATTCTGAATAATCAGTTCATCTACTGAATTGAATTAATCTGCTATTTGATGAGTTATAGAATAAAAAGTAAAAATATGGATGTAAATATACTTGGAGCAGTGCAAGAATACAGATTGAGAATTACATGCATGTTGAACCTGGTTTCTTCTGTGTTCTTATGAACGAGAGTAGTTGGAGAATGAAACCCGACAACCTGCCTAAAGAATGTTGAATGAGCCGCCAGGATGATAAGCAGGCAAGGATGCTGGTAGGGAGACCCAAACTGAAAGCTCAAAATTAAAGCCCAGGTCCTTTAAGAACTATAGTTTATGCTAATGGACAAGTAAATATACATGTACAAATACATTAATGCGCACAAGTAAATAATAACTAGAAATGTATACAAGCAAACGTTTTCAAAAAATAAACAGAAAGAAGGCATTGAAATGTAACAAAAAATGTTCGAGTTTTGGAGTGGCTTTTAGACTACATATATATATAAAATAACCACTGGCACCCATAAAAAGAGAATTCTGGTGAGTTGTGGAAAGCTAAGTTCTTAAAAGTGAGAGAATACATCACTCTGGCATTAAATGTAAAATTAGATGATACATTAGAAAGATTATATATATATATATATATATATATATATATATATATATATATATATATATATATATATATTCCTCTCACTGTCTAAATTCTCACTAACAACATGTTAGTGAGGCAAGACTGGAGTGTATATTAAAGTTGTAGTCTGCATACATATATTAGCTAATGCCTATCATCGGTCAGCTTTTGCAGGCTACAGGCTACCGTGAGATGGCTAGCTAACAACTCTGGCCTTGAATAGAATTTTCTCCACTCATGCCTTTACTGGTGGAAATGGCATTTTCCTCAAGATGCCTTTATTCCTGGCTGGTCTGACTCAGAAGGCAATGGGAAACCACTGCTTGTCCTTATGCCCCTCATATTCCATTGTTCGGTCCCGTTAAAATCAGGTTTGCCTGTTTACCGATGAATTACCAGTTGTAGCCTGTAAATGCTATATATATATATATATATATATATATATATATATATATATATATACATACATACATAAAAGCAATATGAGAAATAATGAATAATAGTAAATTTAAAAAAAATAAAAACCTGTCAAATAACTTGTAAAAAGACCTTATACCTGAGTGAACTCCTCAAGACGACATCAATAGGAACAGATAATTCCTTACAGGCCTGTAAATAATTACGTGACACCATAAACATACTTCCCCAAAACCAAGATAACAATTAACGCCTGAATAAATGACCACACAAATACAGAAATTTCAAGGGACTGCCCAGTACTACTAACGACATGCTCCAGGATGGTGCCATCGCACCGAAAGCTATTGCAGTTACTTGAAGATCATCCAATAATGACGGTATCTACCTACAAGTAAGTCAATAGAACCGAAGAAAGGGTTTCAGCTAGCAGAATTTTGTCATCAATTATGTAAATGGAAATAATCATATATCCTTCCTTAGTTAATGGCAAGGGCCACCGACAAACGCCCCTTTTACCCGTGCAGATTAAAAATCATGGGAAATTTTAGATCTAGAAACGTCTAGAAGTTGCAAAGGATTAAAAGAATTGCTCGCTACCTTTATAATTGATACCAAAATTAAACTACACATCCTTTATCTATTTTCATACTATAATAGCAGGATAAACTATTACAGTCGAACTCGTTTATAACGAGCTCGGTTTTAAGGAGAACTCGGATTTACCGAGGGAAGCGAGAATATTTGCTTGGGTCCAATGTTAAGTCTATGGAACAGAAGTCGCTTTTAACTCAAGTACAAAAACAGCATAAAAAAATCATTCCGCTACAATGAGCAAAAGAAAATGACGAGAAACATGCGAAACTAAAAAGAAATGTAGGTTTACTAAATACTCTTGTGAGAATTGCAAAACCAAAACTTGTTTACAACATAGTTCCATGCTTTGTCCTAAATTGGTTGTCCTAAACAGCTATGCAAAAGAAATAATAATTAAACTGCTATTTTAAAAAGGATTTGTAAATTAAAATTTAGATGGTTTTTAATAAGTCTTATCTAAAGGTGATTTCGTGCTTTTATTTATTTTTGAATGAAGTAATATTTTCTGTTATGGTTTCTCATCACACACTGAATATTTTAGTGCAAAATATATATTTAAAAACATTATTTCCGTCAAAACGGTTGAGGATGATCTCTGAGATACACGCGCCCGAAGACGTAATATTCTTGACGCGCCCGACCGAGGGTTAATTAATGTAATTAAAGTAAGTATGAATTAAATTTTAAGTAAACTCAATCATTTGACCTTCCAAGCCCCGCCCCCTTCACGTTGCACCCCTGCCTTAAGGACCCGTTTATTCGGAGCACTCGGATTTAACGAGTAAATGTTACAGTCCCTTTGTGCTCGACGAGTTCGACTTTATTGAAAAAAAATATTTTGACATTTAAAAAATTATTTAAAAAAACAGTGTCGATGGTCCAGTTCAACGAGTGAAAGAGCGGACGAGCACTTCATAACTAAAAGGACAACCTCTGAAGAGGTGATATATGAACCACGAAATATGTTCTTCATAGTTTCATGGCAAGGGTCACATTTTGTCGGCACATTAATTTAAAAAGCCCTATGATAATTCTTTGCTAGATACTGTATTAATAACTGCCTACTTACGTCATATATTTATTAAATCTAATTCCAGATTGCTACTTACATTTATGTTTTTTATTGGTGATCTTTGGCATGAAACTCTGAAGAGGAGAGACGAAGAATTTTATTTTGAAATTCTAATTATGAATCTTGTTGAAGAAACTTCTCAAATTGAAGAATAATGTGAAGAATAAAGTACAGTCAATAAAGAGAATTGGATTTTTAAAGCAATGTAAAATGTTTTTTATTGGAGACCCTTGCCATGAAACTATGAAGAAAATGGCAATAAATGTAGGGTCCAGAATAAGAAGAAGCCACAAAATATGTAGGGCATTTTTTAATAAAGTAGTAGAACGATAGTCACACATAAATCCAAGCAAAACTGACAAATTGTTAGACTAACTAAAACACGTTTCATCCCCTCTTCAGCTACAAGTTACCTCTTAAAATATTACTGATTTATGTGAGGGGCTCAGGTTAGCCATGTAAGTTAAAGCGTTCGCCTTAATCTCACATGGTAAACCTAGAGTGGCGAGTTCGATTCCCGCCTGGGCAAAGAAATTTATTTAGTGACGAAATTCATTAAATAAAATCCTTAGTCCCACCCTGGCTAGAAAAGGGTGGTAACATATAGATAGCCCGTCCCAATCAGCCTTAGCTGCAAAAAGTGGACGTTAATAACTAATTTAATTTTTTTATTATTATCATCAGAAGTCCAGCTCATTTAAGCAACCTCTTGAGAACAAAGTAGATGTCTTTTTTATGCCACGTGATTGATGATTTAGCTGTGTACTCAGTAGCTCACAGCCGGTCATACGCCTTAAGATGGTTTAGCAGATTTCCCTTAAGGAAAATCAGCTATTGAGGTCGTACTCATGACGCGATTTTTTAAATATTTCTTGAAATGTCCATCGATCCAACCTAGTAGATATATATATATATATATATATATATATATATATATATATATATATAGAGAGAGAGAGAGAGAGAGAGAGAGAGAGAGAGAGAGATTTACCGCTCTAGCGGTCGCAATTTTTGTCTTATCATTACCAAACTTGATATATAATCGTTTTATATAAAAAGAAAGATTAAGTTCTTTAAACCAGGGGGAGAGAGGGTTTAGACGGGAGAATTTCGAAAATGCTTAATATCTCCATTATTATGAGTTGGATCGAAAAGTTGTATAGAACCAATCTTATTGCAAATGTAATGTTCTATAAATGCTGTTATGTACATTTTTTCACTATCTTGTTTATTAACCGAGATATTTGCATTTTGTAGTTTTTGGTCTTTAGTAAACCCCCACTCCTACTCATCTGATATTAACAATATGCTATTATGTTATGAAGCACTTTATTTGAGCCTAGATACCAAATATTGTTCTCATTGGACGTTTACGTTTTGAGATAAATGAAAATACGTAACGCACGTGGGAAATCTGTCTAGTTAACGCAGCCCCTGCGTGACGGAGTTTTTTCTTCTTCTAGTCTTCAAGAAGTCTTCTTGTAAAAAGTACTAAAGCACATCTAACAGGTAAGGCAAAATTATATGCTGTGACAAAAAGCTCCTGAAGGGGTACCAAAGGTGGCACGAAACGTGCTGAATAAATTCTGCATTAACCCTTTTAGTGCCTCACGAAAACTGGAGGAATTTGACGAATTTGCTGAGGTTCCTAAAAATCCTCATAAAAGTCAACCTAAAAATGACAATGTTGAAAAATAGCAAATCGAAGCGGTCGAAATTTATATAGTGACGGACTCATTAAATAAACTCCGTAGGCCCACTCTGACTAGAACAGGGTGGTAACCTGTAGATACCCCGTTCCGATTAGCCATAGTAGCATAAATTGGATGTAAATAATAATAAACAAACAAACAAGCAATGCATTTGAACATATTATAATGTTTTAAAAGGTTTTTTGAAATACACGACTCTCGTGATGCGTACATATAATGTGCGCCAACTCATGTGCAACAGCTGTATCGTCGTTGGCACTTTCGGCAAGTGTAATGAACAACGGTCGTTAGGAGAAACTGAGTTTTAGTCATTTGTGATTGACCTTCTACCAATTTGTCATCTATGTAGGACTTGGTAACTCTGATTTCCACAGGAACGAAATTCGTTCCCAATTTTGAGATTACTGAAATCATTTGTTTCTCGAGAATAACTATTACCCCTCACACTCCTGGATTTCACGAAATCACTTGAAAAAATATAAAATAAGCTGGACTGGGCATCTGGGAGATTTTTGCATGGTTGCTAAAGTTTCATTAAGTTGGACAGATACGAAACGCCAACTGAGTAAGAAAAACAAGCTATTTTCCAAAGAGGGAGGTTAGGGGCAAGTCACTTTCTAGGATATTAGTAGAGGGTCCTGAAATCATAAGGATGTCGAATACAGCGGCGAGGGAACACTCAGATAGAGAGGGTGGCAGAGTGCTGAACTGTAGGACACCTATTAGCAGATTTACTTTAACCCTAGTATTACCGACCTCTCCCAGGTCGCATGGATTACCAAGGGGGGGGGGCTCCTCGAGCCCACAACCTTAAAAACCTTTTATTTTGGTTCTATAATTTTTTTAAAATTTTTATTTCTATTGGATTATGATTAATGAACGTTTCTTATGACATCTGTGAAAAAAAAAATTAAAAAAAAAAATTAAATACAAAAATAAAAATAAATTAAAAAAAAAAGTTTGGATGGGGAAAAAAGGATGACTTTAAATTAAATATAATTTTATTCTACTGGAGGAACATATCTAAACATTGTTAGAATAAAAAGTTATCTATATCTAATTTATTATAACATTATAATAGATTAATAATTTAAGAAAATATAATTATCAGATTCGTAATGCAATTATCGGTGCTTTTGCACAATATTTTTTTTTTCCGAGTGTTTATCCAGGATGCAGCATGGACTAACTGTTCCCCTAGTTGGGAACAACCTAGAAAATCTTCTCTTTTCTAAAAAAGTACCTATCAGGAGCAATAATTATAACCATCTCAGTAATATATTTTTATATGAAAAAAATTATATGGGGAGAATATATATATTTTTTTTTTGAGAAAAAAAAACTTGAGAAGGTTTGTGTATGTTAAAATTACATCAAAGTAATTATTATTTGAGCAATATAATTAATAACACTTGAATTACTAGTTAAAAGTAGTATTAAATATCAGTGGGCTCGAGGAGCCCCCCCCCCTTGGTACTTAAGTGTATAACTACCCCTTGCATTACCAAGGGGGGGCTCCTCGAGCCCATACGTCAAAAAAAATTTTTTTTCTCAACATAGAAATTTTTTTATTTAATTTTATTGTTATGCCCTCACTCTAGGATGTTTTTCTGAGGAATACATAAAATATCAAAAATATCCCATTAAAATTGGGTGATAGGGAACAAAAACAAAAAGTTGTGGGCTCAAGGAGCCCCCCCCCCCTTGGTAGTTCTAGGGTTAAGGGAAATCAGCTATTGAGGTTGTACTCATGACGCAATTTTTGGAAAATGTTCGCCATCCGTTGATCCATGCACATCGATCATGAAGGAGATGATGAAAAAGTACGTCACGCAGGGGCTGCGTTAACTAAGCAGATTTCCCTCGTGCCTCATGTATTTGTATTCCTCTCAAAAAGTAAAAGTTCAATGAGAACAATACTGGATATTAGAGTTTCAAATAATGTGCTTCCTAATATAACAGCTTATTGTTAATATGACATAACCAGGAGTGGGGGTTTACTCATGGCCGAAAACTAAAACATGCATATATCTTGGTTAATAATCAATATAATGAAAAAATGCAAATAAAACAATTATAGACAATTACATTTTCAATAAGATTGATTCTGTACACATTTTCGAGCATTATAACGGAGATATTTTGAATTTTCTAAATTCCCCACTCTAAACCCCCCCCCTCTCCCACTGGTCCGATTTTAGCATAACAAACTTTGTCTTCATTTTTACATAAAACGTTTAAATATCGAGTTTGGTATTGATCAAACAAAAAGAGTGGTAACAGACAAATATATATATATATATATATATATATATATATATATATATATATATATATATATCATTTTGAACGGACCTCATTTTCTTCATCTACTAAATCGATGGACATTTAAAGAAGTTTTTCGAAAATCGCGTAATGAGTACAACCTCAATAGCTGATTTTCCTTAATGGATCTGCTAAAGATGGCCTCCGGAAGAGGCACTCGTCAGCTTTTGTATTTTTCAGCACGACTATTAATAGTTTCCCTGAATTGGCACCCCAAAAATATTTATTTCCTTCAAGTAATTTGTTGATCAGCTCTTTAATCTTGCATTGTATTTTTTCAACATATTCCTATTATTGTATCAAATACCTTTGTTACGTATAGAAAAACTTTATTCTTATTTAGTTTAACACCTTGAATAATATTTGCATATACAAATGTTCCTGGGCAGATTGCAAAATCACGTTGGTAGATTGATAATTCAACATGCTGCTTGAACCTGCTGACTAACCCACCTGTGCCTAATCCTCCTAATGGTGGGGTAGATTGTTACAGGATGATAGCTTAAAATATTATGCTTATCGCTGGATTTATATATCAGAATGGTTCTTCCTACCTGTAGGCACTCAGGAACGATGATCTATTTGAGCATGTACTTGGCAATGTAATTTAACGACAGCATAACACTTAGAGTCATGAATTTTATCGGCATAAATCGTAGCAGGGATGGCGCAGAGTCCAGAGAAATAGCTTTAGATACTGGTTCTATATCTTTATTGCTTTCTTTAAGAGTCGAATATCCTATTCTCGGAAAGTTTATTTTTTTTTTTGTGCCCTGGAATTTCCTCGGCATTTATTTTACATTTTATTTGGCCTTCAGAGTTTTTCTTAATATCTTGGACTACTGTATTCCACCTACAGCATTTATAGCAGATTCTCTGGAAGGAACTCAGCAATTGAGGTTGTGCTCATTGCGAGATCATTGAAAAAATCGTTCAAATGCCCCTCGATCCTGCTTAGATGTTGAAAATGAGGTCCCTATATATATATATATATATATATATATATATATATATATATATATAATTATATATATATATACATATACTAGCTAAGTCACCCGGCTTCGGGCGGGTATTCATTTGAGGTTGAATGATGATAGTATTTTATTTGGCAAGGCTTTACTTTGCACAATAATTTGACATTTTCCCGTCCTAGTGTTTAGGGTTTATACCCGTTGTTGCTTTGGATTTATTAATAATAAATTTATTTGTTATGTAAGGATTCACTGTCCTCAATATTTTTATATTTCCCGTCTCCTGTGCATGTAGTTTTTTTTTTTTTTTTATATAATTCATAATCATAGAAAGTATTCTGTCTTCCAAACCATGTATGAATAAAAGTTCCTTTCCCTTGATGTGGTACAAAGCCCAACGGTGACAGTTGTTTTAGGTACGTCATAACCGCTATTAAAAATACTCTTTTGTAAGTCTCGATTGTAAACTGTATAAAGCATACCGTGCAGCGTATATTATATATCCACCGACAGGTAAGACAACAAATATATATATATATATATATATATATATATATATATATATATATATAAAAAATTCAAGCATTAAGACACAAACACATTTGTGTTAATGCTAAAGTCGCCATGGGGACATTATCCGGTGATATGAACATATGTTATTATTTTTAGGTTATAATAAAATAAGAACATGCTCGTGTATTTTGTCTAATTATTTTAACAGATTATGAGACTTAGTTTCGGTTGGAATTAATTAATTCAAAAGTGTTAGAATGAATAGTGTGAATATGATAAATATCCAAGTCCTGGACAGGGCCAATTATGATACATGCCGGATGCAGATGAAAGCTATTCTAATAAAGAATGACTCGCTGGGTTATGTAACAGATAAGATCAGTTAGACAGAAGAAGAAGCCGCAGCACTGGATTGGAAACTGGCGGACAGCAGGCTAAAGCTGATGTTATTCTTGCCATCAGCCCGAGTCAGCTGAAGCAAGTTAGAAGATCAGCTACATCTGGCCAGCTATGGGAAAAACAAGAGCTCCGTGTTTCAATCAAGTGGGACGGCAAAATAATTTACTCACTTAACACTTTGACTGCGGCTGACGACACGTTGTCGGTTTCGTGAGTTGTTCCCAGGGGCTGGCCCCGACAGGTTGTCGTCAGGTCATAAGACAAAGTGAAATGGGTTGGGATTGCTCCAGTCATTCCCAAACCATTCCATATTTGACTCTAGCACAGTGAAAGAGGTCCTTGAGAGAATTGCTTCTTTACCGCAAGATTCCCTGTTTTTTTTTTTTTAATTGTTTTCGACTATTTTACAAAAAGGTAAGTTTGAATGATTATTTTTTTAAAGTTATCGTTAATAATAATTGCTAATGATAAATATCTATTTAAAAAGTAGCTAAATGAATTAAAACAAGTCTATTTTGTTGGAAAAATATTTTTCAAACCCGAATTTATAATTCCAAATTGTTTTATATTTTACGAAATATAAATAAAAAATCAATTATAAATTACTGAATAATAATTCATCAATCAGTGATTGTGAACAATGTCTTTATTGTTTAATTTTAAGGTTTTCTAAGTAAAAATATAATAACTAAAAACGTTATAAAATTATTTTTAAAAAAATTTATAATTTTTTTTACTCAAACCATATAATGGAAAAAATGAGTTAGCTATTGTTAGTGGGTTTATTAGACCCGTTATTTTATTTCAAGAACTTTCACTTCAGGTAGCAAAAAAAGGTTGAAATGCGTTTTGATGGAACTTTTTCTTTATAACTTGAAAAATGCAATAATACCTTCTATGCACTCGTTAAATTTAAATAATTAATCAGTCATCATAAAAATAAATAAAGAATCATAAAAATAATGTTTACACTAGTGAATTACATTATTAGACTACGGCTAGGAAGTATGGTGCTTTCCCGGTGCGGTTGACGACAACGGGTCGTTCAGTGGTTTTTTTCTCGGAAAACAATTAAAATATGATACAATTTATAATATACAGTTAAAGTAAAGTAAAACGAAACTAATTAACAAAAAAAAAGTTTCCGCCCACAAAAATGTTGTTGAAAATCTCTGCAGTCAACGTGTTAAAGACGCGATCGTATTGATGGGAAATCAGCTATTGAGGTCGTACTCATGGCGCGATTTTTGAAACATTTATTCAAATGCCCATCGATCCTACCCAGCAGATGACGAAAATGAGGTCCGCTCAAAATTATATATATATATATATATATATATATATATATATATGCCTTTTAACGCTCTAGCGGTCGCAATTTTTGTTTGATCGTTACCAAATTTGATATTTAATCGTTTTATGTAAAAAGAAAGATCAAGTTCGTTAATGGCTGAACCAGACCAGTGGGAGGGGAGTTCAGAGGGGGTTATTTCCGAAAATTCGAAATATCTCCGTTATTATGTGTCGGATCGAAGAATTGTATAGAACAAATCTTATTGAAAATTAAATTTATTATAAATATTGTTATATATATTTATATATATATATATATATATATATATATATATTCAATATTTTATCGGTAGATAAACACACAGAGAACCACTATCTACGTCCACTAGTAGTGATCCTTCTTACAAAATGTCCAGTTCAGGATAACCCAGCCACGTTAGTGAAAGTCCAGAAAATCAGGACAAAACCTATTGGGTATGGGAATAAGTTTTAATTGTTTTTCCATACACAGTATTGATGGCATCACATACATTTCATCTAACCTTTCGATACATGAATTTAAAAGGTGGAGTATATGTATGCTGCTAAACACAGTTTCGGACTTTTGTTTGGAGTCAAACAGCAGCTATTCATATCACATCGAAATACAGCGTTCGCGGGAAGTTCTCCTCTACAATCCTTCGAAGAAAAAACAAATTATCTGCAAGTTGTCTCTGATGAAGCGTGGTTGCTATGAACATTGCCAAGCAAATGGCCCATTTCCGCAGCACTTTTCTTCGAAGGATTGTAGAGGAGAACTTCCCGCGAACGCTGTATTTCGATGTGATATGAATAGCTGCTGTTTGACTCCAAACAAAAGTCTGAAACTGTGTTTAGCAGCATACATACACACCACCTTTTAAATTCATGTATCGAAAGGTTAGATGAAATGTATGTGATGCCATCAATACTGTGTATGGAAAAACAATTAAAACTTATTCCCATACCCAATAATAAGACTATATGCACTAAGCTAACACAGAAAATTTCGTATAATTAGAATGAATTGATCACAGAATAAAAAATGGCAAATTTGGGCACTGTGGTTGAATTTTTCACAATTGCGTAAGATATTTGATTCAGAATGGACGTAGAAAATACTAATTTTATGAGGACCTCAATGGGGTTTTGCAGGATTCACATTAAGAATTCGTGGAACGTTTAAAGGAGTGAGGAACATTGAACTAAGAGTAATAATATGAAACTGAATATTAAATCGAGTAAGGTCGGAAATCCATCCGAGCCCTACCAATTGTTTTTTCAAGAGAAGCGAAACGAAAGACTTTTCCAAAAACCAATCTCATTAACATTTAAAAGTCCGTCACGGGGCTGTGTAAACTAAGCTGATTTCCCACGTGAAGTTTTACAATAGAGAAATTTCACGATAGCCGAACAAATACGGAAATGGCGGATCTCATCTCGTCCGTTATCCGCACACACTTAATAAAAATGCAAATAACTCGGTTAATATTCAAGATAAATGTATATAACAATATTTATAGTAAATCTAATTTGCAATAAGATTGATTCTATACAAGTATTCGACGTTCCCACGTATAGTAACGGAGATATTTCAATTTTGGAAAATCCTCCCCTCTAAACCCCCCCCCCCTCCCATTGGTCCGATTTCAGTCATTAACGATCTTGATCTTTATTTTTACATAAAACGTTTAAATATCGAGTTTGGTAACGATCAAGCAAAACTTTCGACCGCTAGAGTGTTAACAGACAAATATGTATATATATATATATATATATATATATATATATATATATATACAAAAAACCATAGAGTTACTCATAAAATTAGTATTTTATAAGTCCAGTCTGAAACAAATATCTTACGCAATTGTGAAAAATTCAACCACAGTGCCCAAATTTGCCATTTTTTATTCTGTGATCAATTCATTCTAATTATACGAAATTTTCTGTGTTAGCTTAGTGCATATAGTCTTATTATTGGGTATGGGAATAAGTTTTAATTGTTTTTCCATACACAGTATTGATGGCAAAATGAGGTCCGTTAAAATTTATATATATATATATATATATATATATATATATATATATAAAAAAATTTTAACGGACCTCATTTTCGTCATCTCCTGGGTAGGATCGATGGACATTTTATGAAATTTTTTGAAAATCGCGTCATGAGTACGACCTATAAGGGAAATCTGCTAAAATGGAGATAGACCCGTGAGTGAGCAGGGACTCTCATAAAAGAAAATAAGGTATATCTGTATATCATAGAAGAATATAATTTAGTTCATAATGCCAAGATAAATTTTGGAAGTTTCAAAATATTCTAAGGATTTAAAAAAAAAAAAAAAAAAAATTAAGAAAAGGACACTTATATAGTTGACTGAGTTAACTACTTTAGTTATACTGTTGATGTGGACAACAAATCAGACCCATTGCCTCGTAACTTAAACAGACATACTGCTTTCAAGCACTTTAATTTAAAAAAATAAGTATAGGGAATTATTAATACTAACTTTCAATATTTTAAGGCTTAGCCGATTTTAGTTATGCGAGATACGGTAAAACACTCCTAAATACGAATTTTTAACATTCTAAGGGTGGCTATTTATGATTTCTGCGAGATACGTACATATATTCGTACAGACGGCACGTCGAAACTAGCCGATATAGGTCTAGGGAAGGCCAAAAGGGATAATTCCTTTGAAAACTGAAAATCGAAAGTTTCGCGATTCCTTTACTACACAGAAGGAGGTAAAAAGTAGTAAAAATGTAATGCAGTTCTAAAAAGCCGAAAAAGAAATAAATATGTCGGCAACAAATGAGAACCTTCAACCTACAAGCTAATGTTTCAGAAAGTATTTTTGCCCATGGCATTTCAGGAAAACAGCTCTCAGTTTAGTATGGGGGAGTGTAGCCCGGAGGCACGTGCACCTGGTCATACTAACAGGCATCCTTTTTAACAATGGGTTGGATTCTTGTTTTTCCTTTTACAGGCAATGATGTTAACAATTAGCAATAGTTACCAACACAAAAGGAAGTTTACGATCTGTTATTTATAAGGCAATTACGACCTTTATCAACAATAGGTGGCAGAAGAGCTGAATATAATTAATTATTTTCACAAATGACTAAAGAATTTTATACATCTTATCTCTTACAAAGTACTCTCAAGAAAACACTTCTGCGGAATCCAATGGAAACATTTAAAATGCTATTTTATTTAGTAAAGTCCGTCAAGCAGGAGCTGCGAAAACTAAGCAGATATCTCTCGTGATGTTTAACAATTGACAAATCTACATACTGGTAACACAATAGCTCCGTCAACATTAAGTGAATAAATGTATATAACAATATTTATAGTACATTTACTTTTCAATAAGATTGGTTTTATACAATTAATTGATCCGACACGTGACTATTCCCTCACTCGATCTTATCTGACATCGAGTATGATCTAATAGTATGTCGAATTCCTGACTACTACTTAATCTTTCATTGTCAAAAGCCAATATATCACAAATCCCTTACTCGACTACTACTCATCTTACAATGGCAAAGCAAATATGTCACTATTCCCTCACTTGATCTTTTCTGGCATCGAAAACAATTTCATTGCATTCCGAATTCCTGAGTTCTACTCATCGTTCACTGTCAAAACTAAATAAATCGTAAATCCCTAATTCGATCACAACGGACACCAGACATTATTTGATTGTATGATGAATTCCTAACTATTACCCAGTTGTCTTTGTAAAAAGCAAATATATCATTGATCCCTCATTCGATATCATCTGACATCAAGCATCATCTGATAGTATGACGAATATCTGACTACTACTCATCTTAGAATGGCGAAGCGAATTTCACTACTCCCTCACTCGATCTCGTCTGACATCGTGCACTATTTGATAGAATGACAAATTACAACCTACTACTAATGTTTCATTGTCAAAAGTGAATATATCGCTAATCCAAGACTCGAACTCATTTTGCTTCGAGACATATTTGATAGAATGGCGAATTCCTGACTACTACCCATCTTCATTGCCAAAAGCAAATATGTCACTAATATCTTCCTGGATCTCAACAGACATGGAGTAACATTTGATTGTATGACGTATTCCTTGTCTTCTTCTCATCGTTCATTGTCAAAAGTAAAAATATCGCTTATCCCTGATTCGACCTCAACTGTTATCGAGTAAAATCTAATAGTGTGAAGAATTTCTAATATTTACTAATCTTTCATTGTCAAAAGATAATATATCGCTAATCCCAGACACGAACTCATTTTGCTTCAAGCCATATTTGATAGAATGGCGAATTCCTGACTACTACCCATCTTTCATTGTCAAAAGCAAATATGTCGCTAAAATCTTACGGGATCTCACAGACATGAAGGAACATTTGATTGTATGACGTATTCCTTGTCTTCTTCTCTTCGTTCATTGTCAAAAGTAAAAATATCGCTCATCCCTGATTCAACCTCAACTCTAATCTAAACAAAATCTAATAGTGTGAAGAATTTCTGACATTTACTAATCTTTCATTGTCATAAGCCAATATATCACGTATCCCTTACTGACTACTACTCATCGGACTACTACTCATCTTACAATGGCAAAGGAAATATGTCACTATTCCCTCACTTGATCTTAACTGACATCGATCACAATATCAAAGATTTCCGCATTCCTATTTCCTAGATTTTCTCATCGGTCACTGTCAAAACTAAATATATCCCATATCCCTAATTCGATTCAACGGACATCAGACATTATTGGATTGTATGATGAATTCCTACCTTTTACCCAGTTTTCTATGTCAAAAGCAAATATGTCATTGATCCCTCACTCGGTTTCATCTGACATCTAGCATCATCTGATCTGATTTTTTATGTAACATGAGTAGAAGTTGGGGTTTTCTGAAGGCTGAAAAATGCAAATATCTCGGTTAATATTCAAGATAGAGAATAAATGTATATAACAATATTTATAGTACATTTAATTTACAATATGATTGGTTTTTATACAATTATTTGATCTGACGTATAGGAATTGATATATTTCGAATTGTCGAAAATCCCCCCTCTATACCCCTTCTCCCACTTGTCCAATTTCAGCCATTAACGAACTTGATCTGTCTTTTTACATAAAACGTTTAAATATTGAATCTGGTAACGATCATACAAAAATTGCGACCGCTAGAGGGTTAACAGACATATATATATATATATATATATATATATATATATATATATATATATATATATATATATATATATATATATAATTTTGAGCGGACTTCATTTTCGTCATCTCCTGGGTCGGATGGATGGGAAAATCGCGTCATGAGTAGGCCCCCAACAGATGATTTCCATTAGGGGAAATGCGTCGGTAATGCAAATGCTGCATAAACTAAGCAGATTTTCCACCTTCGGGAATGGCACGTTGACAATGTCAAAATGCCTAAAAACAAAAAGATCTTAGGACCCATTTCTCAAAACAAAACTCTTTCGCCATTTATATAAATCCCGTATTGCTTACTATTAATAAAACTAATAATATTAAAATAATAAAAATAATCTTTAATGTTTTCAAAATATCTTGAGTAACCGCTAAATCGTTACCACTTAAACGCACATCATTGGCACTTTTATGTGGAACGAATCAGATTGCATTGGCGGACACGATAGTGGAAAAAATGCAGTTTTAAAATAAACCAACTAACTTAAATTTGTCATTTATGGCTTCGCTCTATGTTCATACAACAGCGTTTGGGCATTCCCTTCTTTCATTTCGGGTCTTCTCCGCTTCCGTAGAAAAGAAACCAACATTGAACAGAGAGAAATTTTTAGATGTGTAATCCAAATAGAATCAGGAGCGTTTCTGCGAGACGTGGTGAATCACAGGTGGGGTTGATTCCTTGGAAGCCTGCAGAGTCAAAACCAATATAAGTCCTCGGTGAGAATATTTTACTTTATACTTTAAAATTAATCTTTCATTTTTATCCAAGGGTCAAACCAAAATTTTCAAATTACGTTACCCTGCACTTGATAAAATGCCATTCACGGAGTTTTAGTTTTAGTTTATATATATATATATATATATATATATATATATATATATATATATGTCTGTTAACGCTCTAGTGGTTACCATTTTTGTCTAATCGTTAACAAATTCGATATTTAAATGTTTTATGTAAAAATGAAGATCAAGAAACCCCCACTCCTGCTCATTTCATTTAAAAAAAAAGCTGTTATATTATGAAGCACTTTATTTAAAGTGCACCAAATAATGTTCTCATTAAACGTTTGAGATGAATTCAAATTCCTGACTCACGTGGGAAATCTTCTTAGGTAACGCAGACCCTGCGTGACGGGCTTTTTTTTTATACTGTGGCCTAATTGGTAATTCACATGAGGTTGATTCGTCCAAAAAAAACCGAGGTGATCTTTCGTATTCTTTAGTCTTAGCTAGTTGAACTGAACTTAAGGTTAAATAAAAAGGAGAACCATGGTGTAAACAAGGATAAAACGAAATGTTTTGCGTCATTGAGTGGAATAAATAGAACTTTTTTTTTTTTGTAGGATTAGCCAGGGGTTCTTAACTGTCTTGTGTGGAAACTACCTGAACAGCTCCCTTCACGGAGCTCTTCTTAATCGAAGAATGTTGACCTGATTCTTAACACAGCTTTTCTACTAGAGGTTATAATTTTCTCCCTAAAAGCTGCATATGTCTAACACGAGGCAGGTGCTGATGTGTGAGCGATAATTTTGTACACTAGTAATAGTTGAGGCTTATCTCTTAAATAATATTGGCCCCATTTTCATCAATTGCTTCACAATATGGTCTAATAATGTTATAGGAATGGAAGGAGAAGTATTCATTAGTCCATGAATGACGCCTAACATCAGTCATTTTGCAATATTCACTCTAAGGCAGCATCTCCATCGAAATAAAGAATAAAGTAGAATGTCTCACCCATAAAGTAATTCATTATCAAATTGGGTATCTCAAACTAAAAATCTACTAAACTCTTTAAATTTCACTGACATCTGGCATATTCAAGACAAAAACTTAATTAAATTACACATTAGCTCAATAGTAGAAGCATACCAAAGTAAATTATTTCTATATATCTTGAAAAACTCCGAATGTCAAATTATAGTTCGTTACAATAGGCCATTTTCACAAATCCCGGTTCACCTCAGGAATTTCTAACTATTGGTTTCCCATTTCCAATTGTAAAACCCTTTGCTCAGTTAAGAAAGTCAATCAACTATTGTATAAAGGTTTCAATGAAAAATGTATACTATAATGTTAACCCAAAAGTAATTTGCACATTGTGTAATTTTAATATGAATGAGGACATTTATCATATAATGCTTCATTGCCCTATTTACTCCCCTTTCAGAGAACAGTATTTGCCATCCATCAAACAGCCAGCAGATAATTCACAACTTCATAATATTCTAAATAGTGCAACTAGAGAAGTATATATTAGTATTTTTAAATATTTAAGAAATAGTTTCAAACTTCGCGAATCTTATCTGAGTTAACATTGTCAAATTTCTCTTCTTCTTTTAATTTTTTTTTTTTTTATTAAGTACTGTTATACCTGTGTATTAGTGAGAACAGGAACCAAGATAATGATAAGTTTAATAAAACTATTATGCGAAAATATTATGTTTTAATATTAGGTAAGATAAGAAAATATAATGACACTTATTACTTTAGATTTTTCTAGAAATATTAATGTAAATTCTAGTCAGTTATACTCAATTCTAGTTTGTAAAAATATGTGTGTGTGTGTGTGTATATATATATATATATATATATATATATATATATATATATATATATATATATACTAGCTCAGATACCCGGCTTCGCTCGGGAATTCATTTGAGGCTGAATGTTGATGGTATTTTTTTGGCAAGGCTTTATTTTGCACAATATTTTGACATTTACCCGTCCCAGTGTTTAGGGTTAATACCCGTCGTTTCTGTGGATTTGTTAATAATAAAATTAATTTTTTATGTAAGACTTCACTGTCCTCCATATTGTCATATTTCCCGCTTCCTGTGCATTATGCATAGATTTGAATTATTAAGGACTAAATATTAACATACCGTTGAATTAATTTTTCCAGGTGAGGTACCAGGTAGTTCATATTGAAATGAATTCTTGAGCAAATTTCTCTAAATAACAAAATAAACAACTTTTGTTATGTGCATATTTGCCGAAACTACAATAGGAAACGAAATATCAATATTTTTAATTTCAGGTCTCCCTTATAACCCCCACTCCTGCCTGTCCCTAGAAATAGTATGGCTTTTTATAAGGAAGGCGTTAGTGCTAATACACATACTGAGGGTTTTATTTAGTTCGGTTGAGTCTTTTGTGCCAAATAAAATTTTTCACTTCCGCTATAATTTTTAGCGTACATCTCGTTTATAATTAGGTATACGAAAAAAGTGTATATAACAAAAGTTACTCTAAATAGCAAAATAAACAACTTTTGTTATGTTCATATTTGCCGATAAACCAATAGGAAACGAAATATCGCTATTTTTAATTTCTGGCTTCCCTTAAAACCCCCACTCCTGCCCGTCCCTAGAAATGTTGGTATGGCTTCTTATAATGAAAGCGTTAGTGCTAATACACATACCGAGTTTTATTTATTTCGGTTGGGTCTTTTGTCCCAAATAATATTGTTGACTCCCGCTATAGTCATAAGCGTATAACTCATTTAAACTTCGGAATACGATGAAAGTGTTTATGACAAAAGTTACTCTAAATAACAAAATAAACAACTTTTGTTATGTGTATATTTGCGAAAAAACCAATAGAAAACGAAATATCGCGACTTTTAATTTCAGGCCTCCCTTATAACCCCCACTCCTGTTCGTCTCAGAGAAAATTAATATAGCCTATCTCTCAAGTTGGACCAGACTGCTCACGGTGTGCCAATTTAATTTAAAATCGGTTAAGTAGTTTAGGAGTCCATCGCGGACAAACATCGTGACAGGAGATTTATATATATTAAGATATAAGCTTCTAACATAGAAAAACTAACCTCATTATATAAGGTCTACTTCTTGCAATAAGGAAAATCCCTGTAACCAATAAATAAATAAAAAATAACATTATAAAATTGTCTCATAATCCAATTCAATTACGGATAGACATTCCAGATACAAGTTAAATGTTTCAATCAATAACAATCTGCTGTATTTTGAAAAACCGAGACGCAACTCAGTAATTTCGCTCTCAACTCGAAATTTTAGGAGACTCTTAAGAGAAATCTATTAAGATAAGACTCATGAAGCATATACGTATAAATAGATAGATGTATTTGTCTGTTGACGCTCTAGCGGTCTCAACCAAGCACGATATGTATGCGGTTTATGTTTTGTAAATCAAGTTGGTTAACGCCTAAAATCAGAACGAGAGGGAAGGGGTTACAGAGATGAATCGAAAATTCTAAATATCTCCATTATTATAAGTCAGATCGAAAAATTGCATATAGTCCATCATCTTGAAGTTTTTATAAATGTTTATCTATGTCTTTTTACTCTACCTCACATATTAATTGAAATACTTACATTTTTGTTTTTAGTTTTTAACCATTGGTATACCCCCCACCTCCCACTCCTACTCTTCTCATATTCAAGAGACGATAATACTTATTTTATTGATACCATACTCAATATTTAAACGATTCCTAAGAAAAAGATAGAGCTTGATAATGGCCAAAATAAGCCAAGAAGAGGTTGGATTTAGAGGGCATTAAAAAAGCACTGGATCTTACATTGGTGATCTCAACTCACTACATCTATATATATATATATATATATATATATATATATAAAATTGTAACCTCTGTCTGTACATTGATTTTTTTCACGAAATTTCACGATAACTTTTCGTTTCACATGTCATTGACACCATAACAGCATTTTGTTTCTTTGGTGTCTGTTTGTTTGTTTATTTGTTTGTTTGTTTGTTACCTTTTCACGCATAAACGGCTGAACCGAATTTTATGAAACTTGGTATGTATATTACTACTAACCCAACTTAGACTTTAGGCTATATTAATTTTCTCTGAGACGAACAGGAGTGGGGGTTATAAGGGAAGCCTGAAATTAAAAATAGCGATATTTCGTTTTCTATTGGTTTTTCGGTAAATATGCACATAACAAACGTTGTTTATTTTGTAATTTAGAGTAGTTTTTGTTATATGCACTTTTGCCGTATACGGAAGTATAAATGAGTTATACGCTAAAATCTATAGCGGGAGTCCACAATTTTATTTGGCACAAAAGACTCAACCGAACTAAATAAAACTCGGTATGTTTATTAGTGTTGACGCCTTGATTTTCATAAGCCATACGAACATTCCTAGGGACGAGCAGGAGTGTTGATTGTAAGGGAGGCCTGAAATTAACAGTAGTGATATTTCGTTTCCTATTGGTTTTTCGACAAACATGCACATGACAAAAGTTGTTTATTTTGTTATTTTAAGTAACTTTTGTTATATTCACTTTTGTCGTATAGAAAAGTATAAACGAGATATACACTAAAATCTAAAGCGGGAGCCAACAATTTTGTTGGGCACTAACGATTGAACCGAACTTAGCAAAACTCGGTGTGTGAATTAGCATTAATTCTTCCATGATTATAAGCTATATTAAAAATTTTAGGTTCAAAGGGGAGTGGGGATTATAAGAGAGGCTGAAATGAAAAACTCGCTTTTTATATTTTCTATTTGTTTTTCGGCAAATATTCTATTTGTTATATTTCCTATAGAAATATAAACTATAAGAGCATTTCCATTATTTAATTTGTATAATGTTATTATTATTATTATTATTATTATTTATTAACGTCCACTTTTTGCAACTTAGGCTATTTTTTATAAAATAATGTTTATTTATTATAAAATAATGTTTTGCATCAATAATATAAGTAGAAGAATGTTGAGGTCATGCGGGAGCGAAGATGACAGGAGCCTTACCAGTTAATTGAGTTTACTTATTTCCCGTCTGGCATTACTGGAAGCAATTTCCAGTGAGATTCACTATTACAGATATAATCTTACCTGCAAAACCTATACTATGTGAGCTCGGATTGGCTTTTGAAAGGATATATGTTCATTATAGATGATATTTAATTGTAATAAATGCTACCCATGATTATGGTTAGAACTATTGAAAAACGGTGAGTCAAAAAGTGTAGAGGGATAGATTAGGAACACATTTTAATTTATCCTTCAAAAATAAAATTTCTATTCTATTAATCCCCAAAAGTTACCCTTCAGGTTTGGCGATTTCGGAAAATCATTACGTCGTGGAGGGAAGTGTAATTGTACACATTGAAGTCTTACTATCAAAATACCAGCCGAGAATGATTTCCCGGGCATCGCCGGGTACCTTAGCTTTTGTGATATTCATTTTTGTCTTTTAACAATGTATACACTATATATATGAGATATACACTATAAACTAAAGCGGGAGTCAACTATTTTATTGGGCGCTAACTATTGAACCGAACTTAACAAAACTCGGTATGTCAATTAGCATTAATACTTCCATGATTATAAGCTATATTAAAATGTTTAGGTTAGAACGGGAGTGGGGCTTATAAGGGAGGCCTGAAATAAAAATTCGCGATATTTCGTTGACTATTTATTTTCGTCAAGCGTGCACATAACAAAAGTTGTTTACTTTGTTATTTAGAGTAACTTATGTTTTATACATTTTTTCGGGAACATTGTATGAAGCAAATAATTTACGTATAATATTGATATGCTCATCAATTCTTTCCAATATGAACTACCAGGTACCTCACATGGAAAAATGAATTCAAATCTATGTTAATATTTTGACCTTAATAATTCAAAGCTATGCATAATGCACAGGAGACGGGAAATATGACAATATGGAGGACAGTGAAGTCTTACTTAATTTTATTATTAAAAAAATCCAATGCAACGACGGGTATAAACCCTAAACACTGGGACGGGTAAATGTCAAAATATTGCGCAAAGTAATGCCTTGCCAAAAAAATACCATCACCATTCAGCCTCAAATGAATTCCCGGGCGAAGCCGGGTATCTGAGCTAGTATTCTATATTTCCGATGAGTAGAAGTGGGGGTTGAATAAAGGCTGAAAACAAGAGAACGCAAATAACACGCTTCGTTTTTTAAGTAACCAACTTAATTAGGTATGTAAAAATTATAATAACAGACAGTTTATTTTTCATGTTTTCATTTACTTTTTTTTTCCTCCCTTGTCATTCTTATATCAGAGTTTCATGGAAAGGGGCAGCTGCATAGTCACTTTTATACATTTCGGATGTATAATAACAAAAAAATAAGATTTTTTTTTTTAGATTATTAGGTTTTAGTCGATTTTCACGTAATGAAAGAAGAAAAAGTCTGTCACAACGGGGCTGGGTTAATTAAGCAGGTTTCCCATGTCCATTACCTCATAGTTTGCATTTACCTCAAAACGTAAAAGTTCAATGAGAACAATATTTGGTATATAAGCTTCAAATAGTGTGTTTCATAATATAACAGCTTATTGTTAAGCTAGTAGGAGTAGAGGTTTATTGAGGTCCAAAAACTAAAAAAAATGCAAATATATCGGTTAATAATAAAGATAGTGAAAAAAAAAACAACGCACTTAACAACATTTATAGAACATTGAATTCTCAATAAAATTGGTTCTATACAATCTTTCGATCCGGCTCATAATAACGGAGATATTTTGAATTTTCGAAATCCCCCCCCTCTAAACCCCACTCCCACTTGTCCGATTTCAGCCATTAACAAACTTGATCTTTCTTTTTACATAAAGCGACTAAATAACGAATTCCGATCCGGAAAAGGAACAAGAGAAGCTATTCTAGCTCTAAGAATTATTCTGGAGAGAAGGAGAGACATGAATCAAATAACGGTAGTTGCATTTGTAGATTTAGAAAAAGCTTTTGATACATTTAACTGGAAACTGGTGCTTGACTGCATGCGTAAAATAGGAATAGATATGATAGACAGAAGGTTAATTTGGAATTTTGGTAGTTTTTAACGGTAAATCCATTCATTGCATCAGATTAGTAGATGATATTGCACTGATGGCAAAGTCCGAAGTAGAGATGAATAGAATTCTACAAGTCCTAAAGGTCGCTCAAGATCAGTTTAAACTCAAAATAAATGCTCATAAAACAAAATTTTTGGTTGTAGAGAGGAAAAAAAGCCAAAAAAATGAAAATATTATAATTGGAAACATTGTGCTTGAAAAATGAAGGAGTTTTGTTACCTAGGAAGCATCATCACTGAACACGATGATAGTAGAGATGAAGTAGATAGAAGAATAGCTCTTGCTAAACAGCCCTTCTAAAGTGAAAGAAGTATTTTAACTAATAAGCATATAAGCATGGATACCAAAAAAAATGTTCACTAAATCATTTGTATAGAGTATACTGATTTACGGGAGCGAAAGTTGGTGTCTCCACAAAAGGGGATACAATAGTTTGGAAGGAATGAAAATGTGAATCTGGCGTAGAGTCACTAGAACAAGTTGGACTAAATTAAAAGCCAGCATTAAGTTCTAAATGAGCCCGAACCTAAGTGAAAAAGTCTTATCAAGGCAATGGAAAAAAGAAGAGTGAAAGTTCTTGGGCACATCATAAGGCACAACAACATCATTCCAAATATATTTGAAGGTAAGATTCTTGGGCATAGGGGAAGAGGAAGGCCTAGAAAATCCTATTTTGAAGACATCAAGAATCTTATGGATTTCGGTGAGTATAGTAATATGAAAAGAGCAGCTTCCGATAGAACACAATGGTTGCAACTACAAGGCGTAGCCTTTAGTTCATGACGATATATCTATATATATATATATATATATATATATATATATATATATATATATATATATATATATATAAAATTGTAACCTCTGTCTGTACATTGATTTTTTTCGCGAAATTTCACGATAACTTTTCGTTTCACATGTCATAGACACCATAACTGCATTTTGTTTCTTTGGTGTCTGTTTGTTTGTTTGTTTATTTGTTTGTTTGTTACCTTTTCACGCATAAACGGCTGAACCGAATTTTATGAAACTTGGTATACTAGCCCAACTTAGACTTTAGGCTATATTAATATTCTCTAAGACAAATAGGAGTGGGGGTTATAAGGGAGGCCTGAAATTACTATAGCGGGAGTCAACAATTTATTAGGCACAAAAGATTCAACCGAACTAAACCAAACTCGGTATGTGAATTAGTACTAACGCCTTCCTTATAATAAGCCATACTAACATTTCTAGGGACGGGCAGGAGTGGGGATTATATGGGAGGCCTGAAATTAAAAATAGCGATATTTCGTTTCATATTGCTTTTTCAGCAAATATGCCCATAACAAAAGTTGTTTATTTTGTTATTTACAGTAACTTTTGTTATATACACTTTTGCCGTATACGGAAGTATAAATGAGTTATACGCTAAAAACTATAGCGGGAGTCCACAATTTTATTTGGCACAAAAGACTCAACCGAACTAAACCAAACTCGGTATGTGAATTAGTACTAACGCCTTCCTTATAATAAGCCATACTAACATTTCTAGGGACGGGCAGGAGTGGGGATTATATGGGAGGCCTGAAATTAAAAATAGCGATATTTCGTTTCATATTGCTTTTTCAGCAAATATGCCCATAACAAAAGTTGTTTATTTTGTTATTTACAGTAACTTTTGTTATATACACTTTTGCCGTATACGGAAGTATAAATGAGTTATACGCTAAAAACTATAGCGGGAGTCCACAATTTTATTTGGCACAAAAGACTCAACCGAACTAAACCAAACTCGGTATGTGAATTAGTACTAACGCCTTCCTTATAATAAGCCATACTAACATTTCTAGGGACGGGCAGGAGTGGGGGTTATATGCGAGGTCTGAAATTAAAAATAGCGATATTTCGTTTCCTATTGCTTATTCAGCAAATACGCCCATTAAAAAGTTGTTTATTTTGTTATTTACAGTAACTTTTGTTATACACACTTTTGCTGTATAGGGAAGTATAAATGAGTTATACGCTAAAAACTATAGCGGGAGTCCACAATTTTATTTGGCACAAAAGACTCAACCGAACTAAACCAAACTCGGTATGTGAATTAGTACTAACGCCTTCCTTATAATAAGCCATACTAACATTTCTAGGGACGGGCAGGAGTGGGGGTTATATGCGAGGTCTGAAATTAAAAATAGCGATATTTCGTTTCCTATTGCTTATTCAGCAAATACGCCCATTAAAAAGTTGTTTATTTTGTTATTTACAGTAACTTTTGTTATACACACTTTTGCTGTATAGGGAAGTATAAATGAGTTATACGCTAAAAACTATAGCGGGAGTCCACAATTTTATTTGGCACAAAAGACTCAACCGAACTAAACCAAACTCGGTATGTGAATTAGCACTAACGCCTTCCTTATAATAAGCCATACTAACATTTCTAGGAACGGGCAGGAGTGGGGGTTCTAAGGAAGGCCTGAAATTAATAATAGTGGTATTTCGTTTCCTATTGCATTTTCGGCAAATATGCACATAACAAAAGTTGTTTATTTTGTTATTTAGAGAAACTTTTTTTATATACACTATTGTCGTATACCGAAGTATAAAGGCGTTATACGCTAAAACGTAAAAAGGGAGTCAACAATTGGGAGGACAGTGAAGACTTTCATAAAAAATTAATTTTATTATTAACAAATGCCAACAACGGGTATTAACCCTAAACACTGGGTAAATGTCAAAATATTGTGCAAAGTAAAGCCTTGCCAAAAAAATACCATCACCATTCAGCCTCAAATCAATTCCCGGGCGAAGCCGGGTATCTGAGCTAGTGTGTATATATATATATATATATATATATATATATATATATATATATATAGTTTTGAAAGGGCCTCATTTTCGTCATCTACTGGGTAAAAATTCGCGTTATGAGTACGGCCTCAATAGATGATTTCCCTTACGGGAAATCTGCAAAACACAGGATAAAACAGAAAATCCCTTGCTACTTTAATAATAAAGTTTACAGGCTATCTATAATGTGAAAAGGTGAGTTCCTGAATGGAGGAAAAAAAAAAGGAATGGCTTAAATAAAATTATTAAATATTAAAACAACTTGAATATGTACAGAAGTCTATTAGCCTTATCATATTACCCCCATAATTAAGATATTTATTTAGAATTTTACCCCTCATCACATGGATCATTAGAGGAATTACGTATAAACCACTTAATGGTCTTTCACTTTTTATCAATAAAAACATTCATTTATACTTCATTGTCATGCAAGATTGCTTGATAAGAGATTCAAATCAAACTATTAAAAACTCCATGAACTGGACATTACTCTATCTTTTTTAATAAGAATAATTATACGGAAAGACACACATTAACGAAATCAGATTGAAATTATAGCCATTATTTCTCACAAACAAATTACTACAGCTGCAATTCAGTTTTATAATAGATTTGTTGAAGAACTACAATTGAATTACAAATTATAAACGACCTTTAAATACATATTATACACCAACTTTAAATTTCTTCCTGGACTATGGTCATTATGATTCACAAAAATGAACATAATTTGCAGATCGTTTAACGATAAACAAAAGCGTTCGTTGTGCGAAGACTTTATTGATTAAGATTTTACCTTCTTGTCTCGAAAATGTATATTTGATATATACCGTAGTCGACATTGAACTGTTTCAGTCAACACTAAAGATCATATTTGGTATTGGCAAAATCGGACCAGGAATAGGGGGGCTTCAAAAATCAAAATATCTCTGTCGAAAACTGTTACAGAATTAATCTTGTTAAAATATTGATGCTCTACAATTGTTGTTCTATACATTTTAAATTAACTCAAATATTAATCAAGTAGTTCGTACTTTCTTCTTTTCAGTAAGTGTATTTCAATATGTGGTAAGATATCACTAGTGTGTCATACCAGAACGTGGGAAATCTGCATAGTTTACGCAGCTCCTGCGTAATGGACTTTTTTATATCCGTTTTGAGCTTTACTGATCCCATTTTTACTTTTTTTAGCGTGACGTCTGTGCCTATCTCACAAAACTCAAAAATAGACTAGCCTTAGATTGCAGAAATTACAAATTTCGGACTGTCACAGACTAGTTGTGCATGAACCTATTGATCAAAATAGACTTAGAAGGAGGAGGTGAGCGGTTAGGCTGGGCGAAAAGAAAGATAAAGTCGGTCATGCAGGGGCTGCGTAAGCTAATCAGATTTCCCACGAGCTGGTACGGCACATTACTGATCTCATCTCACCATACATTCTCTATTTCTAAAATCCGTGAGCAGGATTGAGGGTTTACTTTAGACTGACACAAATCAAGTATGAATAACTCGTTTAATATTTTAGTTACTAAAAAATGTAAAGGTGACGACATCACTAACGTATTTGCATGTACCCCACACAGTAAAAGTTCAATGAAAACAATATTTGGCATTTATGCTTCGAATCAAATGTTTCATGATATAACAAGTTATTATTAATATGACATGAGTAGGAGTGGGGAGAAGACTGAAAATTAAGAAACGCAAATATCTTGGTTAATATTCAAGATAGAGAACAAACGAATATAATAGCATAACATTCATAGAGCATTACATTTGCAATAAGATTCGCCCTATATAATTTTTCGATCCGACCTATAACGAAGATATTTCGAATTTTCAAAATTACTCTCCTTTAAACCCCCTCCCTGTCAGATTTCAGCCGTTAACGAACGTAATTTTTAGTTTTACATAAAACGCTTATATATCAAGTTTGGTGACGATAAGTCAAAAATTGCGACCACTAGAGGGGTAACAAAGAAATATATATATATATATATATATATATATACTAGCTCAGATACCCGGCTTCGCTCGGGAATTCATTTGAGGCTGAATGGTGATGGTATATTTTTGGCAAGGCTTTACTTTGCACAATATTTTGACATTTACCCGTTCCAGTGTTTAGGGTTAATACCCGTTGTTGGCATTTGTTAATAATAAAATTATTTTTTTATGTAAGACTTCACTGTCCTGCATATTGTAATATTTCCCGTCTCCTGTGCATTATGCATAGATTTGAATTATTAAGGAGAAAATATTGACATACATTTGAATTAATTTTTTCAGGTGAGGTACCTGGTAATTCATATTGAAAAGAAGTGTTGAGCAAATTTCTCTAAATAAAAAAAAAAAAAAACTTTTGTTATGTGCATATTTGCCGAAACCCCAATAGGAAATCATTATTATTAATTTCAGGCCTCCCTTATAACCCCCACTCCTGCCCGTCCCTAGAAATGTTAGTATAGCTTATTATAAGGAAGGCGTTAGTGCTAATACACATACTGAGTGCTTTATTTAGTTCGGTTGAGTCTTTTGTCCCAAATAAAATTTTGGACTCCCGCTATAGTTTTTAGCGTATAACTCGTTTATACTTCCGTATACGGCAAAAGTGCATATAACAAATGTTACTCTAAATAACAAAATAAACAACTTTTGTTATGTGCATATTTGCTGAAAAACCAATAGGTAACTAAATATCGCTATTTTTAATTTCAGGCCTCCCTTATAACCCCCACTCCTGCCCGTCTCTAGAAATGTAGTATGGCTTATTATAAGGAAATCGTTAGTATTAATTCACATAGCGAGTTTGGTTTAGTTCGGTTGAGTCTTTTGTGCTAAATAAAATTGTGGACTCCCGCTATAGTTTTTAGCGTATAACTCATATATACTTCCGTATACGGCAAAAGTGCATATAACAAAAGTTACTCTAAATTACAAAATAAACAACTTTTGATATGTGCATATTTGCTGAAAAAGCAATTGAAACGAAATATCGCTATTTTTAATTTCAGGCCTCCCCTATAACCCCCACTCCTGTTTGTCTTAGAGAATATTAATATAGCCTAAAGTCTAAGTTGGGCTAGTAGTGATATACATTCCAAGTTTCATAAAATTCGGTTCAGCCATTTATGTGTGAAAAGGTAACAAACAAACAAACAGACACGAAAGAAACAAAATGAAGTTATGGTGTCTATGACATGTGAAACGAAAAGTTATCGTGAAATTTCGCGAAAAAAATCAATGTTCAGACAGAGGTTACAATTTTATATATATATATATATATTTATATATATTTATATATATATATATATATATATATATATATATATATAATCTATGCGTAATGCATAGGAAACGGGAAATATGACAATATGCAGGACAGTGAAGTCATACATAAAAAAATAATTGTATTATTAACAAATCCACAGAAACGACGGGTGTTAACCCTAAACACTGGGACGGGTAAATGTCAAAATATTGAGCAAAGTAAAGCCTTGGCAAAAATATACCATTACCATTCAGCCTCAAATGAATTCCCGAGCGAAGCCGGGTAACTGAGCTAGTATATATATATATATATATATATATATATATATATATATATATATATATTTATATAATATATATGTATATCTAGTTTTATATATATACTAGCTAAGGTATATATATATATATATATATATATATATATATATATATATATATATATATATATAAGCCGGGTGGCTTCGCTCAGGAAATCATTAGAGGCTGAATAGTGGGATTGACTATAAAAATGTCAAGACTTCAATTTCTTTGGGCGTATTATTTTTCCATAAGGGCCAGGTAACTGTAGGCGACTAATAGAATAGATATTTCAATTAAAAAGGGTAAATCAAAATGAGTTCCCCCTCTCTACTGTTTGACACACCGTGAATAATTCAAATCATAATCACGGATAGCATTTAGTATTATAATTAAGTAGTATCTATAATGCCCATATTTTCTGTCAAAACCACTCCGAGCACACATAGTTATATATATATATATATATATATATATATATATATATATATATATATATAGTCCATATGGGAATGTAGATTACCTCACAAATGCTCTAAGTTTATTGGAAACAATTAGTGGATTTCCAGTGCTTAGAAAGGATTTAGAAAGTAATTTATTTAAAGAAATTGAAATTATTCAATGTCTAAAAGGGAATTTAGAAGAAACAAAGCAGGATCCCAGAAATCTTGGAAGTTCAAGTGACGTGATTCAGGTTAGTCGGCAATAAGTTATTAATACATACTCATCAGTCTTAAAGTCAAAGAACCCTCTTCAAAGAAAACACAAAATCTTAGTCAAAAATAAAAACGTAACTGCCACACATGAAGAAATCTGTTAACCCTCGGGAGCTTAAACAAGGAATTTCAATAATGAAATCCACTAAAAATGGGTCCTTAATAGTATAAACAGAAACTAAAGAGGATCTGACTAAAATAGATAAGGTCAATTCACCATTGACTCCAGTCATTTTGAAAAAGCTGAAGTCAAGGTTAGTTATTAAAAATATTCCCGAGGAAATTACTCAACATGACCTTATACCCACATTGCTTGATCCAAATATTGAACTTAACCTCACCGATGCGGATATCAGATTAGGAACCATATTTAATCTGAGGTTAAATCATAACAAGACTAGGGACTAAGGTTAGCCTGTTGCTAGGAAGGTACTTTTCAACCATTGGACATCTGTTTCACCGAGGATTACCTCTTCGTCAGACGATGTGGAAGGTGCTCTAGGCTGAATCATCCGATGAAGAGCTGCAACAGGCAATCTTACCTACCCCATCTGCGTTGAGCAGCATCATTCCAAAGAGTGCCCCAAGAAGGAAAAAGCCCAAGAATACAATTGCATAAAATATGTTATGTACAATTACCATTGTAGACCGGCATAGTAGAAAGTGATGATAAACCATTTCGGCATTGAGTAAGTTATGCACATCTTATACTACTGCAATTATTAGGCTACAACAAAATACCGAATACTAATGATTTTCTTTATACTGACAAAGAAACTTGTTATTCGTAACTTTATTTATTACTATTTCAAATGCATCCTCTCATTATTCACTATTTACGTTATTCATGTAACATTACATTCACATAACACAAAGTATAAAACCAGTAACCTACAAACATTCAAACTTTTAGTCAACCTACTAGTTCAGGATATGCAAACAATTTGTGCTCATGGAATCTGTTTAACTTATATGAAAAGAAAAAACTATGATCTTCAATACCAATTCATAAATAATATTTCGTTGTTACAGTTAAATTTGAAACATTGTAAAAATTCAGACTAACTTTTAAAAGAATATTTATCTAGAAAGAATATTGACATATTAATAATACAGGTTCCTTATTTAAAAGGGATTAGTAAATATATCGCATACTAAATATAGGTTTTATACAGGTAATGATAATGAAGCGCGAGCAGCAATTGTTTTGAATAATAAAAATATTGATGGAGTGTTATTACCTAAATACTCTGACAAAGACATGACTAACTTACAGATTCAATATAAACCCTTCAACGCAGTAATTATTAGTGCTAATTGCTTAGTGAACAAAATTTAGAAATTGATATACATAATTTAGAAAATGTACTTTCGCAATTCCAACTGAATATATTTAAATTGGGCTAAACTGTAACAGTAGAAGCAGACTATAGCACAATAAACTTTACAACCAACGAGAACGGAAATTTGAGAATTTTATTGTCCTACATAATTTAGCACTTATTAACAAAGACGTTAAACTTCCTACTTTTGATGGAACATGAGGAACTAGCAATATAGACTTAACACTCACCATCACGAAGCTGAAAACACTTGTTACCGATTGGAAGATCCATAGACATGATAATTTTTCGGACCATTTAACATTAACATATAACGTTAAAAGTATTAACCCACCAACTAAAAACGCATGTAAATATACCTCTTATACTATTAAAGACGCTGACTGGGAAAAATTTGAAAACTGTCTAATGGCTTAAATTCGTACAAATTGCAAGTGATCCACTGACAACATAGACATATTTCTTACTGACTAAATATATAGCCATGGTGTGGCATTGATCACACTCTTAACAGATTTCAAAAAGGTTTGAAGAAAACATGTAACGAAACATTAAAAGTTAATAATAGATACCAGAATAATAGTATACCGAGATCATTACCTTGGTGGGACAATGAGCTGACTAAAATAAGAAAACAGACTAATAAAACTAGACGATTATACCAAAGAACTGTTGATGATGAACTGATACCACAGCGACGAGTGACTTACCTACAAACAAGACATGTTCATCAATACTAATTGAAGCAAAAGAGAAACAAATCATGAAATGAATTCTGCTCTAACATAAATCCTAGGAATCCATGGACATGGTCGTACAAGTTTGTTTTGGGGAAACTAAGGCCAATGCTATCGTTAAGTTCTATAAGAAGAGATAATAGAATCTATACTACATCCATAACAGAAACATACTCGTATTTACTGACCAAACATATTTGAACGGACCATATCACAACAGTCAACGACTAGCACAAAACGTTGAGGAATAACGTACTTAATGAACTAAGCTCTGATAACGACTTAACACACACAACTCGAGAAATAGAGAAAATAATTAAATCATTAAACAATAAGAAGATTCCTGGAATAGATCGTATTTCTGTAGAAATGTTCAAAAATGTTTATTTTATTTTACTCAAAATATTTACAAAAGATGTTTCAATTCAGGCTATTTCCCACAAAAATCAAAATTTTCATAGTTAATATTTATTCCAAAACCAGGCAAAGAAAAAGATGATGAAGAGTTTAATCACAACAGCAGAAAAACTCCTTGAAAAAATCATTAACCAACGTTTTTCACACGACCTATACACCAACAACCTATTGCATAGCAACCAATTCGGCTTCAATCCTCAGAAAAGCTATCCAGATGTAATACACCAAACACTTAATTTTATTAAAACAGCAGTAACTCAAAAACAACATGTTTTCATTTAGACTAGACATTAAGGTTGTATTTGATAATGCGTGGTGACCTTCTATCCTCAACTCTCTCCTAATAACGAAATGTCCCAAAAATGTATACAAACTTGTCTTGTCATATTTCACTGATCGCCAAACGTCTTTAACTACACCCATCTTAAAGATTACTAAAACTCAAACCATAATAACACCACAAGGTTCAAGTTGTTTTTCACTTTTATGGAATCTAATTATTGATGAACTACTACGTTTAATTACCATGAAACACACAGTTATCAACGCATTCGCATATAATATTATAATTATGTTAAAATCAAAGATTCCTGGACAGTCCCGACCATAATTAACTCTATACTAGACGTCACTGAACAATGGGCTCATAAAAACAAATTGGAATTCAATACAGACAAATCATCTTCAGCAGATCAAGGACTACTCTACCATTTGACAACAGGTTACAAGGACAAAAACTTACTAAAGCAAGTTTAATTATATACTTGGGAATAATTTTTGGCAGCAAACTAACTTGGAACGTCCGCATTCAACATCTTGAAACAAAACAACTGAAACACATAAATCTACTTTCAATAGCATCAAAACTGACTTGGAAACTACAAACAGACCCATTACGGACAATTTACTCTGCAGCAATACCTTACTCAATTACAACCTGGCATAAAGGTTTTCAGCAGCAATGCAATTTAAGGAAAATGGAGGGAATTTAGAGACAGATGGCTTTAAAGATAATAAAAGGATTTAGAACAATTTCGTATGACGCTGCTTGTTTATTGGCTAAAATCATTCCTATGTCTTTACTTGCTAAACAATATTTTCACTAACACCTACTTATAAAAGATAACATATATATTCAAGATATCTAATCATCAAACATAGAACACCCTCAACACTTCTCTCAATGGATACACCCGGGACAATACCCTCACATACATTTTAATCCAACAGGAAAATCTTAATAAAAAAAAATCCAAATCTCAATAGAAATTTTAATCCAAATATACAGTGACGGAAGTAAAGACGGAGATTATGTAGGATGCGCATTCAAGAAACTTCACAATAACTGACTGACATACTAAAATATAGACTAGGGCCTTATGTACAAATAAACAAGCAGAATCAATCGCAGTATTAAAAGCTTTAGAATACATTAAACTTAATATTACGCAATGACCGAATTAACCATAAACACTGACAGCAAAATAACACCTCAAACACTGACCTACACGACCAATTAATAGAAAAATGCAGATAGATACTTACCAAAATACAGCAATTACATCCAGCAGTATACTTTTCGTGGGTTCAAAGCACACATTGGACAATACGAAAATGAACTTGTAGGCGAAATTGAAAAGGACACATCAAAAAGTGAAATCATACCAATTGCATACCAAACACTTTCACAACAGCACTTAAAATACGTACTACATACACACACATTAAAAAATTGGCAAGAAAGGTGGACAATCACAGACAAAGTAACACACTTAAAAACATTTATAAAGGACATAACACTTAAGACAACAACAACACTTGCAGACTAGTACACAACACGGATACTTACAGCACACGACACTAACAACTACTATTTACACAGATTTAAACTTCGGAACACCAATGCATATATCCTTATGACTATATAGATGTCTACACCTCGGGTTATTATACTGAAGGCTGAAAACTAAAAAATCAACTCGATTAATATTCAAGATAGAGGGAAAATGTACACAACAACATTTATTTAACAACGGAGATATTTCAACTCTTCGAAATTTTTTCTCTCTAAACCCTCCCCTAGCACTGGTTCAATTTTAGCCATTAACTAACTTGACCTTTAGTTTGGCGTAAAACGTTTAAATATCGAGTTCGGTAAGAAACAAAACTAGAGCGTTAAGAGACAATGATTCAAAACCATTTATATAGTTTTTTCATCTCCTCGGTAGGATCAATTGGCATTTGAAGACATTTTTCGAAAATCGCGTAGTGAGTACAACCTCAATATCTGACTTCCCTTTAGGGGAATCTGCTAAACATGCTGTAGGTGGAAGTAGTCCAAGGGGTAACGAAAACTTCTGAAGACCAAGTAAAATGTCAAGGAAATTCCAGGAGACAAGAAAATTTGACTCTTGACAATAAAGATATAGAACCAGTATGTACCACTCGACTCTGGGGCCTTTAAGGGAATATGAGAAATCTGCTAAAACACTAGATATGACAAGCAGGACTCGCTGGCTACCAAGCCTAACGAACGCTCGACCTTTGCCGAATAGACGAAACAAGACTGCTACCTTATTTTTATCTCGTCACCTTTTACAGTACCTTTATTTCTTAAAATAATAGTATATCTGTGCTGCTTGGGAGAGCTACCCATTTCTTCATTCGTGGTTTGTTTCTCCTTAAGTCCACACTTTTTTCTGTTAAGCGTTCTTTGTTAATTTTCATTCTTGAAAATTACAATATGAGGTCTTTCTATTGAAGTGGTTCGTTGATGGCGGAAAATATTGAAAATGATGGAGACATTTACTGTACGAACAATGAAGTGGAGGATCTGGCTCGTCATTGAACTTCAAGCATCTTAAGTCAAATTGAGTGTGATACAAGTCCCAGCACCATTTTGTTACTCCTCTGTTTCTTTTTTAATAAGAATGTTAATTATTATTATGTTTCTTATTATTAATAACAAACTTGTATTGTAGGTTGCGGTCCTGGGAGAAAGAGTTTCCCCACCAAAACAATCCTCTTCCACATCCTTCTTCTCCTGACAGGCTCATTATATCACCAATATACCTTTATGGGCATATCGCTTATTACTAATTTGAAAATAATATTACGATTTTATTAAGGTAAGTAGATGTGACATATTTTTTTTAAATGTCTTGAATGATTTTCGCTTAACTGCTTCATAAATTTAGTTCGTTTGGTGTACACTTCGGCCATTTTTGAGCCCAAGTACATTCTCATCCTATTACTTCGTTGATTTCTTGCCTTTTACCACGACAAATAAAAACAAAGACATTTCAGTTAGACACCTGAATCAATTTTGACCAAGCCGTAGATTCAAGATAGACAGAATATAAGAATTTTGAACTAAGAACAATCATGGTTTTACAACAAAAAAAATATAGTAGACAACAATATTATCTCAATGACTTTTTCTTTTTAAACGAAAGCGCATTGTACAGAAGAATGAAACAAGCATTAAAGAAGAAAGTTTTTTATGGGCGGAACGTAGGGTTTTAGGCAGTTAAAAGCCATTTACCAACGGTTAGAATGAAAAAGGTTCGAGGCGAAATGGAGCGAACAAAGCTAGGCGGGCTGTCACGTGGCCGGCCGTGAAACTAACCCCTCTTAGGTAGAGCCTCCACTCAGCTGCTGACGTACTCCTGTTCATCAGCCGCACATTCAACCCGGACCAAAGTCACTCTAACTAACTTTTACATAGATCTCAGAAAGAAACAAATAGTCCGTAACACAGAGGCTGCGTAAACTTAACAGATTTTACACTAGCTGGACACCCAACTGATCTCACACACCATCTATTCTCCATTTGTCCTGTAATAAGAATCGTATGTACAGGTCACGACATTAAAGCGAGTCATGATTCGTTAAAATTGCAACAACAGAAGTGGGTGTATAGAAAAAGAAGAAATTAAAAAAAAAAAATATCTCGGTTAACATTCGAGTTGAGAAACAAATGTATAGAGGAACAATTATAGCATATTACATTTACACCAAGATTAACCATGTAACATTCCTTGATCCTCGTCGTAATAAGGAGATAGCTCAAATATTTTTTATTTGGCCACTTCTCTAAGCCCCACTCTTCCTTGCCTGTTGAAATTTGCAAATATCTCCGTTAATGCTAGCGATAGAGAATAAAGTCTTAGAACAATTGTAGGAAATCAAATTTAAAATACGATTGATTAAATACTTTTTTTAACGGTCCGATTCATAATAACGGAGATATTTCGAATTGTCGATTTGCCCTTCTCTAAACCCCCTACTTCCTGGTGCAATTTCAACTTTTTACAACGTTGATCTTCCTTTCAAATGAAACCCTTATCGAGTATGATAGAATATGTGTATATGAACTCATTTTCGTTATCTCCCGAAATCTTAAATTTTTGGTCGCGTCATGAATACAACCTTGTTAGCTGATTTCCCTTAAAGGAACTCAATTAAAAGTAAGCCATACTGGGGCTCCCTAAACTAACGAATTCTCCACGTTCTGGAATGACAAACAAATTCCAGCACAAATAACTCCATTTCCACATTGGGGACTCTTCCTAGCTGGAAACTAAATGTTTAATGATATAATGGCATAAAATGAAATTTCATGAGTTGGGGAGGGAGTGCTGAAGGCTGAAAACGAAAAATGCCCGTCACACAGGGGCTGCACAAATGAGCCGATTTCCCATAAGCAGGAACTACTCGCTGGTGATCTCATCTTACCATCTATTCTCAATTTCTCCTGCAATAAAAAGTCTACGTAAACACGACTCCAAATTTAAGTTGGGCACGAGATGGAAGGTGAAACAATTGTTGAAAAATTAAAGTCCCACGAGTAGGAGCGGAGATTAACCGAAGGCTGAAGACAAAAATACTAATAACTTACTTAATATTCAAGATATGTAACACATAGTATAAGTATAGAACATTAAATTTGCAAAATAACATTTGTTATTTGACTCATATCAACAGAGATATCTAGAATTTTCGAGTAGCTAGCTGTTTGAATAAAAAAGCAGCTATCTTTGGTCTCTAATATCGCAATGATAGGGCAGGGAATCTGAAAAGCTGACCACTTGATCTCCTAACAAAGCCTTATGGTAGACCTTGGCTCTTCATGGGCTGTTGAGCCAAATATTTTATTTTCACAAATATATATCTTTGTCACTTTTTTTTTATAGGACAATGTTTGTCTCTCTCTATTACACAGTTGTTGTTTTTTTATGGTCCAAATAAAAGGATGTTAATAATATATTTGTGTGTGTGTGTCTACATATATATATATATTCCATGTAATGACCTCATTAAAAATTATTCTCTTCATCTACTACAGCCATTTTTTTTGTTTACATTCCCATTTGGAAGAATTAAGCATAACACTTGGTTTAAAATATTACTTAATGTGTCATTTGGTTTTGTCTGACATAACATATGTTGAAATTTCAATATCTATCGCCTTTAAATTTTAAGGGGGTTTATTTATTTGGAAGTACCTAACTTACATTTTAGCTATACAACATTAATTTTTTGCTCTACCTGCAATTAATTTTGAGTGTAGAAAGAATACGTGAGTAATTTAGTATTAATTTGAGAGGGCACTCAAATTATGGACAGATATTTAAGAAAGAAAAGAAAAAGTCTGCTCTCTATGTACCATTTATCAGAATCCTTACTCCTGATTTTTACCATTTAAAAAAAAAAATTGTTTATTTTTGTTTATTACAAAATTTCTGAAGCCAATTAGTTGATATTTTTTTCATGACTCTTCGGTTGTATTAAGAATATTTTTACCAATTTTTTGGGAGTTAAAACAGTTTTTTCAGGCCCAAAAATTTTGTGAAAATCATTTCCCAAAAGATTCTTCATTTGAAATTTTGCTAATAGAAAAGAATCGATTAGACTGATACATACTGATTCTGAGAAAGAGGATTTTACAGGTGAAACATTGTGACTTCTCTGAAGAAATTTTTTGTGGCAAAGGCTTGAGTTCTCAAAGAATTCTTATGTTTTATATATATATAACTGACTGTTATCTCAACCTTGTTAATGAAGTACTGAGTAAAACAAATTTTCAATATGCTGGAATAACATATAGATGAAATAATATATATTAAATTCTCTACTTTCCCCCTCTATAAATATAAATTGAAATTTAAGCAGGACAAGGTATGTTTAGTGTTGTAATAGCTTACAGTGAGTCTCTATAAGTGGGAGCAGGGTTTGCTGATGGTAAAAGACATAGAAACAAATAACTTCTTTAACATTGAAGTTAGAGAAAAATATAAAGAAGAAATATTGGAGGTTATCACTTTACCAACAAGATGCTGATGTAACATTTTTTTATTCAATACAAAATGTAGAAGATATATATGATTTTACCCTTTCTCTAAGCTCTCAATATTTCTAGTCCAATTATATTTTTCAATGACATTATATTCAGCTTTTATTGAAATGTTTAAATATCAAGTTTGATAGCAATCAAGTTAAAATAGTGGGGTTGTTAGCAATCAACAAAACAAAATATAGGAAAATGACAAAAAGGCATTTATAGAAAATGTTCTGTTTCTAAATACTTCATGAACTTTAAAACAAACAATAACCCTTCCTGTTTTTATTAAAATTTCATAATGGTTTGGAGGAGCTGCAAATTGGAATATATGATGGTTAAAGTTTGTAAGATTTGGTCATAGAACTTACTATAGATAAGGGAAAGTTATTGTATTTCTAAGAATTCAAGTACACTCTCTATACATTATAAATATATAATCCACAAACAAATTAATTAATTAATAATATAGTCAACAAAAAGTATAAACACAGTAAATAATTGATGACAAATAAATTAACACAAAACTAACAAAGCAATTGCACATAATATTTGGTCGTATTAACTTTTATGACTGAATACAATCTTTTTTTTTAATTTTTCACCACTTTATGTATTTAAAAAATAAGAGATCAGAGAAAAAAAACAGAGTAATTCTATAGAAATGTTGACTAGTTGGTCAAAAAAATTAATTTTCATCTGTAGGAGGGAAACTACTAGTACGAGCCTGAGCCATTATAGATTCAACCTTAAAAGCTGTTTCCCTCAATGCATCTGAAATTTCAGGTAGATCTGGGAGATCAAGAGTAATATGAGCCGAAAGCCTTTTGTATACTGATGTTGACTCTTTGCTCCTACAAAAAACCATTGTTTGTATAATACAGTAAGTAACAAATTAGTATTATTAAGTTACATCTTTATTCAATTTACTTCAGTGATTCTTTATATTTTAATTGTTGCTTGAAGAAAATAGCATTCCTTAGAAGCTCTTGAATGTTCAGAAAACTGGAATCGGAATTTTCAATAGACTTTACAGCACTGAAATGAAAGTTCAACATAGAGTTAATATAAAAATATTAGAAAAACACATAAATAACTTTTAATAATTAGTAAAAAATAGTAATGCCACAGTTCACAAATGTTAATGGACAATTAAATTGTAAGGGGAGAGAGATTAACAAGAACGGAGAGCAAATTTAACAATAATATATTTCAAGAAGAGATGAGTATTCCAGAACAAAAGAGAATACAACTTAGGGCTACATTAATTCGAACCCGACTCAAAACAGAGTATCACCCTATTGTTTAGAATGATATGAATTTCTATCATTACACGATAAATGAACCTTTTAAAATAGGATAAGCTACTATAGAAGAACTATGAATAACAACAATTGAATGTAGCTGGTTAAAAAATTATTTTTTTCCATACCATTCCTAAAACAGCATTAGTTGCCTGAACGGGTGAGTTAAATAGTCTGTGAGTTAAATTACTGGGTCTGGAATGTGCTGTGAGAGTTGATGGAACTTGTTTGCTTCAAAATTTAGTTCATTAGAAAACTATAAGCATTAGTTTTACCTGAAAGGTTGTCTAAAGGCTAAAGTTGTATAGATGAAGAATTAAAGCAGCCATGATCATATATCCATTATAATTTACCTTGCATCCAGTGCAAATTAGGTTCTAGGGTATATACTTATTAACCAATGTTATTTTTGGTTGCTGTAGTTTCTTTACCACTTTCCTCATGCCTGGAGGTTGAAAATAAGTCTATGGATCATTATTAGGATAAAAGAGGTCTCATTAACAAACAAAATAGGTAAATGCAGCCAGGTTAGAACTGATATTGTCCAAAAGAGGAGATTCATGGAGCTCATTCTGAATTAGCTGAAGGTAGAGAAAACAATACGGACAGAATTGAGATTGTTACTTCAAAGCCTGAACATATTTCTGATTCATTAACATGCCCTCTCTTTCTAGAATTTTTAACTATTGCTCCATTTATAAGATAGCAATCTATTTTAGAAGGAAATCAAAATTGAAACAATAAGCAATTCATAACACATTAGGCAGCTTCTAGAACAAAATTACCAAAATCAGGTAATAGAAGCAGCTAGATCATTCACAACTGCCAGAATTAGTTAAACATGATTTACAATTTTTAGTGAAATTTTAGTTCTACTGTATAATAAAGAGCACTAGAAAGAGAACGCTCGGTAAAAGTGAGTCTAATGGTCTTCATTAACTAATCAATAATATAGTTTGAAGAAAAGATTTGCAGAGATATTTAACCTATTGATATTATCACTCAGTATTATTACCAATATTATTAAACAGTATTATTTTATTAATATGTTATCTCAGAATATAGTTTCAAATACCCCTTACCAAGAGCGCCTAATATGTTTATAGAATCATTTTCTCCGAACATATCCTTTACTTTTTGCCTGACCATTAGGCCAGACACTTTCCCTAAATATTTTTCAAGCAAACAACTCACGCAATTCATTATTTAATAACTTATAGAGACAAAAATAAGCACTTTTCTTACGCTCCATAACTCAGAATTCTAGGATGTAATAAAATTTCACCATCTTCCATCTTTTGAATGAAGTTGAACCTCCAGTCCATGAACTTCTCTAATAATGTCTATCAGCTACTGAATAATTTATTATCATACAGCAATTTACAGTTTAAATTTACAAATGAAAACATCATTGATGTATACCCTGGTGAGTTAACATCGAGTGGACAACTGTCACATCAAGTAATCAGATCCCTGGGGGAACAGCAATAGAACAGGATGAACTAAAAATTAATATCAATGAACTTAATATAATTTCCTGATTTATAAATCCTACCTTTAGTATTTTCAACTTCTAAGGTAATGGGTGAGTAAGGTAATATAGCCCTTGAATGCCACTCTGAAAGATTAACACTGTAGTAGGCGCGCCCCTCGTCAGTACAAGAGTGGGCACATGTCATCTCTCAGATGACTTACCACCTTTCCTTAAGTATTAAAGTAAGAAGGTTAGTTTTAATTAAGCCTGTACTAATATTTGTATAAAAGTTATAATTGATACATTATATGAAGAATATACATAATTTATGATTATATAATATGAAAAAAAAATGTCTTACATTATCTTGGCTTACACAATATAAAATTGATATTTTCATATGTTATACATACACATTATATAGTCAGGTTTATAAAATAAAATAAAATAGTTAGGTAGGTTTATAAAATGAAATATGACCATTTCCTAAATAAATTACTTGAGAATTGATCCCTGAAATATTCAGAAGAGAAAAAAATACTACCATAGGCCACCTTCTGGTATTTCTCGGTACATTATAAAGTGAACACATTTTATCCAATATGTCCACACCTACCTTGGTTTGATTATAATGTGTTATAATGGAAGGCTTTTTCTTTTCTCCTGTTCTCTCATTTATTTCTCCATCAAAATGCATACTTGATATAGCCAATACATTTCTAATTTTGGACTTATTTTTTGGGACATAGGAAACCAGAGGTGCCCTCCTTCCTATAAGCAAAGATGCTTGAATTAATTTCCCTACTTTTTATACTTTTAAGCTCCCTGTAAATCTGCCATTGCATTACTTACAAAAGTAGTCGCGCGGGATCTCACAGATGTCTCAAGGTCACGCGCAGTACTGGAGAATCAGAAAAGGGTTGAAACAGTACTGGTGGAAGGCTCTAGGGATGAGGGGAAGGTAGCTAGGGTGGGGGGCTTGCAGGTTCTATCCTCTACTCAGCAGTTCAAAAAGTCTCCAAGTCATCTCTCAGATGACGTGCGACTACTGCAGTGTTAAGGGCTTTATAGATTTGAGGAAGCCAAGCTTCATTCTCAATCTTCTTCTTTTATTCAGACTAGGGACAGGCAGAGAATATACTATTTCCTTCCCCAGTAAACTATAGCTAGGAACAGCATATCCCTGACAGGGCTTGTCATGTACAGCGGGGGAGAACATACCATGAGTTTACCCTACTTCCACAAAAAAGAGACATTTACAATGGACAGTAACATTTTATCAAAAAGAATTAACCCATTGAGCTGTTGCTTCAAGAGAGAAGTGTCTGACATCTTTCTCAGCAATTAAACATTGGACAAACCGATAGCGAGAGTCAGCTAGAACATTTGTTGGTTTCTCAGCTCATGGTACAAAGGATCCAACATTTTAGTGGACCGCCTTCATGAATATGGGTGAAAATACAAAAGGTGATTATAAATCAGCTAATTATATTAAGTTCATTGATATTAACTTTTGGTTTATCCTATACTATTGCTGTTCGATTACGAGGTGTGTCAGTTATCCACACAATGTTGACTCACCAGGGAATATGTATGACTGTTCTAGGTATAGTGCAAGTGCCTTGCCCAAGTAGATCTCACCCGGTACATAGAGGAGTTGGGTGTTCCATTGGAACCACCCCCTCATGACAGTGTGGGGAGAACCTAAAGGGTGGTATGTTCCAGAGCCTTTAACTAGTCTAGGTTTTGAGGTAAGACCATACTGGTACCACGGGATTGGTGGAAGAAACCCTCGCCAACAATCAGTAAGACCAGATATTGATGGATGGTGTCCGGAAACACTTTGCGGTTGTAAGTCACAGACATGGTGGTCGTAGTTATACCCTCAAGGTAGAGGTGTCAGAAATGATTAAAGAAGGAGCTTCTTAACCCCTTCTGTCAAATATAACAATAATTTTCTTATTTTAATGGGGCGACTATATGAAATTCTGAGAGTTAGTTGGAATGGTAGGATTCTCCCTTCCCATCATTAAACCTATTGGTTAGGAGAGGCTGGGGCCTCACGGCTAGGTACCCTTTAATTCTGTTTGCATCTTCCTGTGGCCTACACAATGTTCTATTGCTGTGTTATTATTACAAATGTTGTAGGTTTTGGTTTTTCATATATCATATCTTGACCTATGTACCACTTGTAAAAAAAAAAATCAAGTTTCCTCTTTTGGCGATTCTAAAACCATGTAATTTTATTTGTTTAAAACTACCCCTATGGTTGTCAATTTCTAAAACTCATCCTTATATTTTTAAATCATAGCTTCTATCCACATTTAAAAAAAAAGTTTTGAAAATAAAAAGTTCTAGTTCAAATTTAACAATGAAGTTAAAAGAATTCTTATTCCTATTCTAATGTGTTTCTGAGTAGATTAATTACTTATTCGAGTAATGAATTCAGGCCAGTTTCTATTATTAAATCATCCACAAATTATTTACCTCACAGCATATTCAATGTCATAGCATCTTCCTTGCAATTCATGATGAAGTTTGGAGACTTCAACTCTTTTTTCAACCATGGGTGGTAAGGCCTTCCGAACATGTTCTTGGAGTCGGTAAAAGGCCAGAGATGGTTCATTTGCAACAATGTGGATATTTTCAGATATCCTTTCAGTAGCTAAAACCAATACAGTTTTTCATACAATAAAAACTTCATAATAGAGATTATTTTCTCAATGTACCTGCTAATTATTATTTCACAATACTAAGCTTTTAGACTCATAAAAACAATTTAATTTCATGAGGTATTTAATTAAGAGAGAGAGAGGCTCGGACTACTGTTAAACTAATATTGCTCTACAATTCAGACTACTAGTGCAGTCCATTCATTCACTATTTTCAAAAAAAAAGTTTAATAAATAACACGATTTATTTCAGCAAAGATTATTAATCTATATCATTAGTATAATAAAAATCAAGAGTAGAGGTAAAACATTGACTACACCTTGTATAATTAGCATCACAAGGGGAGAGGGTTCGAATTAAAGGCAAACCAGAATTTTAAGCTATAAAATGAAAAGGTAATCATGGAAAATTTTGGTTCTTCAGATTTCAATGGAATTTTACGCTTTGACCCTCCCTGAACCCCTTTTTACTCTGTACCTCGCATAACTCATAAATAACTTCCTGTAGAATGTTTGCAATTATATATTTAGGAATATTGTAAAATCAAGTTGTGTACCTCCTTTTTTGGTCAAAATTGACTAAGTGGAAAGGAGGGTTTAGGAGAGGATGAAAATTAAAAAAAAGTAAATTCATACCTACCTGTTAGAGATGCATAAGAATAGTTTAGGACCTTTTCTTTTTATAATAAAAGATATGTTCTATGACATTGCTTGACTTGAAGAACTGAAAAAGACTCATATACAATTTTCAAATAAAAGGCTACAGACGAATTTGTTTATTTAATTTAATAGCTCATTTTGTGACCACCACCAATTTTATATAAGAACCATAGGAACCACTCAATTCTTGCATGAATAAGAATGGGGCCTACTGAAAACTAAAAAACAAAAGTAAATCTGTTAATTGGGTTCCCAACCATATAATTCGTAGTGGAATATAAGCTAACTTCAAATTTCTTTGGTCACCCATAAAAGGTGAATTCAGCTGTCTATTTAGCATTGTGAGAAAGTAAACAACAATATAAAAAATTTATTTACATGGCTGACAAGAATGGTTATAAAATGAAAATAATAAATTCACCATTATATTTGTTATTTTTATTTGTTTAAATAAATAAAAAATGATTGAAAATATTTGTTTACTATGGTAAAACATTTTATTAGTATGCACTTAATAATCAAAATTTCCAATGTCTACTCTCCTCTATCTATTTCATTTATCATTTATAGTGCAAATCACATTTTTAACTATTCTAGACACTTTGATACTTAATTAAAATACATTGTTTTGTTTTTTTCTAAAATTACACCTAAAAGATGGTCATGAAATGTGAATATAAGTTTTTGAAAAAGTAAAACTGTTATTCTCCTTTTTAAGGGAATAAATACCAATAACTGATATTACATAGTTATTTTTATATTGTCTCACATATTTATTTATTATAAACTATTTTATGATTTATTATAATTCAAAATAATATATGATTTGTGTTTAGACACCTTAGCTCTAAATGAAATATGTGTCAGGGCTTATTAGAAACTTGATACTAAGTATTCACCACATGAAAGCTAGCTCATTGAATCCTTGAGAGGAGGTGCGTATAGTTCTTAACCCTTTAAATGCGCAAAGCCACTATAGTGGCTTTGAGCAATGAAAGGGTTAAAGAAAGAATTGCATAGTCTTGAATAAAATGATTGTACACACTTGATTTCTCTCTTAGAGTTACCAGGCAATTGATTGGAGTTTCAAAATAAATTGCCAAGAAAATATGATCCAATATTTTAGTTTTCATGAATACAAGCCATCAAATATTCCAGGAAAGATCTTCTTAAGAACCACAATTCCATAGTTTTCAAATCTGAGATATAAGAGTTATTATACAAACCTGGAAATAAATATTTGAATCGAGGAATTTTAAGTAAGAGAGGTGAGGTTTTAATGCCAGCAGTAGGATAATGGTGCAATTTCAAGAATATACATGCAAAAGGAAATATCTTCTAGATGTCCGCTGAGCTGAAAAACTCATTAAAGATTTTACTAATTACACATACAAAACTAACACAACCATACACTGAGTTGGAGGTTTTCATTTTCCAAAATTTTAGGAAAATAAGCAAACATTTAATAAAGCAGCAAGAATCCTCTAAGACTCATACACACACACAAACACACACACACACCACCACCACACCATACCACACCACAAACACAAACACAAACACACACACACACACACACACACACACATATATATATATATATATATATATATATATATATATATATATATGTATGTGTGTGTGTTTGTGAATTAGGTGGAGAAACAGGTATAAAGAAAATTATAATTCACAAATAATTATAGAAAATTACAGAGAATTTCTTAATAGACAAATAAATCTATAAAATTTTTACATATCATAGGTTTTATTTTTTAAAAAAAGTAGAGCAATTACAACCCATTCATTTTAACCTCTACTAACCCAAATAAAACTGAACAAATCTACACTATAACAAAAATTGTACTTAAAAAGTTAATGACTCTACCTTTCTTTACACGGACATCTAACTGGGAATCACTTTCTTCATATTGAGTCATGAAGAAGTTTTATTTGAAGAGAAAAAGAGTGGGAACAATTCAATGCATACAAAACAAATTTGACAGTTTCTCCAGAAGAAACTACATAGTTCATAAATGTTCAGTCAAATGAGTGAGACTAATATTTTGTATTTAGTACATTCATTTTTATTTTATATTGACTTCAGCAAATATTCAATTTTTTTTTATACGGACCGCCAACGTTTCTTACACACACCCCGAAAAAAATGTTTAATTCCGAATTATTAACAATAATCTAATGTTTATTAATTTAAAAGATAATTTGTTTATTTTTATTAAGAATAAGTGAATAGAAATCACCGTCATTGGTAGTTATAAATCACATATAATAAAGTAATAATTTACAACCAAGCCCTAACAAAATATTTTTAATAAAGTAAAATAATGCGACAAGTAGTCGTTTTTAGCAAGTTTCTAGATCATTTGGCGTAAGATAATCTGAGGGAATAACAATTCTAAATTTCTGAAATGTGGGGCATATATTACACACAAACTAAATCTCGATATTATAACCAGAAAGAAATATGCTGACAATTCTTGACTTTTAAGCAACCCCCATTTAAGGCAAGGAATGCCTACATTCAGAAGAAAATAAATTAAAACTTCATATAATTATATGGCACTTAATATGTGTATCAATATAGAAAGAATCATTTTGAAATGCGAACTCAATATTTTTCAATAAAACGCTCACTCCTATCGCTCAAAAGATAAAAATAATATATTATATGAATGGAATAGACCACCAATAAACAAATATTATTTTTTATTTGAAGGGAAACTTTTTCGCACCTGCTGGGACTCGAACTCGGGTTTCTTGGATAAACAACCCAATAATTTACCAACTAAACTACAAGACACGAGTATCGGTTTTTAGAAAGCAAAAAAAAAAAAAAACATTCTCCAATTTAAATTCCCAAAATATGAGCCCCTTGAAGAATATTATTAATGCAAATTTAATACTTTAAGTCGTATACTCTTACGCTATATTATTTTTATTTTGCGAACACAATATTCTGTTACTAAATAATAAATTTGGTAGTTTTTGGACAGTTTGCCTTGGAAAGAAACTACACTATGATGTACTAGCCTAGTACACGTGTATGTAGCTCAGTTGGTAAAGTACTAGGGTGGATACCCACGAACCCCGAGAATGAGCCCTAGCAGATGCAAACAAATGTTTTTATAAATAAAAATAATTATTATTATTAAAAATAATATATTGAATTGTATTTAATAGGAATGAACCCATAATTTTTATTTTTATGAGTGTAATATAATAATCGAAATCTGATCACAAGTTTTTAGAAACGGAAAAAATTAATACTCCATTTTTATTTCAAAATTCTGTCTAATTAAAAAATAAATAAAAGTTAAAATCGTTATTAAATTATTTTTTCTAAACATTAACTAATTCCTTTTATTTTTTAAAAAATATAACTCTATGTTGCTCTCTTCAATGTACCTCTATGGCAAAGCGGCTAGTAGACTTCAAATTGAATTGGGGAATTTTATTGATTTATAGAACACATTCAACACCGGTATGGCTGACCAGGTATTTACTGTTGTTTACTAACGTAGCCTTTTGTCATCATTACTTATTGCATTTTATTTTATCTCAGTCATCCTTTAACTCTTTTAAGTTATATTAGATAGTGGTCATTAAAAAGTACTTTTTAAGCTTCACAATGAAGTTTCCTAATCATTCTATTAATGGCAGTACATGTATGATTCGAAAAGCATAACTGTTCAATTTCTTCTCCTTGTTAATATGTGCAGATTATTTTTTTAGTTCTAATTATAATAATTTTTCAATGATTAGTTCTATGCTTCATATACCTGTTTTAAATATTAAGAAAATGGGTTTTTTAAATCTAATTTATAAAACTTTATAATTTTATAAAGCTCTTGCAGGCCATCATTATAGCTGGTAGTACTATGGCCACTAGAAAATTATATTTTTTGGGCATTTAAATTATATTCATGAAATTTAAAAGTGCCAAGTGAGTTTGGATATGAAACATGGTGTAAATTTGGTCAACAATGACATATTGTTAATGGCATGTATGATATTCCTTAAAACCTGTAAATATAATGTAAATTCCACAATAAGACAGTTCAATAATTTTCCAGTGGGCATAATATATGCCAAAAAAGTATAAACATGGGGGGGGGGGCTCAAGGTTGTCTCTCATAAGAGAACATTAGGCAATGGGTTTGGTTTCCATGATGACAGAGGGAATTCCTACCAGGTGGCTATCTCTGGATAACCCTGATTACCCTTAGTTACATAACATTTATGTTTACTTATATATATATATATATATATATATATATATATATATATATATATATATTGCTACTCCGGGCTGTTTGTTCAATTTTAATACCTGATGGATATCCAAAAAAATAATATTGTTTTTATTATTGTCCTTGTTTTGATTAGAAAATGCATGGAAAGAAGAACTAAACACTTTTCATTTTACAGCTATACCAGTTTCACATCACACGATGCCTCATCAGGAGCACTATTGCATCAACCCAAAATTCACTTCTAAATGGTGGTGATATAATCTTCTGCTAACAAAGACATGTAACAAGGCTGATGTACTATCAGCTATTTAAAACCGATAATGCATAAAAACAATTAATTAACTGACAACATCTAATTAACAATTCCAAATGTTACAGCCTTCTTATCCCCGTGAAAATTATTTTGTATGGTTATTTAATTTTATTATTAGTTAAATGGTTAAAGGTAATTTCAAAGGGACTGCTGTTGGTAAATTCTCAAATGATAAGATATCTTATTAATTCTTCCAAGTTGAAGTTCTGTATAAAAATTTAACTTTTAACATAGATAATCCAAGATATTGTATAAAAGTCGGTGAAATGTTAGCTCTGTAGGACCATGGGTTCAGAAACCAACATTTTTTTTATTTGTGCTCCTGATAAGGTGTTTTGAGTCATGCGAAAAATGTAGAACTTGAATGAAGTGAAAAACTATATGAAGAAGTTTTATTAAAAACTCTTCTATTTTTAGAAAGATTGTTAATGCAATTTGGGGTCAGTTTTATGAGTAGTGAAATTCAATGGATTTCTTTATGTTTCCTCTATTATATGTTACCTTTTTTTTTTTTTTGCCTTAAAGTATTTAGGGCAATGTTTTCTATGAAATAAAGTTTTTAGGTAGGGCTCATCAGGAATAATAGGTTTTATTTCTCTACTCTCGATCTGACTATTGTGCTGCTTGTATGAATTTTTCATTATCAACACACTCCATGTGTTATGATAATTGGAATTTTTTTGGTACTTGTATATACTACTATTAATATTCGTTCTTATTTTTTGAATCAGTGCCCTATGGCCCTACATCAGTTTAATTAAACTTTTATAACTTGAGATAAATGTTCATAAAGAAGAGTTTTGGTAGTAGGGAAGAAATAGAGCAAAATAAATTTTAAATTTTGAAATATCATACTTGAAAAGTGAGTTTTGTTACCTAGTAAACATAATCACTGAAGCCAATGGACCTGTAGACTTGAAGTTGATAGAATTGCACTAGCAAAGCAAGCCTTTCAAAACAATAGAAGTACTTTTACTAACGGTCTGTAAACATGGATACTAAAAAAGGTTTGCCAAGTCATTAATTTGGAATTTACTGCATTATGAGAGCAAAAGATGAACTGTTCACAAAAGGGAATATAATCGATTACAAGTAATAGAATTGACCATTTGATGCAGAATGACCAGAACAAGTTGGGCTCGAAATAAATCTAACTTGCCAGTTCTAAATGAGGTAAGTGAAAGTAAAAGTTTTATTAATGCCTTGGAGAAGAGGAAGGTGACAACGATTATTGGGCATATCTAGAGGCAAAATGTTTTCATCATTTAAGTATTTGATGGTAAGATTATTGAGCACAGGGAAAGAGAGAGGCCTAGAAAAGAAGGCATCAAGCATCTCATGGATTTAAGTGAGTATAGCTATATAAAAGGAACAGTTTCTAAAAGAATCCAATGCTGTACTTCAAGGCATAGCCTTTTAAGATGATGATGATGGCGCCTAGGACTAAGTTAAACGATACAAATACTAATGGGATTAACCCTGTAGTAATCATGAACATTTTAGAAACCTTACAATAATCTTTGTAAGGCGGATAAGCATACTTGGTATTCTCACTGACTTCAGTGCCCCTAACAACTTTGACCTTCACACACAGTCATATGCTGCCAAAAGTCAAAGAAGAGGTGTTTTTTTTAGTTCCTCCTCATGTATTAAAATTACTCTAATATTCTTTCAGTATAATTTCACTCCTTTATATTGACCTGATACTAATGCCACTACATGTGCTTAAGTGATATACCAGTAAATCTGTTCCAGCACAAACTCAGTTTTCTGCTCACAACTGGTTGCAAAGTCCTCTGTAAGTAAATAAATATTGGCACATACTCCTTCCATGTACCAGTATTTATTATGGCACAGCTTAATGTTTATTTATTTGCAAGCTTGCAGCCCCTAACTGAATCCATTTTCTTGGATTTAGTGGGAGTAATAAACCATCATATTTATATATAGTTTTAAATTATTACTGATTTTTTGTCAGAAATTGGCATATTAACTGCCCATGTTTATGTTATATCTACTGCAATGTCCTTGGTATTTAAGAAAGTTTTCTTTTATTTTCCATTTGGGGCTTGAGCCCATTTAATTTTTTATTTTTGGGTGAACCCAACTTGGGAATTTTAAAATTAGAAAAAAAAAAGTTTTGTGGTTGTAGATACGTTTTTCTATTTATTTAAAAGAAACAGAATGATTTGTCGAATGCCTAGTTTTTTAATAGCTAAACCTTTTTGTTTCACCTTGTTTTTGTATTCTCTTTTTCAGTAATATATGAAATTTAATATGTGTCATTTCTTCTGATTTCAGACAGAAAGATCATTTCAAAAACAACCAACAGTATTTTTAAATCGCAAAAAAGGCTTAGGAGTGAAGAAGAAAAACTCTTTACGTTATATACGTAATGTAGGTTTAGGCTTCAAGACTCCTAGAGAGGTTAATAAATATTCATACAGACATTTTCATTTATTGAAGCCTAAAATACAGCTTCATTTGTTGAGAATACTTTCATTTTTTATGAGTTGATTAGAAAATATTTTATTTTTTTTTATACAAACTATATTTGAATTTAATATGACAATCAGCTAATGATAAATTACAATTTCATTATTGTTAATATTTTAACATTTTTTAGAAGTCACAACTATCCTGTATAACATCAATTAGAATTTAGACAATTTGTTTTGTTATTTTCTATTATTTTGTCTTTAATGTAACTAAAATGATTTTAATTTATTTTTACCACAATGTCAAGATATATTTCCTTCAACTCTACATTTATTTTTAAATACTAATATCTCCTAATATTGGATTTTATTAGAATGATAAATGTTTAATCGATTTCAAGTCCACTTTCTTATTAACATTTCCAATTTCTTTCATATTTTTTTTTTAAATATGTGTATACTATTGTTAGTTTTCTCATTAAAAAAGGTAAATATTAGACTGTTTTATTTGTATTTTTTAGAAATTAGAATTAATTTGAGTTTTTTAGAACTTTTGTTTTAATTTGTATATTTTATTTTTCAGAAATCGTCCAAAAAATAAAATAACTTATAAGATAAATCATAAACATCCCTTTTTTTACTACATTTTAAATTATATTTTTATCAAGCATATGTATAAATATATTCAATGCTAATGTTTCAGTCTGTAATAATTTCTTTCAGTAAATAATTCATCGCTATTGCTAAGTGAGGCAGACATATGGTTCCCCATTTTAACTCTAAAGTTCATAAATTGTTGAGTTCATTTTAAAATATCCATCTTTGATATATTTTATTATTCCATCTGTGAAAATATTTTTATCCTTTATAAAAGTGTGAATTTCTATTTTTTTTCCCCCATTGGTTTTCGTAATCTTGATTACCAAATTCATTTGTTTATTTTGGAACACATTTATGTCAAATGAGACAAGTTTCCAATCAAGCAACTTTTTCAAATTTCATTTTCAGTTCTGTGCCATAGTTATGTCAAATGAAATATCATTTGCAAAAGAACTTTTGCTTGTATGAGACTCAATTCTACTGATGATTGGTCTTAATGGTTATTTTTCATATTTTAACTTAATCACAACCAAAATATTAGATTTTTGGTTAATGTATATAATTTATTATTTTTTTAATGTACCTTATCTTTATTAAGCTATCTTACATATTTTATTACTCTAATTGTTTATGTGTTTGTTAGATCATAATTTGTTTTTTTTAAACTGTTGGAGCTTTAAAATTATCATTTATTTTATTTCCATTGACTTATTTGCCTTTCATAACAACTTTATTAGACTTATCTGCTCTAATTATATATAAATCATAATTTATTTATTTCTCATCCCCCTACATCTTGGTCCAATTTCAGCCATTAATGAACATGTTTTTTTTTTTTCTTTTTACATAAAACTGTTAAAAACAGTTTAAAATGGAGTTCAGCAATGATAAACAAGAATTACGACTTCTAGAGTGGCATCACACCAGTATATATATATATATATATATATATATATATATATATATATATATATATATAAATTTGAATGGACCTCACTTTCAACATTTATAAGTTAGGATCTATGGATATTTGAAGAATATTTTCGAAAATTTAGTCAACCTCAATAGCTTAATGTCCCTTAAGAGCTTCAATATACTTTCTGGAATCTCTCCATGAGATAAATGTACAACCCAGTCTAAATTAAATTTATACAACTCATTTGCAATACTGAATTTGCTATTCTTTTTATTTGTAAATAGATTTCTACAATATTAGTTTTGATTCTCTTAGAACAACGGTTTAAATATGTATCTGAGATAATTGAAAATGTCCTAGATATTGGAAAATATCTTGGCATTATGGTAATGAAATTTAAAATTGTTATAGTTATATTAAAAACAAAATAAAATAAATTGTAATGAATGTTGGACAGGAGAATCGGGGCTTTTTTTTTGCCTGTCTTAAGAAATATTTACAGATATTTACAGTAATGAAAATAGAACATCATTTGCTGTTCCAATTTTAAATATAAACCTAGTTTCAATTTTATCAAGTAAAGGTTTTTACATAGGAAATGGAACTTAATTTAACTCCAAATTATAGAAAATATCTTTAATTAACAAATCAGGAAATATTTGCTGAAGGCAGAAATAAAACATTTTTCAGTTTAATAGACAAGCAATATAAGCAAACCATTTGGTTATATTTAAAATTGTGACAATTAGTAGAAAAAATTACAATATTACTAAGTGATTATCATCATTTCAATCTTTTGTCAATTTTAAAAAGTCTGTCATACAGGGGCAGTTGAGTTTTGAAATGAAGTTTTATATATTTGTTATTTAAGCTTCTAATAAACTGGTTCATTATATAACAGAGTATTGTTTATGTGGCATGAGTAGGATTACTAAGAGCCGAAATAAAATAAAAAAAACCCAAATATCTTGGTTTATAATGGAGATGGAGAATAAATGTGCATACGAATATTTATAGTAAATTTAATAAGCAATAAGATTGATTCAACAAAAATTCTGACAGCTAGAGCAGTTACGGACATATATATATAATTTTGAAAGGACCTCATTTTTGTCATATACTAGGTAGGATTGGTGGACATTTTCTAATATCGTGTCATGAGTATGATCTCTATAGCTGATTTTCTTCTTTCTGCTAAAAGTAGTATTATTAGTTATGCACTTTTAGTTTTTATTACTTTGGTAATAATTCATCTAAAAACCAATTTCTTAATAATATAATATTAGATGTTTTTTGTAGAAACAGCTGATTACTGTTAGACCACAAATAATATAAAATCCTCCATTTCCAGTTGGCATGGCTCTCTGAGCAGAAGGTAGTCCCAAGCAACTCTTAATTAGTTTAAGAGGTATTAAATTCCTATACAGGCTTCATATGAAATGAAATATGTAGAGTTTCAGAATAGAGAATTTTCAAAGAGAAGTTAATGTTATTTACAATTTACCTTTTGCCCATTTATTCACAAGTCAATACAGTAGGAATATATCAATGGTAGATCTTTCTTAGATTACTTCACATTACATCATCTGATGGCTCTCCCAATTTTTAGGTACTTCATTCAATACAACAAGAAAAGTATTCTAAGTTTACATTTGTTTTTTCTATCAATTATTTGATAAGTTTATAAGTATTCCATATTATATTATGCCACACTTATATAGTAACAAAAATATTTGTTTGAAGTAATACATTTCCATTTATTAATCACATATTCCTTATAGGCTATTGAAGGAACTTATATGGATAAAAAGTGCCCTTTCACTGGTAACATATCTATCCGTGGAAGAATTTTGACTGGAGTGGTTCGAAAAATGAAAATGCAGAGAACTATTGTCATCAGGAGAGATTATTTGCATTATGTAAAGAAGTACAATAGATTTGAAAAAAGGCATAAAAATATGTCAGTGCATCTCTCACCTTGTTTTAGGTAAGTCAATTTTTAAAATTCGGTTTGTTTAAAAATAAATTAAACCAATAGAGGTTGCTATTTCTATTCGAAACATGGTGTTTTAAATGACCTGACCCTCTTCCTGTCAGCAGCATCTATTGAAAAATAAAATTACGCTTAATATTTATTAATAACTCAAGTGGATTGCATTGAAATGCTTATTATTTATTGTAGCTACTGGCACTGAAATTGAGGTATATAATTAATCCTTTCAAGGCATCCCTAGAAAGAGCCTGACTATGTAATCTGCTGTTTGTTTTTCTTTTTAACCATCAATATCTGTCTGGAGGTAAAATATGGAAATAACACACCTCAGACCGGGTGTGTTATTTCCATATTTTACCTATGAGATACTTTAAAAACGTAAACTAGTAAAGCAATCCATAAGCCACTGAAAACAACAAAATACCAGTGAAAAAGCAACAAATAACATTATTTTTTTATTTACGTCCACTTGATGCTAGTATGGCTAATTGAGACGGGTTATCTATAGGTTACCACCCTTTTCTAGCCAGGGTAGAAGTAAGGAATTTATTTAATGAGTCCGTCACTAAATAAATTTCTTAGGCCAAGGCATCCCTAGAAAGAGCCTGACTATGTAATCAACCTTCCATTTTCTAAGTTCTAGGCCTCAATAATAAAAAAAAAAAAAAGTGTACAGTTAGTTATTGGATATTTCAAAATTTAAACTTCAAATTCAATTCTAAATAAAATTTTTATTTAAAGTCAAATATCAAAATCTGTGAGATTTCATTTCAACATTTTTTTTTTTAATTGAAGCAATATTAACTTATTAAGCAATATTGATTAGAATATGAAACAATAATTCTCTTAATTGAGATATCTATGTAATGTGAATTTTCCCTATTCAAGATATTTACCGTATTTCACAAATAATTTTGTTTATAATTAAATTTTCATTTATTTGGACCCAGTAGAAATTTTATTTCCTTCCTAATACCAAAGAGCATTATCCCTTAATTATATAGAATATAATTAATCATTTAATAAATGGCTTAAATAAATAACTTTATTATCAAAGATATAATATATTTGAATTGTTTATACATGAGGATGGCAGCCATTTATATCCACCATTATATTCATGAAAATGTCACTTCCCACATTTTAAATCTACATTTATCATGGCAACTCCAGGTATTTCTACCTCTTTCCTAGCGTAAGATTAATAGAGTTTCTATGAGAAAGACCTTGACCCGTTTCCTAACCACAATACTTACCAACTTTCTCCATTTTATTTTTTAGTTTTCAAATCAATATTATTTATTTATTATCTATGTGTATCTTTGTTTTAGAGATGTTGAGATTGGAGATGTTGTTACTGTTGGAGAATGTCGGCCGTTGAGTAAAACTGTGAGATTTAATGTATTAAAAGTCACTAAAGGAACTAGTGCCAAGAAAGCTTTCAAAAAGTTTTAAACATTTGAAATTGTTATTTCTCTTCCTTTATTTGACTCATGATTTAATGAATCTAATGAGAAGTAATATGCCCATTTGGTATCTAGTCATTTAATTTATTAACATGTATGTATATGATTTTTATGTTATTCCAGTTACTTGTGTAATTAACTTATTTGTTTTATTTTAAACTTTTTTCTCTATTTTGTAATTGTCATATATACTATTAAAAAGTAGTCATTTTAATTGGTTTATATGTTTTGTTTTTTTAAGAATAAATAAAAGATCTTTTAATTACTTTTTTCTGCTGTTTTTTTTCCTTTTTAACCATCAGTGTCTGTTTTCCTGAGGTGTGTTATTTCGATATTTTACCTATGAGATACTTTAAAAACAGAAACTAGTAAAGCAATACTTAAGTCACTGAAAACAACAAAATACCAGTGAAAAAGCTACATAATAACATATTATTTTTTTATTTACGCCCACTTGATGCTACTATGGCTAATTGGGACTGGTTATATACAGGTTACCACCCTTTTCTAGCCAGGGCAGAAGAAGGAATTTATTTAATGAGTACGTCACTAAATAAATTTCTTAGCTCAGGGCGGGAATCGAACCCGCCACTCTAGGTTTACCACAGAGGTTAAGACCCACGCCTTAACTCACACGGCCAACCTGAGCCCCACAAATAACATATTATCTTTTTTCTACTAATAGGAGATGTATGCTATAATACATAAATTAAGACTTTTAGAATAAAATGATAGTGGTTCAATTTTTAAAATTGTTTTGTTTGCTTAATTGTGTAAAAATGATTAATAAAAGTGGAAACAATAGTATTACTAATATCTTAAGTAATATAAAAGTAAAGGTTATATGTTACTTCTATTAAACAAAATTAATATAAGGTTCCTTGTGATCCCCTCCCCCACTAATACAATGTCTGATGGTGCTTATTATGAAAAAAAAAAAAAAAATGCTTCATGAGCATTAGAATAGTTACTAAGAATATTAGTATTGTCAAAATGTGACCGGACATCTTTGTTGAAAGAAAAATAGTGGAAGGTCAATAGATGAATAACACGTGAAATATCTTGCACTTATTTATTTCCACTCTACATGTGCCCTCTATGACGCCTCTTCAGGAGTACTATACTTTATATAAAAAGATTCAACCTTACCACTGAGGCGATCATGTCAAGACGTACAAAAATGTAGATCTACAACACTAATGAGCTGATAACATTGTTGCATTAAAATGACGAATAGTCTAAAAATTGATTGTATAAGAAGGTTCAAGTTTTGAAAAATTGATTCCAGAAGAATTATAGCTCCATCTGATCTACTTACTGTTTATTCAAATTTTTGATAAATATGCCATGTAAATTCCTTATCTCAGTTTTCTTGTTCACGACACAGTGCTGTGTATTAAAAGTTGTTCTACCTCTAAATAAAAAGCAAGTTGATTAGATGCAGCTATTCTTCTTCAGGAATCAATTTTTCAATTCTCAAACCTTTTTTTGTATCAATTTTTACAATGTTCAACATTTTAATGTATCAGCTGTTTGATGTTGTACATCTCCACTTTTGTCAGTCTTGGCATGACCACCTCAGTGGTAAGGTGAATCCTTTTTATATAAAGTGTAAATGAAAAATCACATTTAGTGCATCAAAACATTTTATGATTTTATTTAATAGAAAGTCATGCAGTGTCCACATCAGATTTTTTTTTGTTAACATTATGCAGCTATGTCATTTTACTCAATTTAAGCAGGAGTATATGAAATGCACTGCTTTGTGAAATATGTTCAAAATTGAGCACTATATCTAGAATATTCATGTTAGAATTTTTACTATACCCATACAGTGGGTAGAGGGAGATCAGAGCTATCCAACTCCCCCTCCATTGTTCAAATGTTGAAATATTATAATTTTAAACTTCCAAATAGACTATAAATTGCTTTTTCTGTAATGCTTGTTTCTATAATGTGATTGCATGAATGCCAGAAACTATGTGAACAACTCTATGAGTGAGTAGTGTACCCACTTCAAGCCAGCAACTGAGATCAGAGACGAGAGTCAGGTGGGGGAGAGAAGAAAAATAATTCATCTACATGCATGAAGAAACAAAGAAATTGATCAAGTGTGTAGATCTGGCTGCGGCAATAGACAGTGGAAGCTGTAAAAATAAGAATTTCCACAACCAAATCACTAACAAAAAATTTAGGAAGGGTTTCACCGACGATCAACTCTTGACTTCAAATTTAAATTTATTTATAATAAAAATTCGAAAACTATAAATATAAATTGAAAATGAGATAGGCACCTTTTAGCGATATAAAGGGGACACTTATGTCTACTTAATCTAAATTACAAGGAAAGAACTTAGCTGATCAGTTTCTCTAAGATCAGATAGCTGAGTTTCTCGAAGATCAGGCTCTGCCGTGGTCCAGAATATGTAAGATCTCATTGTTTTAAACCCTTCAAGAGATCGCCCTTTTATAGCCTGAGCCGACAACTAACTTTGCCCCCGAAATATGCTCTAAAAGGCTACTAAACGTGATTCAATTATCATAATTCATCTCGAATATTGTTCAGTGTATCGACTTTAAGAGCAGCAAATGTTATTATAAACATCTGTTGGCGTTATCTACTAAAATGCCAGAGCACACGGGGACTTAACTCCAAATTGGATAAAACTCTAAATTACAGGAACAAAATTCTACATTTAAGTACTCATAAATATTAATCTAACAGAGCTTTGTGCCGGCATTACTCAAAATATAAAAGATATAGTAATTTATGATTAGTATATGTAATGGAATCTCAGATTTATTACAAGTGTTCATCCTAAACCGTATCTTCTACTAAACGTTCGGTGGATATTAGCATATATCACACACCAGCCTTTTTCATCTCAACTGTTCACATTAATTCAGTAATCCAAAACACACCCATCTTTGGCTCATAACCCCCCCCCCCCTGATAAAATCAAGTTTACTTCATTTAGAATATAAGCTGTTACAATTTTAACCACATCATTGTTCAAAATCCCCATTTTCATTTTAATATAAATTTCACAAATACAGTCCACTCCAAAACTAATTTTAGAACTAGTCAAATCATCATTAGATCAATAAAAATATATTCTTCTAACTAAAATACCTTGATTATACAAGAAGTAAATACTATTTTCCCTCTTACTAAATTATCCTTTAACAGGAAACTAATGCTCGGAATGGTGAACATGCTTTCAAGTCAGCTTTCCTTCATCAGAGAAGATGAATCATAAATTTTCATTAAAGGATTAATAAGGCTAAATTGAGCATGAAGGCAAAGAAAAAGCAAGACATTTAGGAACTCGTAACACACATATATTTTTATACAACCATAGTAATTATGCTTTCTGTTTTATATATATACTACTTATATAAAGTACATATATATAATATATATTTTATAAGGCATTATTTTTGCTCACATCGCTCACTAAATCAGTGTAACATGATACATAAAAATTACTATTCAGTCATGTTGAATATTAAAACTAGTCCTTTTAATAATAAATAAATTCATGATAAAAATACTAATACATAAGGTTAAATATAAAATGGCTTTGATTTGTCTACATGAATATAAAATGGCTTCACCTGTATCTACACATCAACACCTAAGGCCATTTACAGGAAATTACTGTAATATTAATAAGATAATAATTTTAACACTTCAAATTAGTTTAATAACAACTGTTTGTGTCAACATGTGAGAGTATCATTTAATGAATAAATTTTATGATTATGTTAGTTTAATTATTTATAATTCATCTGCATGTGTGAATATATTTCATATTTATATATGTATAATGACTTTATTTTATATATATTTTGCACATAAATAGGTTTGAATGCATTTTAAGGCCGTGAAACAGAATGGAAATTATAATTAAAACTCATAACAGAATGGAAATTAAAATTAGAACTCATGACAGAATGGAAATTAAAATTAAAACTCATATATAGCAGAATGGAAATTAAAATTAAAACTCATACATAACAGAATGGAAATTAAAATTAAAACTCATAAAAGAATAAATTAAAAAAAAATATTAAAGAAAATAAAACTTTCAAAATTAACTTTTCTTCAGGAGTCTGAATTTTTACTTTTCTGATAAATATATATGTTAAAGAGTTTAAAACACTTCAAATTAATAATAATAAAAGAAATAACAGCAGAGGAAATTCATACAATCAATGAGCGAATATCTGAGACAATTCCTAAATACAACTTCGAAACTAATATAAAAGAGTCCTAAAAGTAAGAAAGTCGAAAAATCACAGGTTGTATTTCTTTCGACTCTAGAAATAATAATTCATTTTCCTTTTTACACATAACAAAATTGAAAAATAATACAGATATTTATCCCCATCTGTTTTTATTAAAAAAATACCCCAATTTCATTAACAGAGCTCCACTTAAATTATGAAGGCTAGACACCTATTATAAACATGTGTATAATGAAATATTTAGGAGTAATTCACACATACATATATTTTCAATACAAAACTTAAATAACTAGAGATAATAGAAATAATAGAAAATATAACTAACTAAATGATTTTCAAACGTGAAAATAATGGACTAAACAAACAAATTGTCCAAAACCAAAATCCATATACACAATGACTTTTAAAGGCCTAACTGTCTACATGGTTAAAATAAACAAAATAGCGTATACAATTAGGAAAAATGTACAAAAATATAATGAACATAAAATAAGAAAGAAAGAAAGAAATTGCTTCAATACAAATATCTTGTGCTAAAAAATGTAACTTTGAAGCAGAAGCTCTTTGATAATTATAAACATAACAAATGCCTACTCACATAATAAAATAAATGTATATAGAAAACGCTGACAATAAATATATTTCAATAAATCTGATCATACTGAATACAAATATAAAATGACTATGAAAAAAAAGAAAAAGAAAGTTTAATAAGATATAGAAAACACTTATCTATGTTAATGTAAACATATTTATCTACATAAAAACTTTATCAACAGAATAACAATATTTTGAGCAAAAGGCACCAAAAGGAGGCTATTGCTCAATTGTCAGTACAATTTTAAATAATATAACAGAGATTCAAAAACAGATAGATAAAGAGCTACTATATCTACAAAACCATTCCCTAGGATAGTTAGGCTCTTTTAATTTCCTTTAAATACTTGACAAACATGGCCCCTAAAAAAAAAAAACTGTATCCAGTTTCTTTTTATACTTTTATTAATATACTTCTTTAAATATTTCAAACTGTTATATATAATATAGCAAACCTCTGTTGAAAACTAGCAGAGATTATTAATTTCATACCAATAGACTACATAAAATTTATTCAGTGCTACTAATAAAAAAATATTTTAATCAACTTCTTCATCCTAACATTACAATTCCATAACACTACAATAATTAAAAAACAGGCAACATTTCATCATAAAAAATTAGTTTACAATATCTAAAAAGGAAGGCCTCCACTATAATGACGGATGAAACTAATCAAGATTAAGGTATTGAAAACTCAAAATACTCACTTCATTTGCGAGGATTCTTCATTAAGATTAAAATAAATATAACTCACTTCACTTTTCATCCTTATTTCATGTTAAATTTGAAACAATAATACTTTGAATATGATTAAAACCCTACATTTGGAAGGAAGTTTCAATATATATATTTCACATGAATAAGTATGAATTAAAAATATTTCGGAAACATTTTACAAAACCCTGAGATACCTTAATTCTTTATTTATTTATTTTTATTCATATATTCTTCATATTTTATGGCATAGGTCTCCAATAAAAAACATTTTTTTTTCGATGCAAACTTTATTGAAACTGCCCTACATGCTTCGTGGCTTACTTGCCACCACCTTGGGGGCTATCCCTTTTAAAAAAATATATAAAAAATTTAAAACATTAATTTAACACATCCCTTAATAATTCTTTTGCTAGATATTGTATTAGTATGTGCCTACATCTATGATATATTTATTAAACCTAATTATAAATGCTACTTACATTTCTGAATGGGAAACGAACACTTCAGAAATGTAAGTAGCAATTTATAATTACATTTAATAAATATATCATAGATGTAGTACTAATACAATTACAAAAGAATTATTAAGAGATGTGTTAAATTAATGTTATTAATTTTTTATATTTTTTTTGAAAAGGGATAGCTCCTGGAAAGGTGGCAAGTAAGCCACGAAACATGTAGGGTAGTTTCAATAATGTTTGCACCAAAAAAAAAAAAAATGTTTTTTATTGGAGACTCTTGCCATAAAATATGAAGAATATATAAATAATATTGGGTCGAGAATAAGAATATTTATTTTTATGAATACACACTTCAAATTGATGTTCCTTTTTAAAACTCAATGTCTCCAAAATGTTATTTCTAATTCATTAAATAATAGTTAGTAGTCAAAGTGTTAAAAAGATAATGAAAACACAAAAACAGAACTATTGTTACATTGCTCATTACCATTTAATTTATCATAAATAATAAAATTAGAAAAGATATTTAAGCATTTTAATTTATGATACGGTATTGAGATTATCTAAATTCAATCAGAGAATTGGTAACAAAATTTTGGAGACTGTATTAACATATTGTTATACACTTCTAAAACAAAGATAAAGATATTTAATATAACCAATTCAAAATTATTTCTGAAAACTTATTATTTTAAATTAATGAATTGTAAAATAGAACCCTCTAAATAAATAAACAATAAACATAAAATGCATAAATAAACAAATCTGAAAACTAATTTTAATCAAAAGAATAAGTGACTGAAGCAAGTTATGCATATTTTACTTCATTTTTTTTTTTTTTTGTCGTTGAAGAGTAACACTAAACAGTAAAACGGTATATGTGGAAAACAGTTTTAAAAACTCTATCTATTTATACATAAGCATTGCACCACAATTTTTAATAAAAAATATAAATAACTTCTCTACTTTTCAGTAATAAAAACATACTGATTAAAAAGAAAAATATTTAAAAATAAAAGGTGCAAATATATGTTGTAAAGATGAAATATTGGCAAAAATACATCAACTTACCCATATGAAATGCAGAAACTACACACAAATGCCATAAAAATAAGCTAATAGCATCTTTAAGAAATAACATAGTAGATATATAGCAGATAACCCTATAATAGATATATTTAAATACTAATATACTTTTAAAATAAATAAACTTTAACCTATGTGCATTTAAAGGAAGCATAAACCATGAACAATCAGAGTACACTTACAGTACTTTTGCTTAAAAAAGAGAAAAATATAATAAACATTATAATAAGATATGTTTATCTTCATAATTGAAGTACAAAGAAGGAATTCGAAATGCAATGCTTCAAATACTTTTAAAAGCAAGGCATTTATGCGGTAACTAGTGTTTATTCGAAAAATATGGATTAACATTAAAACTTCATATTGCCCAGAACAGTAAACCGATATTGCAAGAAAAATACTTTTATATTTTACTACATAAGCAAATATTTACTTTAAAATATATAGTGGGATTAAAAATAAAAACTGAATTCTTATATTTACCTATTTACACAAACCTATACACAAACCTGAGTTCTTTTTCTTTTCTAAATGTATAAGTTCAAAATACTAAGTACTTTATTAAATAAGAAATTATGAACTAACAATCTAATCCTGTTATAGGATACAAATCAGTAAAGATAAACATCAATGAGGGGAAAGATTCTAATAAACTAATGATATAATACGCAGTCAGGATTAACATGCTTAACTCAGTCATATGTTTTTGGTGTATTAAAACAAATAAAAAACATAATTTTCAGAAAAAGTAATATAACTAATTCAATACTGAACTACTTAATATTAATGTTTATTCTGCATATCTAACCCTAAGTGGTTAGGTCTCTAGAATATTTATGCAAAAAATAAAATAAAAAGGAAATAGATTTAAAAGAAAAATATATTAATGGTGTGCGTACAAATACAAATTTAAATCGTAGTCATAAATTATACACTGTACACACCATATAATATTCCATGTTAGTAAAAATATATATATATATATACTTTATGAAGATAGAAAGGTCATAAAATTAGTATTCCACAAAATCAAGTACATTAGCCTTTACTGTCACTACACATGAAGAAACCAATTAATAAAAATTTACTCTGTAAACCACAAAGCTGGTGGAGGAGCTGGGTACTGAGGTTTTGCAGGACTAATGTACCCATAAGACGCTACTTGTGGATGTGCAGAGAAAACAGCAGCTGGTTGCATATGTGCAGGAAGAGGGTGGCTCGGATGTCCTCCACCAGTCAGAAGTGGCCTAGTAGATGAATGATGAGCAGGCGGTGGCACACCCCTACTACACAAATGCACATTTCAGAAAATACAAGAATAAGTCAATTATTATTGTTTTTTGTTTAATTTATTTATAAAAAAAAAATCAGCAAAGAAGTAGAAGCATGATTATTGTCCACTCTATGTAACAAGATCTTTAGAACAAAACATTTAGAAAAAAGTATATAAATAACAATATAATCAGAATACTTATAAAGCTGCCTGATCATAACCAAAAACAATATTTAAACATTTCATGTTAAACTAAAAAGATTAGGTTCACCAATAGCTGAAACCAGACCAGGAGGAGTGAAGATTTAAATAAAGGGTAAAATGTAAATTCCTAAATATCTCCTCTGCTAAATGCTGAAATCTTATTATTATATGAAAAATCTTATATAAACTATCTTGATAAAGTAATGTACTACAATTGTTTTTCTATACATTTTTCTCTAACTTGAACATTAAGAGATTTCTATATTTTTTAATTTTCATCCTTTAGTAAACCCTACTCCTACCCGATCAGTTTTCATTTTAAGCTACTATGTTACTTAAATTTTACTAGAGTGATTCAAGTTTTGTTTACATGGGATAATTATTAAGGAGAAATAGAGGTTAGAATGCCCAGGTGATGTCATATGTGAACCATTCCTGAGTGTAAAAAATCTGCTCAGTCCATTTTCATCTTTAGAAAGATTTCATAACCCAGTGACTTTCATAACAGGGATTAAAAACCTTTGTCAAGGTTTTCACTAGAGCACAGACACTCACACATACATATAATTAACAAAGACGTAACAAAATAACAAAGTACGTGCATATACTTTTAGCTAGACATGTACTTGGATGTACTTGATATAGGAATGTCTTATCAGAACCTTCTCACAATCTCATTTCTATGTTTAAGGTTTTAAAAACCAAAAATCACAATATTAAGAATCAATAGAGAACATTTCAAGAACAATCTTACATCTTCCTGCCTGGAAACAATGTATATTCAAGTAATATCATCCAAAGTGAACATTGATTTTCATTTTGATAAAGTAAAATGTTTATTCAAACCAAGATACAAAAAAAAAAAAAATAAATAAAAAGAAGGAGAGTACAAAGAAGATAGTTCGGGATAGGCTTATAGTGAAACCAGTGAAGTTTCTTGTATAACAGTTTTATTGGAGAAAATTTGAACTGAGCTTGGTAGTCTAGTCAACTCAAGATGAGGGAGGAAATCCAAACTCTACCAACTAACATATAAATCAAACTTAACTAGTATGGTTTACTCCCATCAAAATTATTTAAAATTTATCAATAATAATTATCTTCCAGAAATAACATTGGTTTCACTATATTCTTAAAGCCTTTACTCTAGGGTCAAATACATGTTGCTGAGAGATACATGTTGGTATAAACAGCTGTATTTTTTGTTGTTTTCTAATACTTCATAGATATTTAGCCTTGTCCAAGCACAAAAATTTTAGCTTGAAAAATAAACTAATCTAAACTAACCAATGTCAATATTCCTGGGTGGAAGGTGTACATCTTGTTCAAATATACTCAATAGGCTTAGCGAGAGAGTAGATCTTAATGACATAACTTATATATTGATACAAGTAGACACTGCTATAGCCAGTAGAATCTTATGAGTTATATTACAAGATAGAATGAAAAGTATACATTTAATAAAAATGCACTTTCAATTATTCGAAAATTGATTTAATGTTTTACTGTCAGTCACATTTTCTCCAAATTTTTTCTTAGTTTGTAGTTATTTTAGTAGCAAAGCATTCCAGTCAAAAACAATTACCCGGTTGTAAATGAGGGGACCTGATGAGAAGGTGGAAGATAAGCTGGCTGTGTAGTAGTAACATAAACAGCTTGTCGACGATAAAGATCACTCTGATGATAAATTGGTTGTCCAGTCAAAGGTGATAACCTTGCACCCTGAGGTGACACTTGGGATGCTGTATGCCTAAAAATTAGATAAATACAATGACAAATATCGAGCAAAATCCATAAAATATCTAAGAAGCAATCTAACATGAATGATTGCAACAAATGCCAAGGAAAAAGACCTTAAAAAGTTCTAATCCTTGAAACAAACATATTTATATAGATATTCTTTAAGATTCGAAACAATTTTTTTTTTCACAATCAACATAATATAAAAAATGATTTTTTAAAAAATAAACATATTTTTCAACACCTCGCACTAACCTATTGGAAGGTACTTTGGAAATTTTGTGACCTGCGTTGAATTTATGCTGAAAATTGTAAGCTAACCAAGTAAAATCAGATACTCGTGAGGAAAAAGGTTTTTATGCCTCAAAAAACTTATAATAAAAACAAAAGAATCAAAGAAATAGATGTGCAGTATTTTTAAATAGGTACTTAGAAATTCCAACCAATCCCAAAAATCGTATTTCCCCCTGATATGATATGCTCATCAACTGATCTTCCCTCCCTATTCAATCAGCAAGTCATGAGCCCTTCCTTCTCTATTGTATTTAGGATGTGCATTTTCTTCTCTGATGTTTACCACCATTGTTTGTTTGTAGAATTTTCCCCAGCTCACCTCTTTTTCAATACGTTGATGTATCATGGCATCCCCTATTTTGTATAATCATTATATTCAACCTTCACACCTGAGTGTTTCTTTGTATTTAGCCATATCCAATGGATCCTCTTCTCATGTTCACCTTTCTCTTTCCTGACCATGTTCACCCATAAGTTCATCACTTCATATAAGATTTATTTTTTATTTTCCCCTCGTCTTATTCCATCCTCTTGGATATGTAATGAACAATGTTTTTAATTTAATTTAATTTCAATGCTTTCTCCTTCCCTTCTTAAATGAGATTATTCTTGTTTTTTATTTTATTTTTCCCTTTTTCTGGTTTTCTCTTTCATATTTTTTCTCTCAGGTGTTAATACTCAGAATTTATAAGCTCTATCTTACTGGCTCCCATGTTTTCATATCTTATGTTGTATATAATTTTCTGTTTTATTATTATACAACTTAAATTCCTGAAATTCAGTGGCTGTTCAGTCGACTTGTTCCACTTTGTTCTTTCCTGGTAGCTCTTCACAGAACACACTTTGTTGCCTTATCTCTTATGTTTACAACGTTGCAGTAGCCACTTCACAACATTCCTTGTTGCACATAAAACATTTTCCTCCTTTAGCTATCTTCTCTCTGGATTATTTACTTTCCTCCTTTCTCTTCTAACTCCATCATCCAATTCACGTATAGACCTCATTCCAAATCCAATTTGATCCAATTTTTATCTAAGATTCCTAAGACTCCTGCGAACCAACACACTTCATCGAAAACATTTGATATTTGTGTTTCAGCTGGCATTTTCAGTTTTCCTCCCTGTTTAGATAAATCATGAAAGGATAGGTATTTAATCAATGCTCATTGGTATTTGAGTGAAGTTTGTTTGCAATCTAACCATAGAGTTTTTGCAAGTCAAGAATGCACTGTTCCACCAACAAATCCAAGACCTACTACACATTCCTACATATAAGTAACCTTAAAAATTCTTTAGGTTCCTCTTCTGGTTAACACTCAGCAGTAATACCTACTCAGAACTCTAAACCTGTCAACCCAAAATGGGTAGGAGGAAGGTATAACGAAAGAGAGGGACCAGGTGAGAGACCTACCAGCACCCTTCTGTTTTCAGTTTGCTGGAAAATATTGGGTATTGTTTCTTAGCATGTATAGTATGTAAACAGGCTTAAATTGTTCTAGAAATAAATATAACACTGATATGCTTTTTACGAAATGAATATATTCCTTTCCTCCCATGGGAGATTAAAACAAACTTCCAAACACTAAAGAACAAAAAATATAGGCCTTTGCTAGATTCTCTTAAAAGTGAAAAAATTAGTTTATATTCGCTTTCAAACCTAATGACATATTTTTTCACCATACCTCTAAGGAATTGAAATGAAGGTCAGAAAATGAATCACATCCTACTGCCCATATACTGCAAAACTATTGATATTGCAAGACCTGCTGGAATGAGAGATGATATCATAAATAGATCACAAAATGTACCTAATGTGTGATAGGTGATACAATACTCTGTGACCAAGAAATAGTTTCCATTCATCCAGAATCTATCAAGAAAAACTTTAAACAATGCACAATATTAATATCCAATTGAATACGATTCATCTTTAGTACACAAGGCAGGGATTATCAAGAGCTTGTTTGTAATATATCAAAACAATTACAATTACTAGCTGAGACACGATATTCAGACCATTGCAACTATTTAAATGAAATTACAAACAAAAGACTCCAGCAGACCAACACACGCACGAATACGAGAAGATAAAGCAATGACGAACATAGACCCATATTCTAATTCAATTATTAAAAAATTATTTGTGCTTATACCCATATTTTTGGAACATTTATTACATTAAATGTGCCTGGACTCCCAAAAACCCACCATATCCTCTTACCAAACCAAAATGCAAATAACACACCCAGGATAGAACATAAAAAAAACAAAACTAATATAGATAGCAGAGGCACCTGTAAAAATGACCTAGTACATAAAAACAATTTTCCTGAGCATATGCTAAAATACCCTTCATTTGACAAATCTAAAATGTAAACAAAAATACCCAGGCTAACTGGTAGGACAACTAACTCAATAAAACATTTCACGGGCTTGAGGAAGGTGCTTTTAACACAGTTGTAATTGATCGATCTATAAGATTCGTGTGTTTGATCTTTCAAAAGAGATTACATCCTGCAGGTCTATGAGGGTAACCTTACTTTATACTCTGGTTGAGGATGGAAAGGTGTTTGGCATGATTCACACTACAATTTACAAAGCTCTGCAACGAAATGAGATGTACAAATTGTACATTAGCCATTGTTTTACACTATTTTATTCAGGGAATCTAAAGATTCCAAAGCAGTTCTTAAAACCCTTGGTGTGAGAAAATATTTAATGGGATGATAGTAATTGTTTCATTTTCTTTATACTGAAAAATGAAGTAGTCGTGTAAAAATCATGGGGAGAATGCAAAAAAAACAAAAGAGTTCATTCTCAGCAGATATATGAAAGATAAGCTGAGTATTTTAGAGCTGTTTTACTTTACGGCAACTAACGTTATGTCTCACAGGTAGAATAACTAAAATGTTTCACTTGCAGCAACTTTTTTAAAATTATAAACACACACGAGCCCTTTTAACAATTGGGACAGAGTTGAATTCTTGTGCCGGTGAGCTGCTGTAGCAGTAAAAGATACACACAAATAACCCCCACGTTATGTAAATAGAAATGCTAAATCCTTTTTTAGCTATTTAAAGGGAGTTCTATTTTATCATTTCTTGAAGTCTCTCTGGAAGTACACCTCATTCCTGAATCATCAACATCAACCTAAAATTAAATGGTATAGCTATTCTTCTTTAGGGGGGGGGGTTATTTTAATTAATGGACACTCAGGGAAATATAAATAGATTAAATTTTTAACAAGAAATGCAATTTAAGGTTTTATAATAAAATTGAAGCAGGTTACCATTTTCTTCTGTGGAAATAATTACGAATGATGATAAGTTGTAATTTAAATGATAACAAGAAAATCATTTTCAGGAAAAATGATCATTCAACTATCATTATTTAAAAGAATTTCATAGCTGTAGCTCTTTTGAAAACTTGAAAATGTTTTAATGAAGAAAAAATAAATTAAATCATTATTACGGGTTAATTTAAATTGACACAATTTTAGTGAAGTTAAAAAAAATGCAAATTATGTAACACTGAGAAACAAAATTCAATAAATACAAGGCTGAATTTGAAAATTGTAACAAAAGTTAAATCAGAGAAGTTATTGAAGAACATATAAAACTACATTCTAAAAATGATGACTACTGAGAAAATTAAACTTATTTGATATTTATCTATACTAATAGACCTCAGTTTAATTTTGAAAACAGAAAAAACCTAGAGAGAAAAAAGAACATAATGAAGCAGAAGATAGAAGAAAATGTATACAAAACTGAGAAAAAAACTGAAATCAAAATAAAACATTTTATAAAACCAAGAATAATGTCTGTTTTAAATAATTTATTTTATCAATTCAAGACAACTGTTGCATATTTTTATTTATCAGCTGGTAGACTATCATCTTGAAACCTGTCAGTCTTGCAGTGACCCTTCTGGCAAAGGTATTAGACCTGCCATTCTAACGTCATATATATAGATAGGCAGTCCAAATATAATTTTACAAAATTAAACATTTATTCTGTTCAATCAGATGAACTTTATATTATATAATATTTTAAACTAAAAATAATGAAGTATTAAGGAAACTCAAAAAGGCCCATACTTTGTATGAGGGTTTCATTAAGAGAGATCAGTAGTAGAAATTATTATAAAATACCTAAAAGGTTGATGAAGTGGAATAGCTTGAGGAGGCCAAGGTTTGGCTATCATGTGTTGATCTCGTGACGAATGAGCAGCAGGTGGTTGAACACGATGATACTCTCTTGCAGGGTCTGATCTCTTATGGCCCAAAAGTACTCTTTTTTCATTTCTGCATTATGCAACAGATAAAATGTTTCATGCATATTTACAGGAATTAAACACATATTGCTTCAGTATTAGATTAATTTTATTTGGCAGCATAAAAATGTTAGTAGGGTAAGTTAACTAATTATTATTGCTTTTTTTGTTTTTAAATAAAAGATTTAGGATATCACTATAAAAACACAATAACTTCAATATTTTAAATAAAGGATATTTGGATGCAATTATAATTACACAATGACCTCAATATACAAAAACTGTGTTACATCATGAAAGATTAGTCATTAATCCACAAGGACTTCAAGTTATCCAAAAGGAAAAATGATTCAAAACATTTGTTTTAAGAAGACAGAAAATATGCATCCTTCAAATAAGTGGTGTACATTGAAAAGTAATTAATTATATGGTTATATGTTGACTCATATTACAAAAACTCATTTGTCATAGATTAAATTATTACAGCTGATGTTTATCTATTAGTTTTGTTAATTTGCACGTGTGTGTGTGTGGTTTGTTTGCTATTCATATTAGCATACCCACTAAAATCCATGAAATGTTTGATGCCTCCTGAAAATGAATTTCCATACTTCCTTTTTCCTTGGCCAAATAATTATAACCTTAAAATAACTTTCTGATAAAATTGCTATGTCTTTGGATATGCCTAATAAGGCACCTATCTATTTTTCCATGGCTTTGCTTAGACTTCTACTTTAACTTACCTCATTCAGAACATTCATGTTTGATTTCCTCACATTTAACATATTCTGGTAATTCTGTACCAAATTTTTATCCCTAGAATTTCATTATATTCACATTTCTTAAGAGTCCAATGTTTTCCTACATAAAGAAGTAAACTTCAAATGAGTTTCGTAGCAAATATTTTTATAATAAGCCAACATATATGTTTGTTAGTTAAACTATTCCTTTTGTTTTGGAAGGCATGTTTAGCTAGTGCTATCCTCTGATCAATTCTAGGTACTGTCATTTTCTTTAAAGATGATGCTTCATATGTAACAAACCTTTTTTCTTCTTTTTAATTATGGTGTTTCCAATTTTTATATTGGTATTTACAATAATTTAGTTTTACTGTTATACTAAATGTTTTTGTTTTATTTGCATTCATCTTGAGCTTAAACTGGTCTTGGTATCTATTATGACTTTCAGCATTCAATAGACTCACAAATTATAGAATACTGATCTTATCTCTCCCATCCATAATGAAGGAATTTCCAAATGACCTCTAGTATTTAAAAATAAAATACCTTAAACTGCAATTATGCTACTGCATTGAATTCTCTTAAACTCACTCATCTGTCTTCCACTTATCTACAAGTCGGTCTTCACTAAATTGCCAGGCTGCTGTGTTCAATTCTAATGTTGAGTTTGCCATCAGTTCAATGTCATTTGCAAATGTGATGTAATAAACAGATTTCCTGTTAGAATGTACACTTTTAGTCCTTTTTTAATTTTTGTTATTGATGCCATTATTAATTCTAGTTTTTTTTTTTTCATAATTGTGCAAAATAATTTCTGCAGCTCTGCTTTTTAGAAATATTCCTATATATAAATGAATAATTTTGCTAACTACTGCTTTATAAAGATTAAATTAAAATATATACTGGTGCTATTGAATTGATAATTAGGTGTTAGGAATGACTAATTTAACATAACATTTCAAGACAAACGACAGTGAACTAAATTTTTCAATTGATACTGAACTCCTAAATTGTAATGAATTTACATCTCACTATAATAATGGGTGATATGAAAATTTTATCTTTAAGAAAACAAATTATTTATTATTTAAAGCGATTGAAATACTGTTTTTCAAAAATTGTCTCTGATCTAAAAATACTTATATACTTAAGTAGTATTTAATAATTACAATATATTCTTTCTCTTAATAACATCAACATAACAAAAAATTGAGGTCTTATGTTATTGACTATGAAATCATATTTTCTATTATCATTTCACTAGTCATGTTGCTTCTTCAGGGTGTCTCAACTGTATATATGAAAACCCCTAGTCAGACAGGTAAGACTGGTCATGTCGATTTGGGAAGTCAAGTTTCATAGTTGTAGAATGTTTAAGTAATTGGAGGATAGTAGAATCTGTGGTAGAGGGCTTAATGAGGTTAGGCATTCACAATGCAACTTGGAAAAGATATTTGAAGCCATAAAACAGCAGCCCAGACAGATGAATGGAAGCCACGCTCATCACTACAGGATTTTTAAGGTGAACTTGACATCTGAGCAATTCAAAAGGGCAGATTATGTTGGCTGGGCCATGTTGAGAAAATGAAACTCAACAGACTGACCAGAAAAATGCTATACGGTATACTGGATGAGATGAGAGGTAGATGCAAGCAGAGGTGACTGAATAGCTTGAGAGAGGACTTGCAGAGACATAGGATCTGAAGTTAGATGGATACTAGCTGCTGCCAACAATGAGTGGTCAATGATATGGCCGAGGACATGATCCTAGTAGTGTAGTAGGATTGTAGAGCCTAGTAGTGAGTTAATTTTAATATCTACTATATAAACCTCTAAATATAAGTCAAATATTCATTTTAATAATGATTTAAGGCATGAGGAATGCATCACATGAAAGTAATGGCTATGTAGGTACAGTTAATTGATTATATTTTACCCCCTCTACATAAGATCCAATAAAAAATGAACATCTTAATACATTTTAGAAGGAAAATTGTTTATCATACTGGAAATCAAACAAAAAATTGTGCAAATGAATATAATACTGTGATAAAGATGTGTTATATTTTCACAAATAATTTGTAATATAGTGAAGTATGAAATAAAAGACCCTCTAAGAAATGAGTAAAACAAAGTAACTTATTTCACTGTTATGTTATGCACTAAAATCACATTGCAGAATGATAAATGAATACAATACTAATATAGACAGAATAATGATTCTACATAATTATAAAATGGAGGTCTTTTAGAACTGAATGTATTCTAAAATATTGTGTATAAAAAAGCCGAATAATGAATATCACATTATATCAATGTTTCTCAAGCAAAGCTGAGTATTTCATCAAGTCTTGTCAACAAACATGTGCTCAAGTCCAATAAAATTTCTAAGCATTTTACATTTAATCATACAGTTAAATGAGTTCAAATTAGTATAGTGATGTGAAAGCTCTTTTCTTCCTTACAGACAGCATGAGGTTTAAGGCAAGTGACAGTACAACAGTTTTAAATATGAAATTTCAACATTTTAAGGCTAGTCGTTTTAGAGTCATGCAAGTTACACACGTATATTTACATACATGTTACAATAATAATGTTCAAAATGGAAGATCATGGGACCATTAGTCCCAAAGAAGGTCAAAACTGATAATTCCATTCAAATCAGAAAACCAAATATTTTTGTGATTACAATATTTCTTTTACTTTGTACAAAGAAATAAAATTTGAAGAAGTTTCAGAGCATGCTTCATTTAAGTGTTTTATGTGTGACAAAACTAAATTAAACTCTAGGACTTGCATCAACTTTTAATTTATAAATATTGGTATAATTATTAACTGTTTTTTCCTTTATTTATTTCACCATAAACATCATAAACTGGATGTAGTAATTACAGAAAAGGTTCTAGAAAGTTTAAAAAAAGTTAAAGAGTTAATTTGTAGAGTGTTTTAATTTGACTTTCCCCACAATGGTACACTATCCTCACCACCTCAGAACCTACTGAGAATAAACCATAAAAGACCCCATAAAATTCCCAGCTAAGGTATTGTGAATTCTTCATGTACACAAAGGATACTGTCTATGATATTTTCAAGAATAAGGAATATAGAATGGAAACTGTATTATACCATAGAGATGCAGGTAGGTGATTTTGATGTATTTGGGAAAATTAGCAAGAAATGCAGGTAGGTGAATTTTTATGTATTTGAGAAAATTAGAAAGAGATCCAGGCTGGTAATGTTTGGGGAAATTAGCCATTTCATATTTAAAACATGGTTGTTAAAAAAATACATATTCATCATCAGCAAGTCAACAGCATTCATATAAGACCTTATTCATTAAAATTCCAGCAGTAGTTTTCAACAAATTAATTACAGATGACTGTTAAATTCCCTAGTATTTCCCCATGACTCTGACCAACACACTTGGCATTCATATAAAATTTCATATGATTAACAGCATGTTCACAATAGAGTTTAATATAACAGGACCCTAAACAAGGGAATTTTGCTATATCTAAGAATAAAAAGCATTTTTTCTTGTAAAAACATGAATAGTATATAAATGTGATTAATGCTAGAATTATGCTATACTTTTCTGGTGTCATTTTATCAGACATATCAATTTATTCCAATTTTCCAGAAGGTGCAGCAATGTAGAATACATTTAAATTATTACTGTTGTCCAACTTCTACTAAGAAATAAAGTCAGTCATCAGATTCTATGGAAACTAAGCAGATTTTCCTCATGCAATTCTAAAATATATATCTTTAATGTATTTGGTACAGCCAGAGTTTTATCAATGGAATGACATCATATAAATGGCTATAAAATCTTGCCTTGAGTTCTATTTTTTTCTTTTTTTTAAAGGTCACATTGTATTTAAGCTGGCCACCAGGTATTTATATTATATTATCTAGTTAAAATGAGAAGTTAAAGTTATGGCTAAAATGTATAAATACCAGAAATTCAGTTCACTAATATTTAAGTTAAAAATAAATGTACACAACAAAAATTGCAGTAAATAACTTGTTCAATATAAGATTGGATACACAACATTTTTCTATACACAGCTTATTAAAAAAGATGATCTTTGCCTTTCTCTAAAGCCCCACTCCTCTTGGTTTGATTTAGGACATTAAGAAACTAAATGTTTTAGTGTACATAAAACATTTAATAGAACATTAATCAACACACAAATGCACCCATACAGATACAAATATATTGCATATGTATTTATATTTATATATATATATATATATATATATATATATATATATATATATATATATATATAAACTAAATTTGAATGAACCTAATACTTTTGATATAGTGGGTAGGATTTGTAGACAGTTGAAGAAGCTTTGAAAAATGACATCTTGAGGATTACACATATAGTTTCTTTCCTTTGTGGAAAAACTGCTAAATCAAAATTAGTTTAGCAGTAAAATTATTTTGAATAGGTTGAAATGTTCTTTTATCTTCTGCTCAATAGCTAACGAAATTTAAGAGGTTTTGAATCCAAAATACAAGCAGTTTAAAGGTGTAGGTGAATGCCTGTTTAAACTGAAAAGTACTGTCTTTATATACCTAGAGTAGGGAAGGACAATGTGCTGTTCCTGTGCAACATAGTGATGATATGGTTCTTTGCACATTGTTCCTGGATGACCATGGCAAACGGGCTGATGGTAAATTTCAGTTGGTTCCTGTTTCGTGATGACTCCATTCAGCATACACTCAGATTGAGTTTTAACAATAAGTCTTTTCTTTTGAGTTACAGCAGGGGTATAGCTGTAAGAAGGTAGATTATGACAATTTGGATGGGCATTCAAATAATGAGAACATTCATATTATTGAAATAAAAGTAGAGAGAAAAAATTAAATTAAAAAACAAACAACTGTATACATATCAAAAGAAAGGAATATTAAACAACATATTCCATCTGAAAATTACTTTAATAAAAGAACAAAATTGGACATACCCATTATCAACTGCAGGACAACACTGATTTGTCTCCTCAGTACGTGTAAGATACTTGTGATGGGGCTCATGTTTAATATCTCTAAAGCAATGTAAATAATCAGAAGGCTTTGTCGGGCTGGGATGTTGATATTGTACATTAATACTCTTTGCGTTTGTCTCAAATAAATTAGTACTGATTTTAGCAGGAGAACATCTTGAACTTGATGGATACTGCTGTGCCTGAAAAAGGTATATATATATATATATGATGTTTAGAGTCGATAGAATACAATATAAATTTTCTTAAAGAATAAATAAATAAATTTCTCTAAACACTCATAAACTGAACCTTATGTAGAAGTTATAATAAATTAATACTATAGAAATGCAATGCTGCCTTCAGGTTTGATTAGTGTGGCATTAGTAGAATTGCCTGTTTTTAAATCTATAATATTAAAGTCTATAAAGATTTGTTTTAAGTAAGCTATTAAGTGAAGTTTATGATATGTTCTATACCTATGTGCTACAGCATTGTCTCTTTTTTTGAGTATTTTAATTATTCTTCCAACATTCTTCCTTAGTTCCCAGATATCCAGCTTGCACTATAAAATAGCAATAGGCAAGGGCAGGTGTTTAAAAGACTGTTGAAATATTGCAATCAAACTTAGGGACAATGCTGTAGGAGGTAGCCAAAGAAAATAGTGGTAATCCAGAAAATTAAATTTTCTTATACCTGATGAGTAATTTTTGAAGAAGGTGTAAGATGTTCTTCATTGTCACTATCAGCCACAGTGTAACATGATACAAAATTGCTATGCTGTTTTACTGGAGCAATAGAGGTAGGTTGTTGAACAGGCCTTGAAGATGATTGTGGCTCAGCAGTATCATTATGTGCTGTCTGGGTACTGAAATAAAAGAAAAGTAACAAATTAATTATAATAATAAAGAACTCATATTAAATCTCCAGAAAAAAATCAAAATTTGTTTGACAACTTTATTAGAATATTACTCCTAAAATAAATTATTCACCATATAAAATTTGATCAATGGTGCAAATATTGCAAAAAAAAAGAAGTTAAAAATTTGACAAGAATTTTAAAAGACACTATAATGGAAGTAATTACTACAATATAGACATAGTTTAAGAATGCTTTAGAAAGTTATTTAGGGAATATGTAGGCATGTGTTACTGCTTCATAGAAACTTCTCTTTCTCATACTTTTAGCAGATTTCCCTTAAGGGAAATCAGCTATTGAAGTCGTACTCATGAAAGCTATTTTCGAAAAATTTCTTCAAATGTTCATCGATCCTACCCAGGAGATGTCGAAAATGAGGTCTGTTCAAAATTATATATATATATATATATATATATATATATATATATATATATATATATTTGTCTGTTAACGCTCTAGCGGTCTCAATTTTTGTTTGATCGTTACGAAACTCGATATTTAACCATTTTATGTAAAAATACAGATCAAGTTCGTTAATGGCTGAAATCGGACTAGAGGGGGGATATTCGAAAATTCGAAATATCTCCGTTATTATGCAGCGGATCGAAAAATTGTGTAGAACCAATCTTATTGCAAATTAAATTTACTATAAATATTGTAATATACATTTAATTCTCTATCTTGAATATAACCGAGATATTTGCATTTTTATGAAGTCTGTGAGACATGTGGTCGGGTATAGTTCGGATTAGGTAGGCCGTTTTCGTAACTGCTCGGCTCAGGTGGAAGCTTCTTCTAACCTTACCTGTCGATTCCAACCTTACCTTAACTTCGTTACTTTGTGAGATTTATGCAAATACGTTCTGTTCATCCCCCCCCCTCCTTTTTTAGTTCTTGGAATACTAAAATTGGAGTTATTAAAATATAAATTATTCTTACAACTCAGAAGCCGTTTCAGTGGGGAATTTATTTTAATTAACTGAAATACTTCTAATTACCCTTTGTATTTAATCACGGTGGTGTTGTGTTACCAGTATCCAAATTTCTCTATTGTAAAACACATGGGAAATCTGCTTAGTTTACGCAGCTCCTGCGTGACAAACTTTTTTTTTAAATTAAAACGCTGTAAAACGAAAGTGGAAAGCTGCCTTGAACACGGCTAAGCTCAGAAAAAGTTTACATATCACAATGAGTGACAATATGAATGATAATCTTAAAATCATAAATGACTAACTAAAGTCAGGAACAAAAAAAAAAAAAAAAAGAACCATCTCAGATTACTCAGAGGCCTGTACAACAATGAAGAACCAACAATGCAAATAGCATCATTGAAGATATTTCAAACTCAATTATAATCAAATTAATAAAACAAAATTAAAAGAATGAATTAATTTTAAAAATAAAAGGAGAAAAAAAAGTATTCAAAATTCAGTATGAGTTCAAAGAATAAAATGAGCCTTAAATCAGTTAGGCTCCAAATCACAGGTTCAATTAGTTATCCCGAATGAGTTGTAATGCAAATGAAAACCTTGGGCCTACCACCTGGTTTTGGTAGGAAGTCAAGTGGTCAGGCTTCACACATTTTACCCATATTCTTAATTGACTGAGGTACACTGAGTGGTCATTGGGGAATAGATAGAGTAGTCCAACCTTGTTGAAGTCCAGTAACCACACAACTAAAGAGTGTGCAATCCCTGGTCTTTATCGCAGCACATGTAGTATAGTAATTTCCCATTTGAGTAATAACTCCCTTAAAACAAATTTAAAACATAAAATGTCTAGCAGTGTTAAAGAAGAATGGAAGGGAACAATCTGGCTACAGGTGAATAAATGTGGGATAAAGAATAAAAACAACATTGATTAGCCTGATGTGAGTTGCGAGGTGTAGGAGTGACAATATAGAAAGAGATGCTATCAATGTGTGATAGGAGATAAGAAAAGTCAGAAAACTGGCAGGTGTCCCCACCTGGGTGAGGAGGCTAATAGAAGAGGTGTATTGTATGCAGAGAATTATGATTCATTATGCCCTGTTGAAATAAACTATGCAAATCAATTATAGAATAAAGAAAAATTAAAATTAAATTAAAGACGGAATAAGATACTGCAATCATGGCCTATATTCTGAATTAATAAAGAGGAAAAGAGTTTCATACACTGTCAAAGGAATTTATTGTTATCATTACTTATTAAAGCCGAGACTTAGTCAAAATCCTGTTGATGCACAGTGTCTGGACTCACACAGGACTCTGTAATAATAAAATTCCAGAGTGTTTTGATGAGAATTATTTATGCCATTTGGTAGTTAAACTCAGATTTAACAGAGATGATTACACACTAAATACTCTATTAAATTAAGGATTTATTGTACTCATTTTTTAACTAAATACTAAGTTTAGAAAGATGATAGAGTACTAATATATAAAAACTCCTATAAAGATTATATTGCACTGTAGATATTTAATTATTTCTTCAATCTTTAAACAGTTGCTTAATACTAATTAATCCAAAATGTTATAAGGAATGCTATGAATAGTTTTATCATTTGATTATCTTTGAGAACTAAATAATTTAAAGCATGATTTTTATACACATTTAAGAAAAAACTTAAAATATAGCAGTTTTGTAAAGGAATCTTTCCATATATGCAGTTTACCACCTAGATTTAACAGACCAAATTCTAGCATTTAATCAGACTGTCATTTATATAGTGACATAAAGATTGACTAATTTCAAAATTAAAATTGTTAAATTGGGGTGAAACCTAGAAAAGTTTCAATGAGCATCAATATCATTCTTTGAATTAATTTCTTTTAATAAATTATTACTTTAATTAAACACAGAGGGTGGGTCATGTTTTTTGACTACTAAATCAAAAGTATATCATTACAATGATTCTAGGTATGGGAAAAAATATTGCTGAGATAAGAAGACTGATAATTTTGAGTTAGAAAGAGAATACAATAATTTAGAAAAATATATAAAAATTAAATCAGAGTAAAACGTGAATATTAAAATAACACTCAGAATCACAGCATTTTCACATGATGTGCAAGACCTGTTAATATGAAGCAGTTAAAGATGGGTAGTTGTTAAAGATATAACAAATTAAGTCATAACTAAAATGTGAGAAACTAGTGTTGAGACAGGCTATATTCAAAGCATTGGTATTTTAATGCAAACTCACAACCCTTCATGTAGAGGGCGGAATATAGTACAGGCACCTAGAGTCGTGTGCTAGGTATGTAATAATAATTTTGCAAGTCCTGTTACTAATTTCCTGTTCAAACTTCTACATAACAAACTACAGTTCTTCAAAGCTTGCAAATAAAAATACTTACAAAACTTGCCCATATTATTCTTAAAATATGCTAAATAACTTACGTTTTAGGTGGAGACTCATCTTCACTGTCTGATATAGTTATTACAGAAACAGCAGGGGAAGGTGTGTCATGAATAGTAATTGTTTGCTGACGATTTGTAGCATTCTAAAACAATTTTTATCAGGTAAATTAAAATGTCTAAAAGAAACAAAAATAATACTAGATATAAAAAGGATTTAAGTTTAAATTTGAACTATAATGTGTCAAACGTCACCCACTTAAGTGGAATCAGGTTAGGGTACCTAAGAAAGAGCACTCTGATCAATCATTTCAAGTCTCTTGCAAAGGAGGGTTTTAACAGAGCACTCAATACACTTTAGCTGAATAACTCAGTTAAAAATTCATTATTCAAAAAATTTAAATATTAGTGAAATTATTCAAAAATAAAACCCATTATTAATATTATGTTATCAGAGCACTTTTTAGACATCCAATATTTCATTGTAACCATAATTTAGTATTAGTTCTAGAATTAAATGTCTAGAGAAGAGAGATAGAGAGAGCTAAGTCACTTGAAAAAGTATAAAATAAAATAAGTTAATAGTTTCGGCAGCTGAATTGTATTTAATATCTGGTATTAATAATATTACAATATTACTAGTAGAAAAAGGCATAAAAGTACATGAAAAAAAAAATATTCTTACTTGTATAGAATTATGATGTGAGGCAAGAGTGTGACTGGCCCATTGGGTTGGACTGGCACGACCTCTAATTCGAAGAGTGCTGCATTCTGCTATTAATAAAAATATTATTAAATATCAGAGCAAGAATTTCTTTCAGTGAATATATATATAAATTTTATTACTAAGTGTTAGCCATATTACAGAAATTTATTATGCAAGGTGCAAATTCGTTATGTAAAAAATTATTAATCATACACATTATATTATAAAACTCAAGTTTCATAACACAATTGTCATACATGTTGTTAATTGATTTTCACAAATAATTAGCTTTGGCACTTTCAATCACATAAAGAAAAGAAAATGTCGTGTGATATTTTATAAAAAATTCTTAAAAATACTATGATCACAAGGAGTTTAAGTATTATATGCAAAAAAATAAGCAATTTATGTAGAAAACATTAAAAACTCAAGACCACAAATGTTTATCATGTAACTCGAATCTACAATAAAAACTTTAACATAATACTTTAAAAATTCTAAACTAGGATAGTAGTCAAGGAAAGAATAATTATTGCTTTTTATTTTACAAAAATCAAAGGGGGCATTCTCTTCTTATCTCAGCACTTATTTGATTTTTTGACTTTATTAGTCATCTTTTCATTAAACTTTTAGACTAACATATAATGCTCAGGTCCAAAATCTAAATCTTTACTCAATGTTAGAGAACAAATACTGCCAGAAAATTAAGATATCATAAGTTGTATGTGTATTCAAAATAATAAATATATTAATGCCATGCTTTATTATATCAAAAATATTCAAATTTATATGGAATAGTTCATATTTAAACGAGTCTTAAAGATATGGTCAGATTTAATTCTATTGAAATAGCTGCGAGTAATTGTATATCAATTCCTTGGTTTAGGGAACTATCAGACATTGAGAGTTATATCAATTGTAGTTAAAATTTGAACTTATACGATATTAAAACATATTATACATGTCTATTACTATTTATGATAATCTATAGCAGTGAAATATAAATGTTATAACATATGTATCAATAGGTTTTACATTTAAAATTAAATTGTAAAATTATTAAAGTCAAAAATGTAATTTTAAAAACTTACTAGGTGGTGTGCTTTCCTTGACACGTTTCTTGACAGGACTAAGTTGAATTTGCTCCTTTTTATCATGAGGCTGTCTTGGCAATGAGAGATGATGATGAGGTAGAGGAGGGGCAAGATGTTTTGCCATATTTCTCTTTCCCCAAGCCATGCTTGGACTCTCGACCACACGATCATAAACTTCGGTGAAAACAGGACGTTGATCCTATAATAAAAACAATACATTAGATGCAAAACAAAAATGAATATATATAAATAAATAATAAAAATTTTAATACATGGCCTTTGTAGAAATTCTAATGGTTCATCAAGGACCAAATTAAGCAGTACAGGTGAGAGTGGGTCTCGTTATTTTAAGCTAGTGGGAACTTCAAAGCTATTAGAGATGTCAACTCCAGCTTTGACCTTACAGAAAGTCATTTCAAGTTTTATAAGAGATTTTAAATACGTTATTTGGAGTGTGGACGAGTATTGTCATGAAGGAAAATGATTTTGTCAAGCATATTGCCATGTTCTGGCCGTTTTTCCTTTAATGCATGCGCCAAACACATAAACTGATCCTACCAAATACAGAGCATAAGTTCCAAGGATATCTGATTTTGCAGTTGATGTTATGGTTGGCCTGGCTTAACCCATGACGACTTTCTACATTTGGGATTGTTGTAATGAATCCACTTTTAGTCTCCAATTACAATTCTATATAAAAATCCCTTCCTTTTATGACATTCAAGCAAGCAGCTGTTAACAGATGAAAAAATGCCTTTCCACTTTTCTTTTTCAATTCATATGGGACCCAATTCTTCTGTTTTTGGGTCATTACCATGGCTTTCAGGCGTTTGCTGAATATTGAAAAGTCAACTCCCAATGATTCACTCAAATCTTGAAGCGTTTGGGATGGCATTTCTTCATCTTCGATTTTTTTTTTTTTTTTGGCTGCCCAGGTCATTCCTTCACTTCCACCCCAAAATCACCACTTCTAAACTGAGCAAACCACAACCGACACATTTGCTCAGCTAGAGCATCTATAAGCATAAACTAAAATTCCATGGCTTTTGGCAGCACTTTCCTTATGTTAAAGTAATGAAGAAGAATTTGCCACAAAAACACTTTATCTGGTGCAAAGTAAAGATATAAAGTAAAATGAATAGTTATTTATGCTTTAACCCAATAATTTACACTTAAAACAAAGCCCAATGACAGTAGGATTATATGGAAGAGGAGTCACGCCATCACTTGGAAAACCCCCACTAGTAGCGCCATTTACGAGAAAACACTATAAACTAATTTAAATATCCAATACTTCCTATCCAGCATTTGCGTGATGGAGAAAAAATAATTTGTGGTTGATCGTCCTTGTACACTTCATGTATTATATACATCTGTCTTCATCAACCTCTAACAAATAGCCACAGACAGGATTTTCTATGCTGAAGAGAAAAGCCCTATCTCTTTCATTTTCTCATTTACAATTATTGTCCTTTTCATGACCTCTCCTTATTCTGCTGGAGTTTTCATTTGATCTAATCACCCTCAGAAGTATACTTTTCCTTTGTATATCCAGACACTATGTCCCCTGAGTAGAACACTACCTACGACACTTGATACCCAATAGAAAACTCGAGGCGCTCCTGAGCCAGAAAATGTTTCAGTTTTTCCTCAATATTAAATTTCCGTGAATAAGTGAGCAAGAATTATGCATGTTGAGAGGATTATCTCAGGTGATGAGATCTCCCACATTTTGATAGTGATAAAGAAATGGAGATGATTTTGTCGGATAAACAGAACATTTCCGAGCCTTTGGACAGCTGTATTCCAGCAGATACCTGTGGTTACAAATGTATCAGCTTCAAAAAGTGATTCCAAAATGGTGAAACCTCCCAAGAAGAAGGATATATATATATATATATATATATATATATATATATATATATGTACACACACACACTCATATATAATATATTTATAACCATTTTTGTAAAATAAAACCTCAATTTTCGAAAAAAAAATTTGTCAAATTAATTCAAACACCCAAAATATTATAGTGCTTATCACCTTCATGAACAGCTAATAAATGAATAAATAATAATCCTGCTCATCTAGCAGATGCTAAGAAAGTTTACTTGAATAGTCCTTGTATGTAAATACTGAATAATGATGTAAATAATTTAAAGATTACTGAATAATGTGATCTTACTTACTATGTTAAATACGATCATTTTTATTATTATTTACTCGGATGTGAAGAAGAGAGAATGTTCTTGGCACAAGAAGTTGTAAGTGATTTAATACCTGAATTAAAGCAGCAGCTGATTGGACAAGAAGTGGCCTTCCCCATTCTTGCGGTGGAAGCATTGGCTGTTGGATACTATGCTGTGTGGCTATTCCTTGCCAAGAAGGTACCATGGCCATTTGTCTATTACTTGCCCATGAAACGCTATTAGGCTCCACCATTGAGACAGGAACATACTGCTGTTGTCCTCCAACCTAAAATTAAATAGATTATTTGACATAAAAATAATGATTAGAAGAAAAATAAATATAAGTCATAACTCCAGAGAAATACAACGATCCTTTTGTTGGTGATTATTTTTAAGGAAGAAATTTAAAACCATGTTTAGTTATTGACTTTATTAAGGCCCGATTTATGTAAAACGAGTAAATAATTATGTAAATGAGATAGAAACCCCAAAATGAACAGTTAAATTGCTCCAATTCATTAGTATAATTTTTAGCATTCATCATTTTTTATTCCCTGTTATTCTATTCACAGGTTGGTGTATCCAATTTATTTTTAATCAGTATTTTAATTGATTATTGTTAAAATATTGTTGCAAAAATTAAATACATGAAGGATTAACAGAGATAGCCTAGTATTTGGGTTTACGCAGGGGCTGCGTAAACTAAGCAGATTTCCCATGTGAAGTTTTACAATAGAGAAATCTGCATACTGGTAACACAAGCCCACCATGAGTAAATACAAACGGTAATAAGAAATCTTTCAGTTAATTAAAATAAATTCCCAACTGAAACAGCTTCTGAATCGTAAAAATAATTTATATTTTAATAACTCAAATTTTAGTAGTCCAAGAACTAAAGAAGGGTGGGGGGGGGCGGATGAACAGAATGTATTTGCATAATTCACACAAAGTAACAAAGATAAGGTTAGGTTAGAAACGACAGGTAAGGTTAGAAGAAGCTTTCACCTGAGTCGAGTGGTTACGAAAACGGCCAAACTAATCCGAACTATACCCGACCAGACTTCATAAAAATGCAAATATCTCTGTTAATATTCAAGATAGAGAATAAACGTATATAACAATATTTATAGTAAATTTAATTTGCAATAAGATTGGTTCTATACGATTTTTCGATCCAATGCATAATAACGGAGATATTTCGAAATTTTGAAAATACCTCCCTCTAAACTCCCCCTCCCACTGGTGCGATTTCAGCCGTTAACGAACTTGATCTTCCTTTTTACATAAAACGATTAAATACCGAGTTTGGTGACGATTAAACAAAAATTGTGACCGCTAGAGTGTTAACAGACAAATATATATATATATATATATATATATATATATATATATATATATATATTTTTTTTTTTTTTTTTTTGAACGGACCTCATTTTCGTCATCTCCTGGGTAGGATCGATGGGCATTTGAAGAAATTTTTCGAAAATCGCGTCATGAGTACAACCTCAATAGCCGATTTCCCTTAAGGGAAATCTGCTAAAAATTTATTATAAGATCAAACAAATCAGAGAATTTGTCAAAACATGTAAGTTAGTAACAAAATAGTTAGTTGTCTTATACTTTTATAAATTAAAAAGGATATTAAAAACAAATATTTGTTGTTTTTGTTCACTATAACAGGGTCAACAATTCATTAATTATGAATGTTTATGGTTGGAATCTCACAATTATGAGGGATGACTGCGAGAGGAATGCCTAACTAGAGATTTCTCAGTAAAGTATAAAAAAAACATTGGAAACAAACAAACTAGGTATATAACGTTTGTGTTGTAGTTACAAGGAAGTTGTATAAATATTTGGTATAGTTCTGAGATTTGAAAAAGGAGGTAAGAGGGAGAATTTAAAAGCAAAAGAAAAATAATAGAATAAAATATGTTACCTGTTGTGATATAAGGGGCGGCTGCAGTTGCAATTGAGGTGGTGGTTGCTGAGCAACAACAACGTGTTTCCCAGGTGATGGAATTCTCTGATAACTAGTAGGACATAAAATCGAAGAAACAATTTGTGGCTGAGAAATTTCACTCCTTCCAACCCCAGAATATTGTCCTCTTCCTTGATAAACAGGGTACTGCAAAGAAGAAAAGAATTAATATTGCAAACAAAAATGTGTTAATACAATTAGTTACAAAAGTACATTGCATTTAACAGTAATCTATTATTTAGAGAACTTCTAATAATGACCTATGTAAACAATACAAAAATGTCATTTGTTCAAGGCAACATTGTCACTATTCACGAGATGGGACAGAGTAAAATGTCATAATTACAATTGGAGAGTACCAACTTGAATTTCACTTTTGAAGATCAATCACTGATGACATTTTCATATCAGGCAATATTGAAGAAAACACATATGTATAATAAATATAGATATACACCACCTATTAATCAATTTTCAGCAACAATATAGACAGATTAACGATGTTAGAAGGACTGAAGAACAAAGGTATATCACATATGCAAGTCACACTGACAAAAATGATGCTAACTAATGAAGGTGGTGTAGGTATCTAATACAGCTTTAAGAGGACCAGCGGGCTAGGACAAGGAGGCCCACAGTCTACTGAAATCTAGATCCTTGCCTTGTAGGTGGCAAAAAAAAAAAATAAGGAAAAATCCTGGTGGAACCATATATACAACAAATCAGGTTATGTTTTTATGAGTGTGTCATCCTTACAAGTTTGGCTTTAGCTTTCATGTTTGTTTAAATCATGCCTACCATAGATACCATCTTTATAAGAACATATTAACTGATGTTCATCTACTAGATGAAAAGAACTTAGTGTAAAAATATTATAAATAATGACTCACCAAATTGTCAAAAGTAGGTTGGTGATGGTTCGCTCTTTCTCTCACTAATCTTTGAACTTGATTTGTAAGGTTGTTATTGAATGTAAGAGTTGCAACAAGAGGAGCTGATTGCGTAGAATGCTGATGTTGGTTAGAAGAACTGTTGGCATAAGTGTTTCGTCTGCATACTTCCATCATTTGAACACTCGCTTTTACATTATTGCAATGTGCATAATCAACTAAGTGAGCCAAATTAACGAAGGGGTGATTTAATGCTTCTCCAGGTGTAATTCTACGCTCCTAAAGGATAAGAAAACCATATTAAGGATTAAAATGTTGACTATAAATACTGCGATAAACAAGTGAAACTGCTATACAAATAAAATACAATAAGAGTGGTGATACTTAATAATTATTATTAAAACTGACCCCAAATTATAGATCAATCTTTTAAAAATGGCAGAGGGTCAAAAATTAAAATAAAACTTTTTTACACATTTTATTTGATGGACTTTTTCCATTTAATTTATTTTTCAAATAAGTTCTATATGTTTTGTGTTACTCAGAATCCCTATTCAGGAGCACAACTAAATACACATGTTGGGTCTTCAGCCCATTGGAGAGAAACTAAGGGAAGAAAAAAAAAATGTTTCAATTTTATTCTCTGTCACTTTTGGGACATCAAAGTATGGGTATATTTGGGGAATTATCTACAATACAAATTTATTAAAATTCACTTTCCCTCTACTTGATACATATTATACAATCCTATATCTGGGATAGATTCACAGTAACATTATACTTTAGAAAATGTTTTCTGCCAGTTTTATTACTAGAGCTGTCTTCATCTAAGAAATTAAATTAATAGCAAACCAATGTAATATGTCATTATATTTTATAAGTGAAAAGTTGTTTAAATATTTGACAGCTTTCACAAATATTTCATTCTACATGAAGATGACTTCTAAAAATTCATTCTAGTAACAGTTAAATAATATTACTAAAATATTATTATTGTATGTGTATTATATTATGGAACAATGAATTTATGATGTGATATACTTAATTATATAAAAGTGTGACACTCCTTTGGAAGAAAATTGCACTTCACAAAAATAAAATATTCTTAGCATGAGTAAGTAGTGCCACAACCACCTTTTAGAATGAATAAATGAGTCTATTAAAGCCATAATATATATTGAAGAGTAGTACCAATTATATGAAAAATTACCAAATAGCTTCAGAAAAAATAAATGAGAAAAACACTAATACCTATTAAGCTCATTGCACCATGAAATAAAAATAAAAATGCTGATATTTTTTTTATGCTACATTTTATAAAAATAAATAAAGTATGTAATAAATTAGAATCAGAGACAAAAAGTTACTTACTACTTGATCCATAGTAAGCATTCTTTTTAGAAGGTCTATGAACTCTCGGCGATCAGCTTTTTCAGCAAGAAGCTCTCCCCCTTCAAGGTCAGTTGGGACATTGACTTGGCCTATATCATCTAAACAGTTAAATATATATTTGCGGGCTTCTTTAGACTTTATACCATTTTCAGCTTCATGTTCTTCTGGAGTCTAAAATATTTCAACAATGGTTAATATAAAATAAAGGAGATTAATAAAATATAATATGTTGCATTTATTCCCTAATTATAGATGTATTAAATAACAACAAAAGATCTTGGAAACTCATAAATAAAAAGAGAAAAGAAAACATAATGTTTTGTATAAGAATGTATGAGAAATAGAAAAATAATAAAGATTTAATTCACAACTGCTCTTCACAGAAAAATGGATAAAAATTTGCTTTAAAATTTTTATAAAAGTATCAATTAATTACTTTCAGCCTCCAAAATGGGTATGTGCTCTCCATATCTCGATAAAAGAACTTTGTAGTTTTAGAAGCATTATTAAGCATGTGTTCTGTAGGCAATCCTTGTGTTTGGGAAATATAGCGTATTTGATCATACTCTGATGACCCAGGATATAAAGGCCATCCTAAGAATAACTCAGCTACAACGCAGCCAAGAGACCACATATCAATTGCCTCACAAAATGGTAAACCTAAAATTAAAAAAAAGGATATGGATTAATAGTAACATCAAAACTCGCTCTAAATGTTGTTGCAGAATCGTTAATAATGTTAATAGACATGGTTTTTCTATTTCAACAACTAAGACAGTCTTAATTCTATTCTCAACCAGAAAAAAAAGTTAACCTCTACCAAATGTACATCAGGAATAGCTCCACCAACCTAACCATTGAATTTAAAGTTATTAAATTTGAAATGTTTTAAATTTCTTCTGAACTTAATATCAAATCACAGTTTCCATAAAAATTTTATAGTATTGATTAATTTGATGGTGAACCCCTCCCCCATTAAAAATCAAAACAAAAAAAAATGTTCATACGGGAAATAGCCAAATCAAATCTGGCAACCAATCAAATATCACAGACCAGTTTATGGAAAAATTTAATTTTCTGAGAAAAGAATTTCATTAATTACTCTTGAAATTAATGGCATGGTTTAATTATTATTCTATCTATTGTAAAACTTATTAGAGCAAATAATTATCAATATTAGTAGCTACCATTAGTCCAAATAGTGCCATTTGCTAATACACATATATATTAGAATCAATAAATTCACCCCGAACTTTATGTAAAGTTTCTGTCAACTTTACCTAAGGACATTCTCATTCTAGTTTGAATCTATTATAACACAAAACAGTTTTTGTATCATTATCAGCTTTTTAGAAATGGAATGGAGAGTATTATACTAAATTTATAGTACGGAAAATACAAGGAAGTCAAATTTATGAATTTCTTTAAAGAAACAAATGAATTTTAAAAATATATTCTATAAGTATTCCATTAATTATATTTGTCCAATAACTTAAATGTTAAAGAAATTGTTTGTCGATTGAGCATGCATTTATTTTGTTTATCTGTTAAAGGTGGCTTGATCAATGAATTATCACAAAGAATTGTTTGAAGCAATTCTAACCATGCATATTGTACTACACTTCTGAGAAATGGGACAATTTTATCCCATTTCTATTGAGTGTGTATGGCTGTTTCAATGGTTTCAAATTGGAACCTATTTAAATATATAGATTATGATTTATAATTTATCTATACTCTATATCTCATGTAAATTAAGTGTTTAGAGGATAAATATATACATACCAAGAATAATTTCTGGTGCTCGGTAGTATCTACTTTGTAAATAGGTATTGCAAACAGCTTTTGATACATGAGAAGCACTGCCAAAGTCGATTACCTTCACACGATAAGGCTGTCGTACAGGATCAACAAGCATGATGTTTTCAGGTTTTAAGTCTGCATGAATTAATCCCAATTGCTACAAAAAAAGAAAAACAATTAAAATTATAATATCCTTATTAAAAAACAACACACATTTCCAAAAAAAAAAAAAAAAAAAAAAAAAAGGTTTATTTTGAGTAAACAAGAGAATAAGATAATTTTAACAAAAAAGATTCCTTTATGTATAAATATAAGTTAACCCTTACAATTCGACTGGCACACCACAGTGGGATGAATATCCATTTTAGTTGGATAAACATTATAACAAAGATTTGCACAGTAGACATTGTTATTGAAAGGCCAAAGGCTATGAAAAGAAATATATTCATTTAATTATGAAAGTAGGAATGGATTAGCGATAAAACAAAGTCAACTGTGTTTATATTTGAGGTAAACAGATATTTTATGTAGGCCATTAAAAAACACATCAATAATTTTGAAAGGAGGAAAATATAGGTATCCCAAGTAACCCCAAGGTAATCGGCATATTTTTCTTTTCATTATAGTCTAGTTTACAAATGCATTACTAACTTTTTGCTCTAATATTTTTATTTTAATATTAATGATAGGTTTCAAGGATCGGTGCTCAAGATCTAGATGTTAATTTTTTGAAGAGTTGTTTAAATTTCCAAAGAAATCTTATTGTGAAGGCCGCATGAATTATGTTTTAGTTCTTACATCGACTCGTTTTGGAGGGGAAGTTTTGAACAAACCTTTAATAAAACACACTGTTTCATGTTCAGAACAAAATAAGCGGAGGAGGGGAAAAGGAGAGGTTATATATAGACCTGATATTTTCTTTTCAAGAATTATTCATCATGATTTAAGAAAAAATATTTTGAGTTTGTACTAGAGTGATATATATTGAGTACTGGCAGCAAAAATTCTTGTAAGCTCCACATCTTTCTCTTTTTGCTTCAGGGAATGGTGCAATGCCTTTAAGGCAGTAAAATATTATTATCATCATGTATTGTCACATTATTCATCTTCATAGAGGGTCAATCTACCTCTCTTGACTACTCTAAACGATACCTTTCTGTTGATAAACCTTTATTGTTATTGGTAGAATGCAGCTAATCACGGCTTCCTACAGATTGTTGAGAGGGAAACCTTCACAAACTGGGCATGATTTATATCCAACTACATATTACTGATAGGCAAAAAAGCTTGCTGTTTTCCAGCGGAAAATATTATTATTAACTAACTGTAAGTAACTGAGTCTAGATCACAATTGTTGTTGGAAACTGTCCTAAACCTGATTGGTCAAAGACTATGCGGGGTGCAATATTCCGCTATAAAACATTCGGCTCAACTCAAAGCATCACCTTATTAAGCAAATGAGATTTTACCAGAGGAGGGGGGCATAGTAGCTACAAACAAAAATATTTTCAGATTGCTTTAAAAGTGATGAACATATGTTTTTCAAAATATTCTCCAATTTAATTAAGAATCGTCAAAAAGATCTCTCCAAATAAATAGTTCAATTAAAATTGTTAATCATACTTATTAATAACTATAGTTCACTTACCTTTAACTTAAGCAATGCAGTAAGGACTTGCTGTAATATTGGTCTAATATATTTCAATGGTAGTGGGCTAAATTTATTCTGCTTTAGGAAGTCATATAAGTTCTGCTCTAACATCTCAAACACCAAACAAGTATGATTTTTGTGCTGGAAGCATTCATATGCCCTGACAAAGTTGAATTCATCAGCATTTTCTTGACTAAGCCTTGACAAGATGCTAACCTGAATAAATCAGTACATTTTTTTAGATACAGAATTAAGCTAAAATAAAAAAAAAAAAAAATGGACATTGTTAAGATACCTGATAGATATGGAAAAAACAACAAGAAACTAATTTGTATGTATATATATATAGTTAAACACACTTGCATTTTTAAAGAAAAAGAAGGCTAAAAAAATATTAAATTCCTTAATTAATTAAATTGGAATTAATGATTAACAGGAGATTCAGTTCAAAATGAAGGAAGTTTTTGAAAATTATTTTTTCAACCTCTCATGTCAATCAATATTTGTTACTGTTGTCATACCTGTCGGTGGGGACCTTCATCACTGGCTGATGGTCAAGTATAGCTGGCAAGTGCTTTCGATGCGATGGCTCCATCTTCAAGCCCGTCAAAAAGTTGTTCTGAGTTAGATGTACGTTAGTCAGTAGGTTTTATGCGTCTGGTCACCGACAGGTATGACAACAGTATCATTTATACTGGCGGTTCTAACCCTTCATTTGAGTTACCAATATTTTATTTATGAAAAGTCGCACAAGACATATATAGGTTGTTCTCTATAGCTATGTCAAAGGTAAATTACCTGGGTTGCCATTTTTTCATTTAAAAACTTGTAAATTGTAAAACATATCTATCCCAAAGTGGAATAACTTTGTGTCTGTTGATCTCTTTTTCATTATCTGCAGTTACCTGTACCTAACCATAATTAAGAAATAGTCTGACCCACAATACATAACTTTGTGCATCAGATACACAAGATGAGTGATTAACACTAAAAAAACATTTGGTCTATTTTGGTCCACATTCGCCCTTATTCGATTGAGTATCTCCTTGTGAGACAACAGAGCTTGATCATAACATTTATATCCCTAAGCAAACTCTAGGGTTTGTAAAGAATTATTATTGGTTACTCATATTTGCCATCCTCAACAGTTTTTAATGAACAGAACTCCTATCTGGCATTGAAATCACCCAATACCATTTTGGCATAGTTTGGTATTTCATTGTAAGTCTTGGCCAGATAGGCATAATTCTTTCCCTTAATAGTTGGAAGGGGAATGCATACTGGGCAACTATAAATTGCAGAATATTCTGTTTAGTTAGATTTTGCAGATCCTATAATAAATACAATAATATTTTAACAGTTCATGCAAGCGAGAATCAATAATGAGTCTCTTTAGTACTTTTCTCCCACTTTCTCTGATGTTGGGTGTCCTACTTCTGGTATCCCAATGGGTCCCTCTAGGGAAATGTTGGACAGTCAACCCATTTATTCTTAGATCTCTGTGTAATCTCTCATAAGAGCTTATTACAGGCACAATGTGCAGCTTGAGACTGGAAGTGAATGTGTTTCTATCCCTTATAGTTAACACCAGGATTAGCAGCATCAAACTGTTGTTCAAGTAGAGTATACTTGGAGTAAATTCTATCCCCACCCATATGAGATGCTACTATTCTAAATTAAAAAAAAAAAAAAAATCAGCAGAGAAGAACTTTGGTATCTCAAGTTTCCAAACTTTCTAGCATGATTAATAAGTTATATGACATTAGATTTACCTCAATTTGGCCTTGTCGAGCATAAGATGGATGATTTTTCAATATTTTAATAGCAACGATTTCATTTGTCCCTTTTTTCCAGCACTTGACAACCTACAAAAAGAACATGTAACTTGTATTTTTCTTCAGTAAAAGCTAATCAATTAAATAGAAAATTTATTGGCATATATATATATATATATATATATATATATATTTATTCATACTTTAGCCAGATCCTGGCCCATTTACTAATACTATAATGTAAATAAATAAATATATAAGGTTTTTTTTTTTTTTTTTATGAAATTAAGTAGGTCATATCGACAGGGTGGTTAATGGCTCATTATTACGATCAATACTTTTTGTTGAATGTTTTCTAAAACAATGGAGCTATTTGTCTAGCTAGTCTAGACATGATCTTCAGAAATGGAAATATTTGGCTTAAAAGCACAAAGCTTTGAGGGGAGATCAAATGGTCAATTTGATAATAAGACACTACTTCTTTATTTAAGGAGCTTCTCAATAGCTTCAGAATTCCAAGTGGACACCAGAGGAACAAATAAAAGTTCAATCTTAAGGCCTGGTAACAGCCCTCCTAAATAAAATTAAGTGTGTATTCACCAGCTTAAAACTTGATATCTGTATTTTTCAGTAGTATAAGATTCAAGTAATTTTAATACATGACTACTGTGTATGTCATAGTTAAAGTTTCATGCCTGGACTTATGAATTTAATACAAATATTTATTGTTTATGAACAAAATAACTTCAAAGCCATTTTAAGAGAATAATTGTGATTATAAATTGGCATTTTAAACTAAATTGGACCATTCCTTGACTTATTGGTCCAAAGTTTGGACATGGGGAACCATAGTAATGCCCCTCCCCCAAGCCTTAGAAAATACCTTCAAGATCATTTGTGATTCCAGCCTTGTAACTTAGGGAAGTAGAAGTTTTTATAAATAGTTTAAAGTTTCCCCAATTTATCACAATTCAAAAGGGAGCCTCTTAAATATTAATTTAAACATTTTTTGATATTGATGAAATTTATTAAATATATATTTTTTCTTTAAGTCATTAGATACTTCATTGTAGGATGAACCATTTTTCTTATCTTGTAATCTTTTGGTTAGGGTATTTAATCTAATTGTCTTTGACTGTGCCCACCCTGAGCAGATCACAAAAGGTTTTACACTTTATGGTAAACAAATGGTATTTTACTTTCCATGATATAAACACGAATACAAAGCTACATTATAAATATAAAGTAAAAATAAAATTGACCCATCATAACTTTCCGGCAGCTACCCTTGCACAAAAGGCTGACCATGGGTAGTGTAAGCGGGATGAACAAGGCCAATAATAGTAACAAAAATATTCAAAATTTATTTTTACTATAAAATAAGTTATATAACACTGTAAATTATTTGTATTTAATTATTCTTTCTTTTAGTCTGAACAGTATCCCATGACAACTAAACATAATTGATTGTTTACATATGAAAACAAATCTTGTTTCTTCTTCAATCATTGGATTGAACCAATATTACCTAAATGATTTCAGAGTTTTGTGGTATTAATAGACCTAATTTGCTAAGTTGATTAAATAAATCAATTCTATCAATAGCACAATAATCAATTGTTTAATAAAATCTGCCTTTTGATCCTCATAAGAAACAAGTACATAAAAAAATGAAATATTAAGTGAATAGAACACCAGCTTACAGATAACACTTCATTTCTTTGTTATCACAGTTTGATTTATATAATGTAATATCATTAAAATAGGTTTAAAGTATAATAGAGGGGTAGAATATATCAAGCTACACCAGGAACTACTTGGAATAATTCATTATTATTTTAAATAGTTTTGGTATCCCTTATATTAACTTAAACAATTTAATTATCATTATTACTATGGGAGGGGAAAACTTCTGTAGTGAGCTATCATCAAGAAGATTCAGATCCAGAGTGCCATAGTAAATTCTTCTCATTAGAAAAATTTACTGTGGCACTCCGGATATTAACGGGTTTATAAGACGGCTCTATCCATTTGCTAAATATGTTCTCAGTATGGTGAGGGGATTGAGAAGCTACTTTAATATAGAAAATTCAAAAGTGACAGCTAATATAATGGGAAATAGCAGATGTTTTGATATAGATTTACTATCAAAAGTTAGAACAACCACACTGTATTAAATAAGTAGTAATGTACATATAAGTCCTCCTAATGAGGCATCAGAAGGATGTGAGCTTAACTTAGGAAAAATTATTTGGCGAGAATAGCATTGTATTTTGACTTTATGACAAAAACTCTGAAAATATAATGGTTAAAAGTCATGCATTTCCCTGGTAAAATTCTTGAAAGACAAATAAAGACTTTTACCCATTATACTAAATAAAAAGTAAGCAAGTAATATTATTAAAAAACCGCACCTGCCCAAATGTCCCACGTCCCAGGAATTCTAGTACTTCATATTGAGTAGTAGTTGAATACAAAACTTCGTGCTGAACGAGCTGATAATCTCCATCAGGGGTGGCGGAGTGGGATGGCCCACCCCCACCCCCACCACCTCCCTTTCCGCCTGCCGTTGCTTCGCCACTTGGTATCCCTTCCACACGATCACCATTACCCTCACAGGACTTCCGCTAAAAAATAAATAAAGACAAGAAACAATGAGTAAATGGAGTGTAATTTAAAACTAAACAGGGTACCAATTGCAACTACAAAAAAGTAGTTTGCCCATTATAGTTAACATAGATAAAATACTTACTTATATTGCATTGCTTTAAATATATCTTGACCTGTTTGTTATATGAAAACACATTACTGCAGAAATGAAGGGATACATTAAAAATATTTATCTGAGTAAAGTACATGGCCAACTTAAACATGGATAAGTTAATTCAATTAATTTTTCCTTCGTTAGAGAGAAATATTTATATAAAACTATTTCATCAAATAAATAGGTCTAAATATCTCTATTTGGATCAAACTTCAATGAAATCAAAAACCTAAGGATACTTCCTATGTAATAAAATCTTCCACCATTTTTATTCCACCTTTTCCCAGTAACTGTTAAAGAGCATTTCTTGAAAGAAAATACACAAGTCTATTGACAATTTTGTATGTATTTATTTATACGTATAATTACACGTATTTATAGTACTTTCCAAATATCTGACTTAAAGGAGTTTAAGTTCATTAATTCAATTTAACCCTTCCCAAACTTAAAACTAACATTAGGAGGAGTTAGGGTAAACTTGGACTTTTGAAAATTTTATTTCTGACATTGTTCCAAGAATCTCAAATAACAACTACCAGGTCAAATGTATTCAAAATATACTCGTTTGAATTATGCCCATTATGACACTTTTCCAAAAGGCCATTTAAAAAGACAGCAAGACCTCATCCCAGTTCCTCTCTTCTCTTATTTCTTGATTTTCCTAATTAAAAGGTGGCTGACTCAGTGCATAGTCTAGCCCTGGATATCATGATTAAATTTATTTGTCTTACAATTAGGAGAGTTTATTTTTTTGTTAATAGCCCCCCCCCACCAAATTTCAGTGAATGATACTCCACTATCATGAAAAATAATGGCCCTGGTAACCATTCTCAATGTCTCTGAAACATTCCATGATTATTTTAATAAAAATGTATGTGTCAGTTATTGACAGTATCTAGCTACAGACAACACTGGATCATGGACAACGAAAAACAATAAACCAACAACCTGATGATTTCTGAATCATGTAATGGAGTGGACTTCAAAAGAATGCAAGCTTTCAATAAAAGTTAATATACTCTAGACATGACAAGAGATTTATTTTCTTAATAACTGAAATTCATATGAAATGGATGGATCACAATCCGCACACAAAATGACAAGTTGGGAAGGTGGCACCCCAAAAAGGATGTTAAGCCATGGAAAATATGGCTTTATTATCCAGTAGCTAGGAAACCAATTAATTACAGTCAGTACTAAGTGGGCAGATATTACAATATCACATGACAAGAGAAAGATTAAACAGTAGAGCCAAATTATAAAAAATAAATTTGGGACCAAACAACATTAAATGTTGATAATTTTTATCCAGGACACATTAAAATGTACTGTAAACCTGTTATGATGAAAATATATTAAGGAAAATAAGATATATGAAAATCAAATACGTATTTAGAAAATAACACAAAATTAATAAATATTGGCAAAATAAATATTATATGAATATTATCAAAATAAATTAAATTTGGAAAAGTAAAAGATCTGAAGAGTTAAGGTAATTTTTAAATTGTAATTGTTTTATTTTTGCAAACTTTCCCCACAACCTTGAGGTTAAAATGTCATAACATAGCTATGATCCATACCAAATAAAAACCCATTGATTGGGCAGCAGTAAAATGACGTTTTATTTAATCTTTCTATAGCTGGAACTCTTGGTGAGTTATACATTACTTTCCATTTGAGAATAAGTAAGAAATTGAATAGTTTCTAAACATTATACCTAAAAACAAAACAATGTAAACATTTTTGTTTATAGATACAATAATAGTGCCAAATATTAAAATTAAAAGAAACTAAATTAAAAACATAAGTTCACTGGAATGGAATATAAAGCTAGAAGTATTTACTAATCTTGAATAATTACTATTGTGGCCAACCCAGCAGGGTTGGCTTCCCTAGGAAGTGTAGACCATTACTTCTCTTAGGAGGAAGGCTTGTAAAAACATAGTTTTTGGTTACTTAAGCAATGCAAAGTTTGTCTTATTATTTATTTACTGTTTGTAGAATAAATAATAATAATTTCATTTCACTACGGGGCAAAATTGAATAGAAATATTTGGCTTTATTGAAATATCAATTTTCAAAATATTCACTGGGCAAAAGTAGGAAATATTTTTTCGGTAAAATAAAAATCAAACTTTTTATTTTAACATTGAACTATCTATTCAAAAGTTATCAATGAGGAAAAAAAAACTATCAACTTGTACAGATACAAATAGTATTTCAAATAATACTCAGTCTTCCCTCAAGAACTGTAAATATCTCATATCAAGTCTTTCATAATACAAGAATAAGAATGTTAATGATGTACAGATTTATAGAATATAAGCTCATTTAAAATAGAATGTATTATTCACATAACTGCTTTGAAAATTACACAAGCATATAATTCCTTTGAAATGAAGTAATTAGATTATATAAATAACCAAATTAGCATCTGCAGAATTCATTTATGACATTCACATATTACTTTTATATATATATATATATAAAAAGAACCAACAAAGAGGCAAGCTGATTGTCGTTACAGGTAGTCAAATAGGTTGACCAAATGGGACAAGGGGCAATAAGAGCAATTTTCTTTTTTAGTATAGTTTATTAGTTTTTATAGTTAAACTATATAATGTTAAGAAAATTTTGGGATGTGTAAATTCCTTCACAACTTCATGGTTGGCGTTTCAATTCAATCAAGACAAGCCTTAAAAGGCTTGTTATTCCTTTCACTATTGACCAATTTATAATAAAAATATTAAAAGAAACTGGGCTTAAAAAATTATAATTTAATATGTCCTAAGTGATTCTTTTGTTCAGTGGGCTCATACAAATTTCAACAATTGATATAAAGTTATAATTGCACAATATTTATTACCAGGTTCATTTTACAACTACGTACAAAGTTTTTTAAAATTGTTTATTAATATAAGAAGTATATTAATTGTGTTTATTAATATAACAATTATAGCCCTAACTTATTTGACAAACATTAATGGTGTGACTAGTTGTAATATCTTTATTTATTAACTACAATAACATAGAATATTACACTGTTAGTCAACCAGCTCTATCCAAAATTATGATTTGAATGGGTTATTCCATCAGGATCAAGGATTATAAAATATCATAATTGTGTAGATTTAACTTAGCATAAGGCCCATTTTTTTAAACCAAAATATTTAAAATTGTATTTTAATGACTATTAAAATAACCTTAAGATCAAATAGGAGAGCCAGTCCCAATCAGAGATGAAAAGATAACATGAAGAAGGAACTGCAGGGACAGGAGATTAAAAATTAGAACAAACATTGTAAGTGACCACAGAGAATAGTCAAGGAATTGGTTACACCAAATTTTAGATTTTCCTTTCTTTTCTTGCTTGGTTAAGGCATGAAAAGGCCCCATTTCATATTCAACACACTATAAATTAGTAGCTCTTTGTTCATTATTTAAATTTTACTTTTCTTACAAACAAATAGTTTTGGTGAAACTCTTGCTTAAAATTTTCAGAAAAAGTAAAAGTTAAGGAGAGGGATCAACCAATCCCCTAATATCTTTCAATTTGATTCAATATGCTACTTCAGCCTCACTGCATTGTATTCAATCATTTTGCCACAAAAACTAGATGTCTGTGATAAAAACTTCTAATTCAATTCTATTTGGTTAAGAATGTGATTACAATGGAGGGGGAGGGGGTAGCTTGATGGCCCCATGCCTTCCCATCCAAACCAGGGTGTAGCAGGTCCTGACTCTACATGGATTTCACACCACACAGTTACAAAATGGATACAAATATAAAGGCCATTTGAAACTACTCTTCAAAACATAGCATTGAAGATTGTCAAACAGCCAGAACTGGTAGGCGTATACAAATTTAATATATTTAGATCACTCTTGGTAGCATGTATACATTTAAAAAATTATCTTTCACAACAATAGCTAATGTAAAATCCAATATATTGTTTTATTTTAATTCTGATAGGCAGGGCAAACTAAGCATGAGTTTTTGAGTATTTCAAGGGTTTGACATAAATAAATTATGTTTTAATAATTCATCCTCATTCAACCCTAAATGACTAATGCTCATAAATATGTTTAATGAATATAAAATTAAATTTCAAGTGATCTATTTCATTATTTTTTTTTTCAATTATAGTGACTAATGAATTATACTGATTCGGATCTTCTGATTAACATCACAAGTTGGTTTCATTAACTCTATTGTTTCTACGTCGACTCAATTAGCAGAAAAGCTGTTAGCTCAATAGGAAAAATATCAAATAGAATTTTTAAATATAAACTATTAATGATCTATCAAAGAAACAAATACCTTGAAAAATGTTTCATATAACCTCAATATTACTAATTTTATATTCTACCGGGATACCACATATGAGTACATAAAATATTATATCCAACCAGTGACTGACAACATATCCAAATAACTTCCTCCGTCTTATGCTCTATTACTTGTGGAAGAGAGACCTAACAATAAACCATCTAAATTTTATAGTTAGTTGCTTAGATCCCAGCACCTCTTAGGAGTACAGTCTGAGTGGTTCTTCAAAAAAGTTCTTCTATTCTTAGATTAACATCTATTTTATCCTTGAAAATACTAGTGAAATAGTCACTTTTCAATACCCTTATTACTTGTTAAGTTTTATACGTATAAGAAGAAAATTATGATGAGGAACTTGTAAATGATTTTCAATGTCAAAAACTCACTATAACTTATGTTTCAATGCTTAAAATTATGCTTATTGTTATTATTATTTTTCCATTTTTGAAACATCATGAGTAATAATTTTAATTATTATTATAAAAGAGATTTAATTTATGTTAATCTAGAAAACTAAGTGAATAAATTGAAAACAATAAAAATCTCGCTAACAACTGGTATGTATGTATATGTGTCTTTATATATATAAAAGGGAACCGACCTAGAAACATCCTACCCCTGGAGATACTTTCTTTAAAATAGATATTTTTTTTCTTTTTCAAACTGCTACAAGAAATTAATATACTTGGTGATTGTAATATATATGTGGAAAAAATAGTAAATATTAAAATTTTCCACGAAAAATTAATAATATTAATTCCCCCGCCTGCTGCCCAGGTTCACTACGTAAAAGAACTCTATGGCGGTTTACAATGGAGACAGGGAGTCCACTCATTTGGTAGACAAGGTGTTAAGGGAGCTCCTTTTACCCTAGAGCACGATATTAAAAAGAAGAATACAAACTGAAGGTAACAAAAGTATATTCATTTTTTTAAAAAATAAATTATATAAAATAAATAATAAATAAATTATTGTAAAATTTCACCTTTCCAATAAGCTTAGAATAAACAGATTTTAACAGGAATTATGTATTGTAACCAGCAGATATATGCTATATCTAATTTTATTTAGAAGAAAAAAAAGTTCAGAGATGTAAATAAAAGAACTTTAGATTTAAAAGAAATAAGGATGTTAAATAGTAAAAATATTACCTTTTGTCCACACCGTTGGTATGTATCTAACAACTTGATGGTAGAAGCATGAATAAAGTTGTGAGATAAATGTGGAACATGATTTGGACTTTTCTGAGAGTTTTGAACATTCCTAAAAACTCGAGTGTTGGTTTGATAATGCTGATCTTGTAAAGTGTAGTTAGAGTCACTTACATCAAGTTTTCGTTTTTTTTGAAGTGTTCCACCAATGTTATCAACAACACCACTTTGAGATTGGCAGAACATGTCATCCTTAAAAAAAAAAAAAAAAAAGAAATAAAATATTTATAAGCATAAATTGCAGAAACATTGTCCCCTTAAATATAAAATAAATAAAAAAAACCCTGTGAATTAGCAGTTTTTGTTTTCTTTCATTATATACCTAATAGAATTTGGGAAAGAAAAGCATTTGGAATTTTTATAGAAAGTGCCACTGAACAACATGGAAGGTATGACTTATGCAGGAATAATAGTTATTGGGCATCAAAGGAATATTGTTTTTAGCAGGTCAATTACACATCTCAGAGGAGACTTAAATCACCTATCATTAACTTAATGACAGCAGGAATAGCTTGGCTCTTAAGCCAAGACAAAGAATGCAAATATTAGAGTCTTCTATCAGAGAAAAATATAATAATGACTTCTTTAATATTCACAGTCAACATTCTCATGGTTCTACTGAACTCAATTTATTAAATGAATAAGTCTTGTCAGTAAACTACACAATGGAAAATTTCAGGAATTAATGAAACCAACCAAACGCCAGAATAGTACATCAAAAATTGATATCACAGTTATAATAAAGTGTACTGTAAGATGTGGGAATTTAGCATTTTAAAATAATAATAAATGGCATATGGCATTATTATTATTATTAAAATAATAATAATGGCATAAAATAATTGAGAAAGCTATTTTTACTTTACTCCATTGTACTAAGTAGAGGAAGTATGGTAATCACAACTTTGTTTGCTCTACATTCATAATTTTAAATTTTACGTTTCTTACAAACAAAGAGTTTTAGTGAAACTCTTGCTTAACCCTTTGTCGGGCGCGTGATCTCTCAAATACACGGTTTCTAGAAAAATATTTGCCACTCCTCCTAGCAGAGAGTGGTGGTGTAGTGCTTCGAGTTATGTGGTTTATAGGACCCCCCCTCAAGGTCAGTAGTGTCACAGCGTTTGATGGAGTCGTGTGTTTCACCTGTCATTCAGTTTAATCTCCTAGATACGACGCGCCCGATCTCGTAAGTTTTTTTGAAATCTGTATTTCATAAATATATACATAAATTAACTTTCTCTTTATTGAATGGAATTATATAAACAAATTTTTCTATTATTTTGCTCATACATGAGCTTTCAGAAGAACTTATTCAAGAAAATATTTTATGACGCAGTGACAACAGTAGACGTTTACCAACTGAACTAGGGACGAAACTTGATGAGTACAGAGACTCATTGGACCATACATTGAACTCAAGTACAGAACAGCATAAAAAAAGTCCCTCCACTACAACGAACTAAAGCAAATGATTTGAACCAAGCAAAACTGAAAAGAAATGAAGGTCTACTCATTATTCTTGTAAGATTTGCAAAAGCAAAATTTGTTTACAACATAGTTCCACGCCTTGTCCTAATTGTAATGCAGCTCTGCAAAAGAGATAATAATTAAACTGGTATTTTTAAAAGGATTGGTACATTAAAATTTTGATGATTTTTAATAAGTCTTATCTAAAAGTGATTTCGTGCTACTTATTTTTGAATGAAGTTATATTTAGATATTTTGTTTATATTGTTCACAAACTGAAATGAATTATGAATAATTAAGACATGTGCATTTAAACTATTTCTTTTGGTATTTGTATGTTTTAATTATATTTTAAAAATTATCGTCCACGGTTTTAATAACAATGAATCTATAACCAACTTGATTATATTATCTACCATGATTTTTTTTATTATAGTACGTGTCAATTTTGAAAATTATTTACTTCTTTCAAACAAATACTTCCTCATATATGATTTCTAATTACACACTGAACATTTTAGTGCAAAATATATATTAAAAAACTGTATTTCCGTAAAAACGGTTGAGGTTGTATCTCTGAGATACACGCGCCCGAAGGCGGAATATTCTGGATGCGCCCGACCGAGGGTTAAAATTTTCAGAAAAAATAAAAGTAAAGGTTAGGTATCAATCAATCCTCTAATGTCTTTATTCAATTTGTTTCTTCAATCTAACTGCATTATAACAAATCATGTTGTCACAGAAACTAGATGTCCATGAAAACAATTTCTAATACAATTCTATTTGGTTAAGAATGTGACTAAGATGGGGAGGGGGAGAGGGCAGTCTTGATGTCCACATGCCTTCCCATCGAAACCAGGGTGGACTCTTCCTGACTCTCATACCTTAGAGTTTAGTTTATCCAAAATAGCTACAAATATAAAGACAATTTGAAACTACTCTTTAAAGATGATATTGAAGATTGTCAATCAGCCTAAACTGATAACTGAGGACAAATTCAATATATTTTAATGGAATAATCCGTTTTAACCTTATCTGAACCCATTTTGATTAGTTTCAGCACAACATTTGTACACACCTCAGATTACTCAAAAATGACTTCCCTTAGAATATAGAACTTATATTTAAGACGGTTACATAGTCTAGTTGTGTACTCTCTCCTTTTGATTGCAATTGGCTCAGGGGGTGAAAGGAGAGCAAATAAAAAAAAATGCCAAATTTCTCTTAACTTATTAGAGAAACCAAATATTTGTATAAAATCTTTTTTGTTAATCACAAAAAAGGTCTATAAATTATACTTTATAAGATTTTTTATATAATGAATTACAAAATCTTTTTTTTTTATTTAATGTAGTAGGAGTACATATGTAATGCTCACAACCATTTTTTTTTTATTATGAAACCCTTAGATGGAAGATGTTCTCCTTCAAATAAATTCTAGAAGTGTTATTTTTTTCAATCATGATTTAATAATCATTTTTAAACGGGTGACCTCCTGATAACTTGATAACTACCGAGAAAAATGAATTTAATAATTTGGTTTATTAATATTATATGTTCTGTGCAACAGAACACTCCGTTAAATCATTGGTTCAATTATTACTTTTAATTTTAAGTATACATCTGTAAAATTTGATAATTTTTAGGAAATTAATTTTTATTCTAGACAATGTCACAGATTATTTTCATACTTATTATTGGTAAACATTGAATTTATTTGGCACCTTATACGACATTTATGCTATAAAAGATTTAATGGCTTAAGATTTTAATTTGCATTTATTACTTTTATATTATTACAATTTAAGCATCCACATTCATCATTTTTAAAATTTGTATTGCAACAGACAAATATTGATAAAACAAATTCAAGAAAGCAACTCGTTTTATCAAGATAGACCTGTTGCCATACAAATTAAATCATCGGGGCCATTACACACTAAGTATATATTTTTAAAATCAATAGCCTGTTTAAGTGAAATTATTGTTAGCAATAAAAAATGGATTAAAATATTTCCCCAAAAAACCAAAAGTAGTTCTAAACAGGAAAGAGATATTCTATAAGTCGAGTAAATATTCTTCATAATTATTTAAATGGAAATTTCTTCAGTACCAAAAAAACAAAAGAATGAATTAAATCAATTGTGATAACAAATTAAAAATGGTAAATATTGTAAATAATTAAAATTATAATTTCCAGAAATAAGGATATCATGGTATAGGATAACATAAAATTTAATTTAATACACAATATTTTTTTAAACTGTATTAAAAAAGAAAAGAAAAATAAACTTTGACCCAATGAAAGCTAAACATTCATGAACAACAATGTCAAGAGTTGAACATAACTATAATACGAATAAGTAAATCAGTTATCCCATTCTAGAACAGAAAAGGTATTGTTCTTTGTTTACTTTCATCTTTTGTAAGCTACTGCTTTCAGTAACTGACGTGTTCGATGCTTTGAAAAATCCTCATAATAAACTATAAGCCCATGCTTTAAATCTATTATAGTAGTGTTGAAGGATGATTGGTGTATATCATAAGAAACTAATACATATGGTCTTAAGTTTCCAATGAGCAAAACAACTGTTATTGAATGAATATACACCCTTCATCACAACACAACAATGAAAGAAGTTCATTATTTAAGCCCAATGATCAAATGAGTCACTAAAAACAATACAAACATTCATGCGGTTCCTATTTTCCAAACAACACGAATTAATTCTTATTTTAAGTTTAAAAAACAACAAAATGCCTATGATGTACTAAACAAAGGAAATCATAATAAAAATCCAAAACAACTTAATACTTATTGACTGTTTTTTTTTTTTTTTTAGATGCTTATACAAAATAAAGGTAAAAAGAATGTGAGAATGATGAAAACAAATAAACAAACAGAATGATTAAAGAATAATAACAGGGGGAATTAGCTGTAAAAGTGTTTAACCTTGATCAATTTTTAAATTGAAAAGATAAAATAAAGAAATTAAGTGAATAAAAAAATATATATTTATAAAATAAACACAAAGTAAACTATTCTGAATAAGAAATGAAAACAAAACCTCTAAATAGAAGCCAACTTAAAAGTGTCAATAATTATGAGCTCACATATGTTTTCAATTATAAACTCATGTAAATAAATAGACAATTCATTAAACAATTAAATTTAATAATCTTACAGCAACTTTAACACTCATAATGCTCAAGAAAAATAACAACAATAGGGGCTTCCATTTAAGCAGGCAAGTGTAAGCATATGGAAAGCCAAACTATAAACAGAAAGGAAAACAAACATGATGATAGAAATATACAATAATCTAGGGCTTAAACACTGTTAAGAAAGTAAGCTTAAAAGAAATATTAAAATTGACTCCACATATAGGGCATTGAATTTCAGAGATGAAAAATTTATTTTAATATACTATCAAATGAAATAGAAGAAACATACAAAACAATAAATTAGCACTCACCACGTTCTCTCCAATATATTTTGTTTGGAATATAATATCATAATGAAAACATTAACAACAAAATCAAGGTAACCCTATTTTCCCCATTATCAAATAAGAACACTTTGAGAGAAATCGTCCAAGACTCCCAGCGAGCTAAATTTTCTCTCGCTTAATGAACTCGGTAATGATATTTTTTTCAAAGTCGTGTCATATTTAGAATGTTTAATAGGACAAATGTGATGGAAAAGCTTCAGTTGTTTGCGTGATCATTACCATCTAAGGCAGGGCGGATTCGATACATCGAAGCAACTAGGAGGCTTACAAAGGTTGAATAGAGGTCTTCCCCACCCCCTCTCTATATACCAAAGACATCATCTATTTCGTGGGAGCTCTAATACTTTACAAAGTAATAGATTATGACAAATGTACTTGATACTCACAGACAACACAAACGTTTTTACACGCAGTTAGTAACAAAAGTTTCTGGACACCATAATCATGATTTTGAGTGAGATTTAAAGAAAAATAAATAACAATGATACATAAGTCTTTGGATAACTACATCACATGTCAAACACTTAATAGATTTATTGCATTCAAAACGGGAAGAATGTTTAAAACTATTCATTTATATTTATGCAATGTTTAAAATTATTGCTTTATTTTTATGTAACAAAATTTTCTGGACATTTACTTACTCTTAGCAAACGAGTGAGTTTAATCCTTCTAAGATTAAAAAGGAGCGTTCATAGGTCATGACTGGGTTTCAAGTAATACCATTTCTCTTTAGTTAGAGTGATATATTGGTCTGGTGCGCACATTTTATTCCTCATGGCTCGGACAACATTCAAAGAGCAGCAAATAATTGTATTTAATTATCAAAAGGGTAAAAGTGTGCGGGAGATTAGCCGTTTAGTGAATAGATGCAAAAGCACAGTAGCTAATGTGATAAACCGGTATAGGCATGAAGACACACTCGACTTTAACGTGAATACCGGCCGTCCAAAAATATGAACTGAACGTGATGAGAGCAAAAATTAAGAAAAATAAAAATTAATCCCAAAATGAGCACCCCTTCTATTGCAGCAGAGGCATTTAATGATATTGGAAAAAAAGTACAAGCTCAAACGATTAGAAGATTACTGAAAAAAAATAATTTCCATGGGTGTACACCTTGACGTAAACCAATGATTAGTGAAAAAATAGAAAAAAGAGACTGCAATTTGCAAAATCTTTCATTAATAAAAGTTCTGGATACTATATATGAATGATGAAGAATAGAAAGGCTATTGACAATAACAACACAATCAAATATTATGAGTTTTTGTATTGGTCGTCTTACGAATTTGGAGTTTAGATTGTAGAATACGTGTATTTTCTTGAGGAGGGCGGCCACACATTTTTTAGCTTAAGGTTAATGTTAAATAAATAAAACCTTTATTTGTACATACATACCAGTATGTAAAGATACAGATGTAGTGGCGAGGTATATACTTTGCTATAGAGAAGTCGCTATATATTAGCTAGGTTAAGAACAGTCTAAGTACGGCATTCTGGTAGTAGGAGTAGGAGTCTTGGTCTCATCACCTTCCATGGTAAGTCAAATAAATTGCTCGATTGCATATTTAAAATGGCGTGCTCACGTGCAAATACGTAGATATCACGTCGGGCTTCACAAATGTCCAAGGCGTGTGAAACGAAAGAAGTCAAGGCCTGTTAAACTTAATCAAACATATTCACAAAAATAACATATGAAAAAACTACTTACAAAAATTGAATATGCAAGGCCGCACTCCAGACTCCAATTGTCAGTTTATAAATACGCACTATAACCAAAACGTGGTACACAACCCGAATGCCTTATTAGACTTTTCTTAACCTCGATAATAAATAGCGACTTATCTATAGCAACGAGATACTCGCGAACACATGACAATTCAAAGACTAACTGTCAAGGTTATTTATCATTATCACGAGTACCTCGCCGCTACAATACAATACATTTTTTTCCTTCGCATACTTCAAGTACAAATTCAGCTCCGTGCTAAGGTCTTTTGTGTTCATTACGATTTTTTCGTGTGCGAAATTCTGCTAAGTAATTTCAGGTTTAATTTTGGCCGGGTAGTGTGCTTCCCCCAGTCTCTTCCTTTCTTCGGCAACTCTGCCCCACCACATCAAGTCCTCATCTCTAATTCCCTTAGATGTAGATGGTTTTCCTCTCTTCCTCTTGTTGTTTTGAGGGTAACAGTTGATAACATTTTTAGAACATTTATCTTTATTCTCCCTCATCAGATGCTCTGTCCCTGCCCATTTCTCTTTGATGACTCAAGCTACTTCAGGAAATTTAGTTTTTGTCTTATCCACTTCCTGAACTTTTTGCCTCTCTTAGTGATGTATAGAATGTAGCGTTCCAATTCTCTCAGTAAAAGTTTTCTAATTGTTTTGTTTAGTGGCCATGTTTCACACCCGTAGAACAAATAAGGTTAACGCTAGGTTAATTATGAGCAAAATGTATACACGTGGTTAACTGTAATAACTAGATTTACTTTCATTATTTTCGTAATTACAAACAAAAATGAAGGATTGAATTTTATTCTTCCGGAGGCCAATATAATTTAATGTCCCTCTTCTTGTACAGTAAAAATTGCAATATATGTTTATTTATACTAATTTTTAAGATGAAACCAGTAAGTAGTATTTTATAATGATCAAACGACGAACAATTACCAGATGATGGCCAGTTCAGAAGTTGCATTATCAAACGAAAACCTAAGCTGGGAAGGTTATTAATTAGATCTAATTAGTAATAATTTGAATCAAATAGATTTAACAATGTAAAACTTGTACTATTATTTTTGGTTCCTCCTCAAGAAACCACTAGCTTCCCGTTACTTAATTTTTTACGTATTAAGTATAACAAATTTTTAAATTTTTGTCTCTAACATGTTAGCTCACTAATGACTTTGACTCTTCACCAGAGGGGAACAAGGTGGCTTATTGTTCTTACTCTAAAAAAGGGGTGAATGGATACTAAGCCTTTCATACCTTTAAGTCAATCTTTTATAGCAGCAATTAGGTTTAGTACACCACCATCCCTAGGAGGCCGACATTAGGTTGCAGTTAGCTGTCCTACTGCCCCAAAGACACGTTGACCTGTCACTCTACTCACTAACCACCGGATTCGAACTTCATTGAGAACCTGATCTCAACTTCTACCAGACCCTACTATGGGTGTTTAGACTACCAGGGAGCCATCTCCAAATAACTCTTGGTCATTTCCCGGTTCTGGGATAAGCAACGAGGAAGACGATGGCACAGTGGAGTCTACTTCCTCAGACCCACCGCTACCGGCTCACACCCCCATAAACCAAGACCGCCTCACTATGGGGCATTTATCTCTTTTCTCTATTTTTTATTGTAGTTACTAACACACGAACTCATATAAGAGAGTTAAAGAGTTTATTTTCATATTTTCCAATATCTCAAACAATTGAAGGGAATTCATTACATCACACGATTTTCCACTTTTCCTATTTTTTTTACAATGCATTTAATGCCTTTACCTAAATAAAATACTGTCCAGTTAAAAAGAGGAACATACCTCCTTCGTGGCTAGGTTCGAGAAGAATATTTAGATCCTGTATAATTCATTTAAATTGATGAAAGGGTATGATATGGAGAATACTCCTTTTTTATAAATGGTACAAATGCCTAGAAATTTTATCTATAAGCTTTGTTTATTAATACATCTAGACAGCTCTAAAGGGTTATGTTCTATTTGCTCTTTATAATTTACTCTTTGTTTACATTCTCAATAAAATACTCTAAATTCAATTATTTTCTCTCTCTCTCTCTCTCTCTCTCTCTCTCTCTCTCTCTATATATATATATATATATATATATATATATATATATATATTATCACGTTTATTATAAACATAATAGTAATAAACGTTGTTTATTAGAGTTCTTTAGGATTGCAAAATTAAACACATAAGCTTTATCACTGCACACTTTATTTGATAATGCACAACACACTTGGTTAATTATTCTTAACTATTAATCACAGTATGCACTGATAACTTCAGTTCTTCTTATTGCACAGTCCAATAACTCACGATCTCTAGAGTTCACAAAAACACGCCACTTAACTGATCTTCACAAAGAACACGGCACTGCATTGTTCACTAATACATAAACGCGACACTACACTGTTCTTCACATAAAACCCTTTACCCCACTGTAACTAAAATGCATTGTTTAATAATGCTACACTGAACGCACTGTTATTCACTTGAAGAGAGCTGACAACAAACTAAACTCTCTAGCGAGATGAGTCGGTTTTATACAGGAGCGGCAAGATCAAAAGAAAGGGCTGAGACAAGCCCAGATCCAGACGAGTCTCGCCGAGTACATTCTTTGGAGTCAACGGTCCTTGTCCTTCCATCGGTCGGTTCTTTTCATCCACATCGTACCACTGGTGGCATCATGGACGGTCGGCCGGTATGCCGAAAAAAAGTAGAAATTTTGGTATATGCACATCCCAATCTCTTTGGTGTGTACTAACCACTTTTCTGAGTTATTCCTCCAGTGTTCGATTAAATCTTTCAACCATTTCATCAGATTGTGGATGAAGCGGGGTCGTTCTCGTCTTTTTGATGCTGTATAAGTCACACATCTCTTTGACTTTGGCTTATTCGAAACTTCCTCCAGAATGGAGTTCTATTGGAAACCCTTATCGGCATATCCAATTATTTACAAACGCATCCACAACCGGTTTGGAATGGCATACACTTTGGGTCATTTGCTGAAGTAATCCATTGCCACTGGTACATACCGGTTTCCAGCCTCACTGTCAGGGAATAGACCAGAAACATCGATGTTATCCGCTCGAAAGGGGCACCTGCGTTGTACTGCTGAAGCTTACCACAACTTCTTCTCGGTGGTTGCAATGGACTATTCGCAATTGGCTATCCAATCAGTTATAGACTGTTGGCACCCCACCCAATAAAATCGCTGTTTTATCTTTTCCAGGGTGTTTGTGATGCCCAGATGGCCGTGGCTGGGACCATTAAGGAACTGCATCATTAACTCATTTATCTTGGAAGTTGCACGACAATGAGGTCGGTACTCTACCAAGATCGATTCAAGCAGCCATCTACTAATTTTATGCTATTCCACTGGACCCAGTATGATTTTGCAAGTGGACTTTCTGCTGATATTTCATTACGTGTCTGTCTTCTGTTGCTCTCCTTAGCCGATATAATCTTTGCCAAAATAGGGTCATTTTTCTGATCCGTCGCCCAGTCTTCACCCGAGCCAATATGGGTAAGTCGCACATAAATGACGCATTCCTCTTTCTCTGCTTTACTACAATGCTTGCATTCCACGTTGCATGGCCGTCTTGAAAGGGCATCAGCGTTATTGTGTTTCCTCCCTTTTCGATGCTCAATACTGAAGTCACAGCTCTGCAGACGTTCAATCCATCGTGCAAGCTGCCCTTCTGGGTTCTTGAACTGCACCTACCAATGTAGTGCGGAGTGGTTTGTTCTTAAGGTGAATTGTTGACCATACAGGTATTTGTGGTAATGGTTGACTCACTCCAACACTGCCAGAGGCTCCCGTCGGGCAACGCAATAATTTCTTTCGGGCTTAGAGAGTACTCTGCTGTAGCAGCCAAGGCCTTTTTCTGTGCCGTCAACTATGAATTTCTGCCCAGCGGTGGGATAGGCAAGGAGTGGTGCCATACACATAAGTTCCTTCAGCCTCTGGAACGCCTCTTCAGCTGCCTCACTCCAGTGCTACAGTCGCGACTTTTTGGTCAGCTCGTGCAAGCTGACAGCTACCTGAGGAAAGTTTGGCACGAATCTCCTGTAGTATGTGCAAAGACCCTGGAAGCTACGCAGCAGATTTTGTGGTCGAGGCCAGTCCTTTACTGCCCGTATTTTGTCCTCATCAGTGGAGATGCCATCTGCTGTTACACGATGCCCCAAATACTTGACCTCCTTCTGAAATAGAGCACATTTCTTTATGCTTAATTTCAGTCCGGCATAAATGCGCAAAAATACTTCCTTCAGGCTTTTAAGATGTTCGTCAAAAGTCTTCCCCAAAACGATTATGTCATCTAGATACACCAAACACGTCTTCCAATTGTGACCCTTTAGCACACGTTCCATTAAACGCTCAAAAGAAGCTGGGGCGTTGCAGAGCCCAAATGGCATCACCTTGAACTGCCATAAACAATTGCTTTCGTTAAAGGCAGTTTTCTCTTTGTCCTTATCTGCTATCTCTACTTGCCAGTAGCCGCTTTGCAAGTCCAAGGTAGAAAACCATTTTGCTCCAGCCAACGAGTCTAATGTATCGTCAATTCTGGGTAGCGGATAACTGTCTTTCTTAGTGACGTCATTGAGTTTTCTGTAGTCAACGCAGAATCTAGTGCTATCGCCTTTTTCTTTACTAGAACTATTGGCGAGCTCCACGGACTCAAAGATGGTTCAATGACTCCGTTCCACTCCATTTCGTTGAGAAGTTCTTTAACTTCGTTCCGTTTTGCTAGGGGTGAAACTCCTGGGTGCTTGTTTTATAGGCCACGCTTCCCCGGTTTGTGTTTCACAACTGCTGTTCTACCTTAGCGTTGATTGTTTAGGGGGAAGACGGAGCTATACATTCTTAGCAGCTGCTTCGCTTTGTTTCTGTCAGGCAATGTCAGCCCTTCCACCAATTTTCCCACCTGTTCTGCTGGTAAGTCGCGTTCCTTGGCTGTCATTTTGGGGCATACTGAATTCGTGGCACATTACATTATTGCTTCTGCTGGTTCACATTGACCGATTTCAAAATTTTTGTTAATGATCTTTTCACTGCCGGATAGATTAAGTACTCCCACAGAACTCGTCCATTGTCGCAGGTTTTAACGAGGACTTTAGCTGTTATTATGTCGTCTTTTAGTTCTTTTGATTCTACTACCAGCAACCAGTTATCCACACAATCTTCTTCCACACATCCCCATACTAAGGTTTCTGCCTGAGGTGGTTATTTCTGGCGTCCGATGGTAAATACCCTCCTTACTGTGGTCTTGCTCTCATATCCAACATCCAAGGGTATTTCTACGTTGCGCCAGATCGTAATTTGTTAACCCATGTGCAGATTGATACCGTGGGCTATCATGAAGTCTGCACCTATGATAACTTCATCCACTATGTCTGCGACAACAAATACATGATCAGCGCTAATGTTGGCGATAGTCAGTCTCACTCTTCCGTAGACGGCGGCTGATCCCCCAGTAGCAGTTGTACATTGTTTAATGATTCCAATCCCCCTTTTACCAAATCGGGCCTAATTATGTACTGCAATACTACTGAGGTAATGGTGAGGACCTGCTTCGTTCCGTTGATAAGCATACGAGCTGTAAGGTTGCTATTCTCTTGTTTATTATGGAAATAGAGATTGTGTGGCCAATGGTTGTTGGAGCTTGCTCTCGCCACACAGTGCTAGCTCGTTCTAGTTTAACAGTGTCTCTTGAGATTTGGGGTTATTCGCCCGTGCATTCTCCCTCGGTGGCAAAACAGATCTTGACCTTTTCTTTGGTGCTTTACAGTTACGTTGACCAACCTTACCGCAGTTGAAGTATTTGGCGCGTGATCAATTCCTTTGCTCCTCCAGTATTTCCTTGACCACTTCTTATATCTCACTCCTTTTGTCACCACCATTCTGTGTATCAGCCTCCAGACGTCGCACTTTGTAGACTTGATGCTTAGATATGACTGTAGCGGTCTCCTGGGCCAGAGCGTAAGAGTTGGTTTCAGTAAAGGACGATTTCTGCATAGCGCACACCGCAAATTTAACATCTGGATCTCGTATACCATTCACAAATGCTTCAATGTAAAACTAATCTAGGAGCGGATGATTCTCACCTGGGTAAGTCAGCTGCATCAAACGTTCAATTTCTATGGCGAAATCTTGTAGCGTCTCATTTGGTTTCTGCATTCTCCCCCGTAATTCGATCCTGTAAATTATGTATATGTAGTTCTCAATTATGTCCACCACCGTACTAGCGCTGTAATGCCACCATTATGCCTTCATAATTATTCCTGCAAGCAGACGGTAAACTCTCCAGGATTTCTGCTACTGTTCCCTTCAGTGCCAAAATTAGTTCTATCGCTTTTTCTTTATTATTCCATCCCGCTTTACTGGTCACTTTCTCAAATTGGAACTTGAAGACACTAAATGGTACGCTACCATCAAAAGTTGGGGTCTTTATCTTGCTGGAATGTTCGGAAATGAGTCTCACCGAACCCTCTCGAACGGAATTTGGAATTGTAGCTCACATATTTCTTCGTCCATATTTCCTTCTAGGCTGGACATTTTCTCTTCATCATTGTTCTTAAGGAGAGTTTTTCATCAAACTCGCTGACTTTGCTCCATGGCTTCCACTCGTTTGTCCAGTACCTCTGATATTTCGTGGAGTTTTTGGTTTGTTGATCTAGAAGCTTCCTGAAATTTATGTCTGAATTCAGCTAAGATCTTCTCGCTGTTGCTTCTAGAAGCTTCTTCTAGTCTCTCGTAATTAGCTCTAGAAGCTTCATTTAGTCTCTCGTAATTAACTCTAGAAGCTTCTTGAATTTTTCTTTTAGCCTCTCGTAATTAGCTTTAGAAGCTTCCAAGAGTCTCTGGTTATTATCTGCTATTTTTTCCATCATAGCGACCAAAATTGAATTAAAATCCAAATTACTATACAAACAGCTATATCTTCTTTATCCTCAAACTTATAAGTACTTACATCAATTCCTCGACTTTGGAATTCATTTGTCAACCGCATTTGTAGTTCAGCCTTAGCTCCTTCTTCAGATGTCCCACTTTCAGTTCTTTAAACTTCATTTTAGTTTACTTTAATTTTGCAATCCCACTTCTGACACCAGTTGTTACGTTTATTACAAAAATAATAGTGATAAAAGTTGTTTATTTGAGTTCATTCGGATTGCAAAATTAAAAAAAGGAGCTTTATCACTGCACAATTTATTTGATAATGCACAACACACTTGGTAAATTATTCTTAACTATTACACACAGTATGCACAGATAACTTCAGTTCTTGTTATCGCACAGTCCAATAATTCACAATCACTAAAGTTCACAAAAACATGGCACTGCACTGATCTTCACAAAGGACACGGCACTGCACTGTTCACTAATACATAAACGCGACACTACACTGTTCTTCACATAAAACACTTTACCACACTGCAACTAAAATGCACTGTTCAATGAAGCTACAGGGTCATTCCATCTCAAATCATCCAGGCCATGTCACCCATGGTTTCAGATTTCAATGAAAATTTTTTTAACAACACTTTTTACTTTCCTTAAGAAGAATATAAAATTTTACTTTGATATCTCCAGTAGTTTTTGTGAAAAAAAATGCTGAAATATTGAGAAAGTTTGTGTAACTGACATTTTTAAGGTTGCTTATTTGGACACATTGTATTAGAAAAAAAATCATAACTTTAGTGATTTTCAACATATCAAGATAAAATTTTCACTAAAGTGTTCACAAAAGCATGGAGATACAGGAAAAAAATAAATTGATGATCATATTAAAATATAAGCCCCCCCCCAAAATTTCACTAACTGCATCCTTATTAAATTTTTTTTTTTAAGAAACCCCAATTTTTCAAATATGCTTTTGCACATGAGGCAGAATACTTAAGCAAGCAAACTTTTTTTTAAATTATGCGTTAATGTGCAAACTAAAAGACTATGAAAGAAAAACAATGGCTTTTTGAGTGCTTATGCATTTTTTTGGAGATAAACCAAAATAAGTTGGAATTTTCTCAAAAAATTCTATTCTATGAACAAATATGAAAAATAATGACAAAAAAAATTAAGTAATGGTTAGTTTAGGTGTATGACCTTTTAAAAAGACTTACAAATTTAAAAAAAAAATTCCTTGGTTTAATTAAAATGTAATATTTATTTACAGAATTGATAAATAGGGAAGGATGCACATATAAGATTGAAAAAATGAAATTTTTATTAAATGACAAATTATCATTTGAAAAACTGGAAGAACTGGATTATCTTAAATGTATTATAAATCTTTAAATATATTACCATTTAGTGATACCTTCTTTTTCAAATCAAGAGGCATTGTTTTTGAATGTCAGTTAAGTCCTTTTCAGGGACATTTTACACTCTACCAGTCTTGTTGCTGGTGCAGCGTTAGGTTAGCATCTTATTAGAAATGAAAATAGTAATTTTTCATTTATTCCATAATAGTACAATATATATAAATTTAATTCACTTAAGAAATAAAATACATTAAATAATCAGTAAATATTTTAATATAATTATTTTATTTGACATATTGCATAGCACATGATTATTTTTTATATTCTTCTCTAATACTGTATGTTACTTTATAATTACTAATAATTATTTTTCAGCTTTCAGACACAAATAGAATTAGAATTGCTTATATATTTTTTGGAAATATATATATATATATATATATATATATATGTATTTTTTTGTTCAGAAAATGTTATTACAGATACAACTGATTATGGAATTTTCAAATTGCAATTTAAATAATTATTTGTTAAGGTACAAGTTCTTTTAAAGCTTTAAATTTAATTATTTATTTGAATTTCTATTAATTTTTTTTTATTATTATTTGGTCGTCACATGAAAATTATTAGTAACTTAGACGAAAGATAATTTATTTATATAGCGCAGTGCAGTTTGAAATTCGTGAAAACTATGTAAATTAATAAATGATATATAACATGTTTAATGCATGACATTAAATTATAATAATGAAAAACTTTACTTCTCATTTTTTAGTAAATCTAAATCCCTGTAATTTTATATTCATGGGAAAAAAAGGAGTCATTTTTTAATCTGCTTTTGCAAGTATGTACCAAAGAAAAGATCTTAATTACATTTCCTTCCCTTTTTATTAACTTCTTATAAATTAACAAAAAACAAAAAAAAACTGTCTACCCATACACCCACATAAAAGAAAAAATGACCTTTTTTATAATTATTGTCAAAGTAATATTTATGATTTATTACTATTGTTGTTTGTTTAATGCATTTATATGCTGTGTCAAATTTAAAATTAAAACCAGTTTCTATAAAGTATTAATTCTATTTATGTCTGAAAGATGAAAAATAATTATTAGTACTTATAAAGTAAAATTCAGTATTAGAGGAGAATATAAAAAGTAATCATGTGCTATGCAATATGTCAAATAAAAAACTTATATTAAAATATTTACTGATTATTTAATGTATTTTATTTCTTAAGCGAATAAAATTTATATATATATATATATATATATATATAGTACTTTTATAGAATAAATGAAAAATTACCATTTTCATTTCTAATAAGATGCTAACATAACGCTGCACCAACAACAATACTCTGGTAGAGTGTAAAATGTCCCCGAAAAGGACTTAATGACATTCAAAAACAATGCCTCTTGATGTATTCTGCCTCATGTGCAAAAGCATATTTGAAAAATTGGGGTTTCTTAAAAAAAAAATTTAATAAGGATGCAGTTAGTGAAATTTTGGGGGGGCTTATATTTTAATATGGTCATCAATTTATTTTTTTCCTGTATCTCCATGCTTTTGTGAACACTTTAGTGAAAATTTTATCTTGATATGTTGAAAATCACTAAAGTTATGATTTTTTTTCTAATACAATGTGTCCAAATAAGCAACCTTAAAAATGTCAGTTACACAAACTTTCTCCATATTTCAGCATTTTTTTTTTCACAAAAACTACTGGAGATATCAAAGTAAAATTTTATATTCTTCATAAGGAAGGTAAAAAGTGTTATTAAAAAAATTTTCATTGAAATCTGAAACCATGGGTGACATTTTTACATTTTGCTGGATGATTTGAGATGGAATGACCCTACACTGAACGCACTGTTATTCACTTGAAGAGAGCTGACAACAAACTAAACTCTCGAGCGAGACAAGTCGCTTTTATAGACGAGTGGCATGATCAAAAGAAAGGGCCGAGACAAGCCGAGATCCAGACGGGTCTCGCTGAGTACATTCTTTGGAGCTAACGGTCCTTGCCCTTCCATCGGTGGGTTCTTTTCATTTACATCGTACTTCTTAAATACAAATTAACTCTGTATAATTTTTCATGTACGTAGTTTTCGCAACAGTATTTATATTTTTGTAATTATTTGATGTTTTGCTCTCGCATATCAATCATATAATTCAATATGAGTTTAGAAGCAAAGTTAAAGAGTGTGAAAGTGACTAAAATTATTAAGCAATGATATTTATCAAATTTATCAGGTTGGACAATTTCTATGCAATATGAAGGTACTGACTGACTTTTCATCATGACTGAATTCTTTATCCTTTTACTCCAAATCAAATCAAAGGAAATTTATTGATCTAAATCAGGCAAATCCAAAGAATAACATTTGTGGAAGAAACGGCATTGGAAGAATAACTGTTCCCAGTCAAAAAAATTAATTTCAATTACAGCATACAAAGGAGCCATCAGAGTTGGCGGGCGACTTCATAATACTGACCTCTCTCATAACATTCCATTATTATTTCAGGAAAAACTCACCTGCTCAATATCATGGATTGATTGATACGATCGGACATTTTACCACTCAGGGCTTCAAGGACTGATTGCCTTCAACCACAGGAAATATGGGTTTTTCAGAATACAGGAAACTATTTGTATTCAATTGTCTAAATACCTATCTTGCTATCAAATTAAGACTCATCTGCTTTCGCCTTTGATGGGAAGCAAACCTTGCTCTGGAGTTTGTCAAGCTAGGCCATTCATGGCAGTAGGGGTTGACTTTGCAGGAACCTTTCTCATCAAATTTGGTGCTCACAGAAGCACACAGACTTGTGAGGCCTACAAGTCTATTTTGCAACTAAAGCCTTTGTATATTTGTATGGTAAAGCTTTCATCTAGAGGCCTCCTCAATGTTAACACAACAGATGCATTTTTAGTAGCTCTAGACCGGCTCATTACACAATGAGACCTGCCTAGCAAAATTCACTCTGATTGTGATACAAATTTCGTTGGTGTCACATGCAGATTAAAAGAACTGTTCCTGTGGCTTGATTGTGAAGAAACTCAGAATACAATACAGACGCATCTCCTAGAAAAGGGGATAAATTGGGTATTCATGCCCCTTTATCCATGTTACTTTAATGGGCTGTGAGAAGACACTGTGAAGTCAGTAAAATACAATTTTAACTGAGTAATAGCGACTCAGGCAGTAACTATTGAGGATCATGCAACAATCTTCTCCAGAATAGATGGTAACCTGCACTCCCTCCCAACCCTTATGTTCTCTTACATATGATCTTTTACAAAAAGACTTCCTCACTTCGGGGCACTTCTTGTTTGCAGCACTGATCATGCCAGAAAAATCTAATCTATCTTAAAATAAACCATCTATCCCTAAGACAGTTGTTGAAGAACACCGTCCAGCACTTTTGGAAGAAGCAGCATACAGAGTACCTGCTTTCCTTCCAGAAGAGACCAAAGTGTTACTAATACACAATACCACTTGAAGTGAAAATTGATCATTCTTTTATTGATTAAGCATATTTCTGGCACCTATAAATTGGTTATTATAAATTATTCAGAATCTAGTCATCAAGTAATATTCACACTGAGCAATCAACAAATGGGCTTTATTATGACATACTTTATATCCTCTAACTCAGGAGAAAATTATGGTCTTAAACAAGGTGGGCAATCATGGCTAATATTAACATTTGCCAATAGTAGAGAAGTAGAAGTTTATCCTCATTCCTAGGAGAAATTATATTTTAATATGGGGCTGCAAATAATATAATTAATAGTGCTAGTTTGGGCTAGAAACAGGTTGTCTACAGACAGGAAGTTTAACCCCTATGCCAAAAGGAATTATATTTTACTTGTACCAATGGGCATTCGTGTTTAAAAGTAGGGCTAGGGGTAGTTTGGGTAGGAAGTTTTATCTCGTTCCCAGGAGACATAATATTTTATTATTCCAAATGATATGAACTTGAACTAGATGGATGGTCTAGATATTCAACCAAAGAATAGGTAGTTTTACCTTTTTCCCAGGAGGCATAATATTTTATTATGTCAAGGGATATGGATATTCATGGGCATAATAGATGGGAAGTTTTACCTTATTCACAGGACGGATAATATTTTATTGTGCTATAAATTGGCCTTGGTTGCGTTTTGTTATTTGGTTATGTTCTATTATTTGGTTACATTTTGTTATTTGATTGTGTTCTGTTATTTGGTTGCATTTTGTCATTTGGCCACAGTCTTAGTTTTTTCTGTTCTAATTGTATTGTTTAATTTTTTCTGTTAGTGTTTTTCATTTTTTTTTTATTTATATTCATTGTTTTTTGATGTGCAATATCGTCTCGCAGCGAACACTCCACGATAAATAAATATAAATTGGCCAGATTTTAAAATAGGGCTAGTAAGTTTTAAGCAGGCTTAGGAAAGGTTGGTTTGGCTAGGAAGTTTAACCCTGTTCCCAGGAGGGATCTAATTGTTCAGAGGAGTTGTAGTGGTTTCTCTATGTGGATTTCTATAAATAAAGAAAATTTCCCCTGCCATTACAACTATTTAAATTAATTTAGTAGATGCGCCATTGGGCAACACAGCCCGTTTGAGCTTCTCCAATTTAAATTTCTTCTTTTTGAACCCTTTATGGTTATACTGGACAGGAGTAGCAGATATAAACATTTTGGGGCGGTGCCATGGAATTTTAGTTTGTTCCCCTTTGAAATTTGTTTTGTCTCTTTATATTTCTCTGTTGGGAAGAAGATCTTTCAGCCATGTAATTTAAATGTTCAAGCTGGTTAAATTTATTATTCCGCCATGATTCCTTTTAAAGAAAGAAATGGGTGTTTTGGGTTGTTCCCTATTTGAATCTGCTCTGGACTTGGGTTTTATTCTGATGATAGTTAAGTTTATGATAATTTGCATTATGGCCTAATTTCTAATTGTACTTATTATTGTATTGGCCATATTGTCTGTTATCAGAGATATATGAGTTGCAATCAATGAAATCTTAGTCCAACATTATTTTATAGGCTAGAAATTTAAATATAATTGAATTGGTGAGGTAATAAATATTGTTGAAACATTTTGTGGGAAAGAATTGTCATTAAACTTATATTGCGAGTTAATAACTTCAATTATGATATGAGCATATATTTATCTATTTTTTGAATAAATTACAACAAAATAAAGAAACTCATCAGCTTTGGGATTGGTAATGTTGTTTTGTTAAAGAAAGTTTGTCCAAGAAAGATCATTTAAAGTTTTGATTAATTATACATTTCCTTACAGACAAAACACTCCTCCTAAGCAAGAGGGTAACATGCCGAGCTTTCCTCCTAAGTAGGTAGGAAAACTGCTGAATGACACAGAATATATATATATATATATATATATATATTTAGGAATAAATCATATAAGTATATTGCTATGTTTTCCCTCAACTGATTATTGTATTTTTGTTGTATGTATTATGTGTAACAGCATGTATACTTATCATGGTGTCATTGAACAATCAATTGTTAACAGTTCTCTTTTTATTTTTTTGAGGAATTCTTTAAATTTTTTATTGTAAGGGATTTTATACAAGATTCATTAAGATTTATTTTGTCTTGAATTATTGTATGGCTTCCAAAATAATTTTTCCTCAATGATAATTTTTTTAATTTTTTTTTTATTTATTTACATCCACTTTTAGCTACTATGGCTAATTGGGATGGGTTTTCTACAGGTTACCAGCCTTTTCTAGCCAGGGTGGGACTAAGGACTTTATTTTATTTGTCTGTCACCGAATAAATTCTCATTTGCCCAGGCGGGAATCGAACTCGCCTAACAAGGTAACTCTAGGTTTACCATATGAGACCTGAGCAACAATTTTTTTTTTCATTAAATGTATTTGTTTTACTATATTATATTGTAGTATTAACTATAGAATTGCCATCAACTGTTGTCTGACTTCAGCAATTAATATATATATATATATATAAAATTGTAACCTCTGTCTGTACATTGATTTTTTTCGCGAAATTTCACGATAACTTTTCGTTTCACATGTCATAGACACCATAACTGCATTTTGTTTCTTTCGTGTATGTTTGTTTGTTTGTTTGTTTGTTACCTTTTCACGCATAAACGGCTGAACCGAATTTTATGAAACTTGGTATGTATATTACTACTAATCCAACTTAGACTTTAGGCTATGTTAATTTTCTCTGAGACGAACAGGAGTGGGGGTTATAAGGGAAGCCTGAAATTAAAAATAGCGATATTTCGTTTTCTATTGGTTTTTCGGCAAATATGCACATAATAAAAGTTGTTTATTTTGTTATTTAGAGTAACTTTTGTTATATACACTTTTGTCGTATACCGAAGTTTAAATGCGTTATATGCTAAAAATTATAGAGGGAGTCAACAATATTATTTGCCAAAAAAGACTCAACCGAACTGAATAAAACTCGGTATGTGTATTAGGAGTGAGGCCTTCATTATAATAAGCCATACCAACATTTCTATGGATGGGCAGGAGGTGGGGTTATAAGGGAAGCCTGAAATTAAAAATAGCGATATTTCGTTTCCTATTGGTTTTTCCGCAAATATAAACATAACAAAAGTTGTTTATTTTGTTATTTGGAGTAGCTTTTGTTATATACACTTGTGTCGTACACCTAAGTAAAAATGAGTTATACGTTAAAACTTTAGCGGGAGCCAACAATTTTATTGGGCACTAACGGCTGAACCGAACTTAACAAAACTCGGTATGTCAATTAGCATTAATTCTTCCATGATTATAAGTTATATTAAAATTTTTAGGTTCGAACGGGTGGGGGGTTATAAGGGAGGCCTGAAATAAAAGTTCACCATATTTACATGTATAAGAGACGGGAAATATAAAAATATCGAAGACAGTGAAGCCTTATCGAACAAATATTCTATGATTATCAAATCCACGGCAACGACGGTATCAATCCTAAACACTGGGACGGGTAAATGTCAAAATATTGTGCAATGTAAAGCCTGCTAAAAAATACCATCACCATTCAGCCTCAAATGAATGCCCGGGCGAAGCCGGGTGTCTGAGCTAGTATATATATAAATTTGATTGTATATACCTTCAAGCTAATATAAAGTAATTGTTTGAGGTTTGATCAGACTGTGAGAGTTTAGTTGTTGCTATTTGTGGCTGACTGAGAACTGACGTTGATCCACTTGAAAAGCATTTCAGAGACTATGAATCTGCAGATAGGTGGGCGGGAAATCAAACAATCGGAGAAGAGGATATTTTGAACCTATCCTCTATAGACTCAATCCTTACAAGGAGATGAGGAAACTACCCTGTGACCTTTGTCATTGATGTCCTAGAAGAGGGCGAATACATCATACCATTGGATTTTGTAGTATTATATTTTATTTTTCCCTTAATATTGTATTTTGGTAGGGTATTTTTTTTTCTTGGTTTATGAATTCACAAGAGATTTTCAGGATTTTTATCAGGGCTTAGATTCCAATTGTAGATTAGTTTTTTTTTAAAGATTAGTTGTGAAGGCTTTAATCTGCCCCCCTTAGATTACCTCTTCCTTGTCACGTGACATCTGTCCTGTTTTTTTATTGTAAAGTATTGTGCATATATTTTTTATAATATGTGTAAATACTGATTTTCGTATAATGGATCCCATAACATTTTTATAAGTAGGCCTTTTTGGTTAAATCTCTGATGTAATCCCTCCTGGGCCAAATTTTGATTTTCGGGGGAGGGGGGAAATTTTAAGCTTTCCCTCAGAATTATTTTGCTAGCTTACATTAGTTAGAAAGTCTTACAGATATTATTTATCTGATATTGATCATCATATTTCAACTTTTTCCTATCCCTTCTTTTGAATGGATACACATAGAGGCATATTTTTATTTATTGTATATATATATGGATTTTTGTGACACGACATATATGAAAATATGTGCTCATATCAATTATATTATTGGCTTGTCAACACTACACACATTTGCCCCCCCCCCATTTTTGGGATCTCATGTTATTTTATTTGATTTTTAATGTATTTTGTGATTAGGTAAAGCATCACTTCAAGTCGTTCGGGATCCCTTCCTTATACACCAGACAAGGTCTTAAACTTATTAGTGTAGGAAATACGCATATCGATAATAACTTAATGCTATTATATGCTCACTATTCAATATACATTCTATTGTTTCCTGTGTTATATTTATGATTATTTATTATGAAGTTTGACCATTAGACTTTTGGCCCTGGGGAGAGGTTGATATAATGAATCTGAGATTGCATTACTTGTTTCATTTATAAATGATTTTATATTTTATAATATTTTTATATATATTATAATATATAATATATATTTATATATATATATATATATAAATATATATATATATTATATAATATATATTTTTTTGTATATTATAATATTTTTAGAATATCACTTATGAGTTGTTAAAAGTAGAGTTTTTACCTGAATCTTGAAGTTTTATCTAATTTTAGGTTGTCGTCACATGTCGACTTAACCTGAAATTAGATTTTTGCCATGAATACTTTATGAGATGAATTAAAAAATAAAATTAGCGATTAAAATTCATTTTGGAAATATTTTAATTGACCAGTGCTAAGTCAACTTGGGCTGAGGCTATATATAGGGGATTGAGCCATGCAGGACACTCTTAGTTGGTAAATTAATTGGTTGTGAATATTCCTGGAAGTAAGAACCCTGTCAGTGACGGTTCCCTAATCCTGTGGCAGTCAGCCGAGTCATCTCCACAAGTCCGGTCTTCGTTAGAAAGCGGGGTCCTTAAAAGTTAAGTAAAACCTTTGTAATGTAGTATTAGATAAACATAGTTGTTCCCATTTTATAATTTAAAAGATGCCTCTATCTTGGTTTAAATATATTGTATTTATTAATACAATATTAGTAGATTATTTAATTTTGAATAAATTTATGTTTATTAAATTTTGATCACAGTTGATTGTTAGTGAATTTCCTTTCCGTAATTTCTTTGTAAGTGAATTGATTGTGGGCATTTTCATTTATCACCTTCCACTGCAAATTGCAGCCAGATCACTACTTGAGGAAACCCTTTTATTCATTTTGTTAAATCCTGAATGATTACTGTCTACTTAGTCTGTTCTGAAGTTATAACAATCAAATGAAACTTTTTATAAACATATCCCCATATTATGTACACTTTCTTATATACTTGCAGTTTTTGTCAAGAACAAAATATTTTTCTGGGACATCATAACTTGCCTTTATGGCATTTGTACAGAATAAAACTGCTGTGTACATATCAACCTGATCTCTAATTAACTTGTAATTATTTAACTTAGTGTCACCTTTTGAATTATCTGTTATTAATGCTAACTTTCATTTTTTTTAGTAACCTCTTATGTTATTTAGTTATTTATCATATTTATACAGGGTGTAACAGACTTTAGTGCGCAAACTTTGTGAGATGATTCTTGACACAATTTCCAACAATAAAGTTCGTATATGGTCTGATTCTCACTTGTTTTGGAGACATTAATATTATAGTTATAGTTATAGTTTATAGTTTTTGTTTTTTTTTTTCAAATTGGAGCTATTTTTTCCCATATAACAAGCCATAACTTCAGAAATTATTTCAATATTGAAATCTAAGTTTACCATTCGAATGAGCAATACATTTCCCTTAAAATGATGTCCCAAGTATAACCACGTGCCATTGTAAAAGAACTAAGAGGATTTAATCAGTACAAGTAATGACATTTTCATTCTCTGTAAAATTTCTTCTTTTATTGGTCCACTATCTGAAGAAAAGATTTTCATTTGCACTTATAGAGAAGGTGATGTCCATTTGCGAGACCCCACATGTTCAACATGTCTCTGTGTTCTTGTGAAGGGAATTGCCGGAAATAATAGTGCCAATTCTTTATAAGTAAGAACACTGACTGACTAGATTTGAATTTGAGGTAAGACTCTAATAAGATAATGCCAAAATGTTTACTGTAATACCTACTAAAGGTCTCCAAAGAGGAATTAGTATCTTATCTAATAATAATAAGGTGTCTGCATTGAGAAACTCAGTGTGTTAATTTTATTAATTTTAATAAATTTGATTGATTTTTAAAAAATAAATATTTCTTTTAATAAACACGGTTGTTTATATTTTATAAAAGTATTATCACGGATAAGAGAGGTCAAAATATTGAGAATAAATAATGACATTTTCTGTAAAATTTCTTCTTTTATTTGTCCACAATCTGAAAAGATTTTAACACTCAAACTTCAGAAAAATTTCTACATTTAGTAAGCTGAAAATATCTCCTTTTCCTTTTCAATTCCCAACAATAGTCTGCTTAGCAAAGATATTCTAAATTGCAAAAAACTGATTTTATTATAATACTGAACGTTTTCAATTACGTCTACTGAAACTGAACGTTTTAATATAATTGTTTTGTTTTCTACCACTTTGACCTCTCTTATCTGTGATAATACTTTGATTCTTACCTAAAATTCAAATCTAGTAAGTTAGTGTTCTTACTTTATACAGAATTGGCACTATTATTTCTGGCAATTCTCTTCACAAACTTAGAACACAGGGACATGTTGAACATGTGTGGACTCGCAAAAGGAAGTCACCTTCTCTATATGTGCAAATTAAAATCTTTTCCTCAGATAGTGGACCAATAAAAGAAGAAATTTTACAGAGAATGAAAATATCATTACTTTACAACTAAATAATACAACTAATATTAGAACTAATGACAACAACTTTACAAAGTTTGTGAACTATAGTATGTTACACCCTGTATATATACCTTATATAATTACAGTTTACTCAAAATTACATATTATTAAATTAATTGATTTCTTATTTCTTTATTAAAAAAAATCATTTTTATTTACTTATATCTTTCAAATGTTTCTATTTAATCATTTATTTCTCCTATCATATTAACCTTTTATTCATTATTTATTTATGTTCACTAACCTTGTTTTATTTAACATAAGGGATATTTACTCTACTTTTGTCTGTTTTGATCATTTTAAACTATTTCTTGTGGTATTAATTAAATTCTCTTCGCCCTTTCATATATTATGAGGTTTCATTATGCCTTTATTATTTTATTTCAGGTTCTTTTTTTCTTTTTTTTTTTTTTTTTTCTTTAACAAAAACAACCAATTTTATGGGTCAATTAATTATGCCCCATGTTTTACTCCTTTGATTAAAAAACCTCTTATGAAATGAATTCCCTTTGGATTTAAAAATATTGACTTGTAATAAATTAGTCTTTGGATTCTTGTTCAACAAATATCTCTAATAAACACTAACAAAAAAGTCACGCATAGATTTTACTTAATGCAGTTCATTAATTAATTTGTCTCAAACAAAACTTTAAAAACCTTTATTAACCTCTCAAAAAGATTAATATCAAGTAACTCTTTTGTTAATTATCTGCCCCGTTTACTTCTTCCATGTTAGGCATATCATTTGTTTATTTATTCTTACTAAATACTTCTCATTGTCATAATTTAATTCACTTGATTAAGGGAAAAAGCTGTCTCTGAAAAAGTCTGTCAACATGATAAAGCTGGGAACAGTGTCACAGGATGAAAGAAATTTGTGGAAGTCATCCAAGTTATTTAATGAAATGTATTCTTAAAATTCTGTTGAGTTAATAGAGTAATAACTTGGGGTGATGTTCTACGGGTGGATACTATTATTGAAGTTAGAAATAGTATAGCTGACTCGAATCTGAGGAGAAGTCTGGATCCTGCATTCAGAATGAAATGTTGAGTGTAGGAGAAGTTTTAAAAGATCATAGAGACCATGGTTCCTTTGAAATGGAGATAGAAAAATTAGAAATATATATATATATATATATATATATATATATATATATATATATATATATATATATATATACATACGTATACAGATGAACACAAAATAAAATCCTGTGTCCCATTCTGGCTAGAAAAGGATGTTAACCTGTAGATTAAACGTCCCGGCTGGATAAACTAAACAGATTTCCCAGGTGCTTGTATAATACACTTGCTATCTCATCTCACCAAATATTTTCTATTTCTATTTAAATAATTGATGGATGGGAGGGAGGGGGGTTCCTGAATTCTGAAAACAAGGAAGTATGAATAACACGCTTAATATTTGAATTACGAAAAAAATCATAGAACAACCATTATAGACCATCAATAGTTTAACTATATTGATTCTTTAACATTTAACGATCCGACTTACAATAACGGAAATATTTTGAATTTTCGAGTCCCCCCCCCACTTTTCCACCTCCGATTTCAGCCAATAAGAAATTTGGTCTTCAGTGTTGACTGAAACGGTTAAATATATATTGGGATAGACCAATTTAACATTTGTGAAACAAGAACGATCACCCAACGAAAATACACGTATCTCGCATAATAAAGGTCTATTGAAAACAATATTTGGTATTTAAGCTTAGAATAAAGGGGTTCATGATATAACAATTTATTGTTTATATGACATCAGTAGAAGTGTGGGGGGGGGGGGGGTGTTACTGAAGCCTGAAATCTAAAAAAAGCCCGTCCCGCAGGGGCTGCGTAAACTAAGCAGATTTCCCACGTGAAGTTTTACAATAGAGAAATCTGCCTAATAACAACTGTAGTAGTAAGTAACCTCTAAACCTAAAACATTATTTAGGGCGTAATAACCCAGTAGTTTCTCGCCCCAAAAAACAGTTAACCTAACCTCTCTAAACCTATTCACGAGGGACGAATAGTTATGGAAACGGCCGCCAGAGCTCTCGGCAGAAAGTCCGAACATAGCCACGCCTGGCGACCACTCGCAGAATACAAATGCAAATATCTCGGTTAATATTCAAGATACAGAATAAATGTATAGAACAATATTTATAGTAAATTTAATTTTCAATAAGATTTATTCTATACAATTTTTCGATCCGACGCATAATAACGGAGATATTTTGAATTTTCAAAACTCCCCCTCACTAAACCCCCACTCCCACTGGTCCGATTTCAGCCATTAACGAACTTGATCTTCCTTTTTACATAAAACGATTAAATTCCGAGTTTGGTAACGATCGAAGCAAAATTGCGACCGCTAGAGCGTTAACAGGCAAATATATATATATATATATATATATATATATATAATATATATATATATATATTATATTTATATATATATAATATAATATATATATATATAATTTTGAACGGACCTCATTTTCGTCATCTCCTGGGTAGGATCGATGGACATTTGAAGAAATTTTTTGAAACTCGCATCATGAGTACGACCTCAATAGCTGATTTCCCTTAAGGGAAATCTACTAAAAACCAAATATCTCGGTTACTATTCATGATAGAGAAAATATGTATATAACAACATTTATAGTTAATTAAATTTGCAATAGTTTTAGTTATATGCAATGAAAAAAAGTCCGTCACGCAGGGGCTGCGTAAGCTAAGCAGATTTCCCCACGTGAATCTATACAATAGAGAAATCTCTATACGAGAACCGAACAGTTAGGGCCGAAGTAGCTTTTCGCCTGAAACATTCGTTATCGGCCCACATTTAATAAAAATGCAAATATCTCGGTTAATATTGAAGATAGAGAATAAATGTATAGAACAATATTTATAGTAAATTTAATTTGCAATAAGATGGGTTCTATATAATATTTTGATCCGACGTATGGTAACGGAGATATTTCGAATTTCCAAAAAACCTCCCCTCTAAACCCCCCCTCCCACTGGTCCGATTTCAGCCGTTAACGAACTTGATCTTTCTTTTTACATAGAACAACTAAATAGCGAGTTTGGTAACGATTAAATAATAATTGCGACCGCTAGAGCGGTAACAGACAAATATATATATATATATATATATATATATATATATATATATAAATATATATATATATATATAGATAGATATATACAGTTTTGAACGGACCTCGTTTTCGTCATCTCCTGGGTAGGATCCATGGACATTTGAAGAAAAATTTCGAAAATCGCGTCATGAGTACAACCTCAATAGCTGATTTCCCTTAAGGGAAATCTGCTAAAAAAAACCCTCCCCCTGGTCCAACTTCAGCCATTAACGAACTTGTTTTTATTTTTACATTAAGCGTTAAAATATGGAATTTGGTTACGATCAAACAAAAATTGCGACCGCTAGAGCGTCAACAGAACAATATATATGGTCTGTTAAAGCTAAAGATATTTTTTGAAAATCGAGTCATGAGTACAACATCAAAAGCTGATTTCCTTTGATGGAAATTTGCTAATAAGAACAATCCTCAACAACATTCCTCTTCTTAATATTCACTCCCACCTCAATTAATATCACACAATGTATCATTTAATGTATTGTTACAGAATATGCATCTAAACACTATTTTACTTGTTTATTTCCAGTTATTTACAAGCACAACAACTTGACAAGAACGTTTTGGGGTTTCAATGCACTCTTCCCTACACACTTGATGCAAAGCAAGTGCAATAATAACTATACAGCATATATATTTAAAAAGAAAATGCAGTAAGTGTATGTATGAGTAAGTGTGTGATAAATTGAATTTAATTACTTGGAAAATAAACCAGAAAAGTACATACATTAAAAGTAAAAGTCACTTAATTGTAATATTGGCTAATTATAATGCCAGTTGAAAATATGTGCTTGTAAGGGAGAGAATATATGTTTATATAATATAATATATAATGATAAAAGTGTATATACTATTATTATATAGGATAAGTAAGTATATTGCCAGTATTAAAAAAATGTACAATAATTATTAATTATTGGCCAGGTATATAGGCAGTTAAAAATATTAAGCCTGTAGTAAGAACTGTAAGTATGTACTACATTGTACAATTAGACGAGTTACATTACTCGTGTTACTAGCACACATCTTTAAGTAAATATAAATAAATAAAAATGTATATATATATATATTTAGTTAAGAAATAATTGTTTAGAAAATTTGTAGATATAATACCCTTAGGATATGACAAGAGCGGTATTTACAATATATTCGTTGATATTATTTAAGAGTAAACCAGGGACTTGTAAACAGCATTATACAACTATAAAGGACATAATAACCTTGGTGTTGATTGTCCAAATCATATTAATCTTAATCCTAACTATACAGCATAAGTAGAGGATGCAGTGATAACTGCAATTCCTTTCTCGTATTGAGAACGAATCCTGTGAACTAGTGTTTTGCCATAAGACGGATGCCCAAAACGTTCCAACCTCTCGCCAGCCACGGCTGATATATTGAAAGTGGGCCAGTTTCTCCCTCAGCACGAGCCCTAATCTTGCGTCACCCTAACACCCCCTGTCAAAAACATTCTTTTTTTTTACTAAGGTTTATTTACTTATCTTTAGCATTTCGGGTCTTATTTCTAATTTTGTCCAATCCACATGTCAGCAAAGATACCGTATTCTTTCAGAGAATGGCCCTGAAATCATCTATTACTAAGCTATGCACGTCCGATCGAAGTAACTGTGCCATTAATGTTTGCGAAACTTGTTTAAATTTAAATCTTTCCCATAAAACGTTATTCACATTATAGCAACTGGAGGGACATGTAAATGATGCCAAAAATATATTTATCTACATTTTTCATTTACTCTTGTAATTGCTCCGTTTTTATACCACATAGGGTAAAAACTTCCTTGATAAATATATAGTGCCACTCAGAGAATACTCATAATTGGTAAACATTTTGGAATACAACAGCGAAAATGAACTGAATGATATTTTCTATTTTTTATCAAAAGCCTGGGTAAGTTAACAAACAAAGAATTTTATTATTATTCTATTTGTCGTAAATGTTAGAGAACAATTACGTTAAATTGACATTTCGGACTATTCATCTTTATTAAGGCATTAAAACAAATTTATTTAACCTATATTTACATTAAATATATTTTATTGAATTTATTATTGCAATTATTTAGATTAATATATTACATTATTTACCAATGTATATGTGGTTAATGTGTATTTTAGAAAATATTATTTATATATATATATATATTTTAAATTTGTTATATTATATTAACAATCTATTACTAACATAAATTGTGCTATACTTTTGGCTACATTTTTGTACATATAAACCAAAAAACTATTCATGTATCTATCTATAGTTGTTTAAACGTAGAAATGCTTATCATTATCATATTCTTATTGAAATCATGATTTTAAATTAATGCAATACAAATAGTAGCCTAGAGTTAGGGGGTGGTATTAATTATTAAAGGAAAATCTTAAAGAGCATTTTACGATTGTGGGAGGGAAAACGTTCCTGAGAGTTGTACGATTATGAAGGATAACGCCTTATGCAATAATGGGAGGAAACATATTTCGAGCTTTGTACAATAATAGAATGACGATGTCCTTGAGCGTTGAGGAAATTGAACTAGAGACTTCTTGAAAAAGGAAAGTAATGCTCCATTCTAGCCTTTATGATTTTGGAAGGGGAGACTTCTAAACCCATGAATATTAAATGAAGGAAAAATGTTTACAGCTGTAAGATTATATGACGAAAACTTTGTAGCCTTGAACATTTGAAGACCACAGTGCAAGATGGAATGTCATATTTTTTAGATATTAGTGGTCTGCTATTTATTTAGGTGCACTTTATGCAACTGCGAGTTATTTACAGGCTTTCTAGGCAGGGTGGGACTAAGGATTTTATTTATTGAGTTCTTCACTAAATAAACTCCTCATGCCCAGGTGGGAATCCAACCCACGACTCAAGTTTTTCCAAGTTTATTATGACCAACTCACATGGCTAACCTGAGATAGTTGACAGATTCTGAATTATAATTGTGAAATATACATATAGAAATAAAATTTTGTTAGATTAAAACCAGTGGACAATAGGCACCTGTGTTATTGATAATTATTTACACAATGTTATTATAATTAAAAGATTAATAATAAAGGTTTACTAGACATTAGTTACTGAGACTAGACTATACTCGTCTGATTATAATTGGTTAGTTGGTCAAAATTTGGATTAAAAGTTGCCCTATCAATTGAAGTTTCTGAGATATTCTAGCCTACCAACGAAAAGAAAAATATATAAACATTATCATCATTAAGAACTAAGACTTCCGTTTTACATGAAGTATTAAACAATAACTTTTGCTGGTTGTAGTAATTTCAGATTTTACCTGGCAATTGTTCCTTAAAGAGCATTTAGCCACGATTTATACGGAAACAAACATGCGGAGGAAGAGAATTTTCTTTAGAGGGGGAGAATTTCGAAAATATAGAACCAAATTATCACAAATTTAAATTTATATAAATAATGATATATACATATTTTCTCTATCATGAATATTAACCGAGATATTTGGATTTTTTAGTTTTCAGCCTTGAGTAAACCCCTCTTCTACTTACGTCATTTTAACAATAAGCTGTTATATCATGAACCGCATTATTCTAAGCTTTAATTCCAAATACTGATTTCAGGAGATACCTTTCTTATTCGAGATGTATGCAAATTCATTGAGTGATGACGTCATCAATTAATATTTTACGTTTTTATTTTGAAAATGTTTATTTGATCTATATCACACTCGATATTTAACCGTTTCGGTCAACACTTAAGATCATATTATTTATTGGCTGAAATCGGGCCCCAATATTGTTGCATGTAATGTTTCGTAACTCAAATATACGCAATATATTCGTACTTTCCTGTTTTAGCAGATTTCCCTCAAGGGAAATCAGCTATTGAGGTTGTACTCATGACGGAATTTTTGAAATTTTTCTTCAAATGTCCATCGATCCTACCTAGTAGATGACGAAAATGAAGTCCGTTCAAAACTGTATATATATATATATAATATATATATTTATATTATATAATATATATATATATATATAATATATATATATATATATATATATATCAATATATATATATAAAGAAATATATATATATATATTTGTCTGTTACCGCTCTAGCGGTCGCAATTTTTGTTTGATCGTTACCAAACTCGATATTTAGTCGTTTTATTTAAAAAGAAAGATCAAGTTCGTCAACAGCTGAAATCAGTGAGAGGGGGGGGGGTGTAGAGGGGAGGATTTTCGAAAAATCGAAATATCTCTGTTACTATATGTCGGATCGAAAAATTGTACAGAATCAATCTTATTGCAAATTACATTTACTATAAATATTGTTATATACATTTACTCTCTATCTTGAATATTAACCGAGATATTTGCATTTTTATTAAATCTGGCGGCTTACGGACGAGAGTGACTTTCCCGCCAAAAGCTAGTTCGGTCGGCCGTTTCCTTGACTGCTTGGCTCTGGTGAAATTTCTCTATTGTAAAACTTCACGTGGGAAATCTGATTAGTTTACGCAGCCCCTGCATGACGGGCTTTTTTAGTATTTAGTAAATCCTGTTTTAAGCTATTATTGAATGAAATAGAGAGCATTTGGTGAGATGAGATCACTAGCCTGTAATATCAGCACGTGGGAAGTCTGCTTAGTTTACGCAGCCTCTGCGTGACGGACATTTCCTTCATGGGTATAATGACTCAATGACTGTATAGTTGCTATGCATTTCACAGGACATATGAGAACTAATCATAGTTTAATCTAATTTTTATATTGTCACTGAAACCATATCAATTTCAACCCTTACACGGTGGATGACACGGCTAGTATATAAACAAAATTCTAACGTTTACCTTATTGTCTATTTAAATTCGGCGGGGAGAAGTTCTTATCTCATTTCAGACCATTTTAAGAACAATGGAATCAGAAAATCTTGCCTGCCTGTTGGAATTCAAAATCTTGCCTCTCTGCTCTCCCGTTTTTTCCCCCAACCCCTCAAAAAAGGTTTAGAGGATCTCTATGGACTTTTATATTTGTAAGCCAAATATTCCAAGGTACAACATAGGCTATATTAAAATTCCAATTTTCGGTGAAATCACATATTCGTTAACATATGTTCTATCGAGAAAATGTAAAGAACAAATTTTTAATAGAATAACGATTATGATCCAAGTACGTTATTTATATTTATTATTAACGCTTGCTAACGACATTATTGGACCAGTGGAAATGGGGGGGGGGTTAGAGGGAGAGAATTTCCAAAATATCTCCCTTATTATATTATATCCGAGTAGGAGAGGAACGAAATTTTTTAGAACCAATCTTATTACATAATGTGGTTATACTTTCTATGCAGTTTACACATAAAGGAGACAGACATTCTAGAGATCATGGGTGAATAAAATGTTCTCTACGTTTGTAGTACAAGTATAACGTGTGTGTCGAGAGAAGTAGCGAGTTCGATTCCCGCCTGGGCAAATAGGAATTTATTTAGTGCCGAACTCATTAAATAAAATCCTCAGTCCCACCCTGGCTATATAAGGGTGGTTACCTGTAGATAACCCCTCCCAATTAGCCATAGTAAGGTAAAGTAGACGCTAATAAATAAATAAATAACAAACTTTCTATAATTAATGTTATATGCATATTTTCGTACGTGATGACGTTATGAATTAAGATTTTTCGTTCCCCACTCGAAAATGTTTATTTGAGCTATACCATAATCGATATTTAACCGTTTAACTGAAAACTAAAGTTCATAGTCATTAATAGCTAAATTTGGAACAAGGGGATTCAAATTATTGTTATATATATATATATATATATATATATATATATATATATATATATATTACGTTATTGATTGTCAGATTGGAAAATGCTTCAGAATCAATGTTTTTATTTTTATTATTCTTTTTTTTTTTTTATACGTATTTCCTCTATATAGTAGCCCTATGTGGAGGGATTTTATTTTTCTGCACTTCCCATGCAATATGTGCATTTTGTCAAAACTTTTTACATTTTTTTATATACTAATATATATATAAATATTAAAAAACGTAAATAAGATTATGAAAATTAAACTTGACTAAATAAAACAAAAAACATTAAATAGAACAATTCAGGAATACAATTAAATAACCAATTTAAAAAATTACATAATATTAATATTATATCATCTTTTCCTCACTCAGCTTAAGAATATCATGGCTATTGCTTTTAATAAATTTAGGTGTTTTGAAAATAAAATATCGGGACTGATAGCCAGTGCGGAATAATGATATTCTACAAGATTTGTAACTGTCTTTGTATGTCTTGAGTCAGTCTACATACATAAATCAAGTGGGTGAACGACTGTTCAGTGTAACTGTCGCATTTACAAGTATTTGAGTCAGTAAGTCTGTATAAGTAAGAGTTTGTATTTCCGTGTCCAGTTAGTATTTGTGTTAGATAAAATGTATGTCAGAATCAATGCTACTAAACTATTGATGCTTTGGAATTGTTGTTCTATACATTTTTTAGGTAGCTCAAATGTTAAGCGATTTCCTTCCTTTCTTGCTTTCAACCTTCAGTAAATCCCCAATTATACTCATATGGTTTTTACTTAGAAATAGAAAATATATGTAGAGATGACATCAATAGTGTGTCAACCCAGCACGTGGGAAATCTGCTTAGTTCACACAGCTCCTTAGCGACGGACTTTTGTATATCGTGGAAGAAGAATTGATGAAAACATGTTGGAATGAGGAACATTGTGAGAAGAAGGACGCAAAAAGAAAAAACTAAAATGGAATGAGATCACATGGTTGAGCACACGAACAAACTCGTGGCTGGCAACGTGGAGGAAACCAATAAATGAAACTCTACTTGCGTCATTACGATGGATTTAATTGTAGGAGGCTACGTTTTGCGTTAGAGCAGATTTCCCTTAAGTGAAATCAGTTATCGAGGTTGTACCCATAATGCGATATTCGAATCAATTCTTTAAATATCCATCGATTCGAACAAAGACATTACGAAAATGAGGTCAATTCAAATATGATATGTGTGTCAAATATATATATATATATATATATATATATATATATATATATATATATATATATCATCCTCATATTGTTCCATGCAACACGTCATTCCGATCTTTATATTTTGACAGGCAACCATTTTTATTTCAATTTATTTACGGATATCAGCTATTATGAATCATAAATTCATGTAACTGCTATGTTTTACCTGACAGTGGGTGTAACAACTAAATGACTTGATTCTTATTGTACATGACAAAGGATAATTCTGTTATGCCATGAAACTAATGGAATGATTTGTGTACGGGAAACCATCTCTATTTCTACTTGTCAGCAACAGTAAAATGGATAAAGTGTGTGTTGCGTGTTACAGCTCTAAGGGCGTAATTTTTGTTTTATCTTTACTATACTCTATATTTAAGCATTTCATGCAAAAATGAAGAGCATGTTCGTTAACAGCTCTGTCGAGGAAAAAGGTGGCTCAGAGGTCGGAAATCGAAAATTCATAGTATCATCGTTATCATAAATCGGGTCAAAAACTTTTATGGACCACTATTTTTGCAAATTTATTTTCAATAAATGTGGTCCTATACATTTTTTTCCTTTCTCGAATGTTTTTGTTGTTGTTAATTTTGGCACTCTTAAACCCCTACTCCTAATCAGCTCATATTAATAATATGCTGATATATCATGGAAAGTCTTATTCCAAGCTTAAATGCCAAATATGGTCTACAATGAGCGTTTACTGTATGAGATAAATATGTTCGGTGTGATGTCATCAATAAAGATTATATTTTTTTGAAAGCTTAATATTTATTTGGTGGATACTATACTCATTATCTGAACGAATCATCTAAAGCTGAAGATAAAATTTGTTAATGGTTGTAATCAGAACAGGAAAAGCGGGGTTTAAAATGAAATAAGTGAAATATCTTTGTAATTTTGAGTCGGATTGTGTGTGTGTGTGTGTCTGTGTGTTATTATTAGTGGCTTCGAATAGTAGCGTAACTTATTAAAAGTATATGTGAATACCTTGTGATAATACAGTCTCTTCGAATGGGATGATTTCCATCTCAGCTCGAGGTTTTTTACCATGTTGAAAAGATGAGTGATGCACATATTTTCTATCCAAGGCCCTAAAGCGGTCTTCTAAAGCAAAGTGATATGTGGAGAGTACTTTCTCGCCAAAGGTCTTGCAGAATACTGGCAGAAAAAAGTCGTTAAGGAATCCTATGGGCCTCTTTCTCTTAGAAATGAGAGGGATGCTCGGGGTAGTAGTGTTCTAGGTAAGGGGTTGTTGCCCAAGCTCTTCTCTACCTACAAACAATACAAACCTTCTGCACTCAATGACATGACAGCCTAATGAAAATATAGTAACCACATGGGTATGGTATAGAACCTCTTGGTAGGTTAGAACTCTGTGTATTGTCCGCTGATGTGGGGCAGACTTGGAGGGAGCACTAGGTCTACATTCTACATTTCTATTGGGTATTTTTCTTTAGTTTTACGCTCCAACATGGTGTGTCTAATCACTTCTTTATTAAAACACCACCACAATTATCCCTCGTGCAGGGTAGGTACTCGGGAAAAGCATATACCTACTCCTGCCAACGGACCGCCCCCCTGGGGCTCAAAGTCACATTGTCTTCGCTAAGAGTCCAGCAGTCTATCACTGAACTATGCCTGCCTTCTTTTAAAAGAAGAAAAATACATCCTGATGCTCTTGTCTGAATATAAAGGGGTAGTTCGGAGCCCATTAAGAGTTTTCATTAAACTAAAGTAAAAAAAATGTTATTTTTTAGAAGATTTCCCTTAAGGGAAATCAGCTATTGAGGTCGTACTCATGACGCAATTTTTGAAAAATTTCTTCAAATGTCTATCGATCCTACCCAGGAGATGACGAAAACTATATCTATCTATCTATCTATCTATCTATCTATCTATATATATATATATATATATATATATATATATATATATATATATATATAATATATATATATATGTTTGTTAACACTCTAGCAGTCGCAATTTTTGTTTAATAATCACCAAACTCGGTATTTAATCATTTTGTGTAAAAAGGAAGATCAAGTTCATTAACGGCTGAAATCGGGCCAGGGGAGTTAAGAGGGTTTTCTTTCGAAAATTCGAAATATCTCCGTTACTAATACGTTGACAGCAAGGCAATGAACAAAACATGTTATATCTACCCCTAGTATGAGCAAAATAATTTTCTTAAAGTAACTAGACACCATCTATATAAATATATATATCAAAGTTTTTAGCAGATTTCCCTTAAGGGAAATCAGCTATTGAGGTCGTACTCATGACGCGACTTTCGAAAAATTTCTTCAAATGTCCATCGATCCTACCCAGGAGATGACGAAAATGAGGTCCGTTCAAAACTATATATATATATATATATATATATATATATATATATATATATATATATATAAAATATATATATATATATATATATATATATATGTTTGTTAACACTCTAGCGGTCGCAATGATTGTTTAATCGTCACCAAACTCGGTATTTAAGCGTTTTATGTAAAAAGGAAGATCAAGTTCGTTAACGGCTGAAATCGGACCAGTGGGAGGGGGGTTTAGAGGCGGGGATTTTCAAAATTTCGAAATATCTCCGTTATTATGCATCGGATCGAAAACTTGTATAGAACCAATCTTATTTCAAATTGAATTTACTATAAATATTGTTATATACATTTATTCTGTATCTTGAGTATTAACCGAGACATTTGCATTTTTAATAAGTGTAACGGACGTGCTATGGTTCCCGCCGAAAGTTAGTTCGGCCGTTTCCGTAACTGATCGGCACTCGTATGGTGATTTCTCTATTGTATAACTTTACGTGGGAAATCTGCTTAGTTTACGTAGCCCCTGCGTGACGGACTTTTATTATCTTATATGAATATATTCAAGAAGGATTACAATTTATTGTATCCGACTTTATTTCTATTTGCAACAATATACAAAAGTGATGTGTTGATTGACTTGAAATGGGAAAGACAACTGGCTATACCCATAATCCTATGTGCATATATCAGTTTTATTTGAAGTGATTTTTTCACTTGTATAAATGATTGACTTCCTGAATTTCATTATACAAGAAGGTTCCGCAGCTACATACGCATTAATATTCTTAGGGGTTTGGTTTTGGGAGAGTATAGGTTAAAAAAAAAGTGAAATCATTTTTGCTCAAAACACAGGCCAGATACTGTGAGAAAACAGTGTCACGTCATTTAGAACAAAACACGAGGTGATAACCAGCCTGTTCACAAATAAATGTTATTTTACATTTAGTTGAGGCTTATTAAATTTGAAAGATTTCTAAAAGTTAGGAAATCCCCTGTCCTATAAGAAACTCAGGTAAAACTTATTGGGTAATCAATAACGTCTAGAAAATTACAACTTGCATGTTTTTTAGCTACTTGAAGGTTTTCATTAAGAGGATTTATCAATGAGAAATAATAGTTATATAAAACCAGGTAAAGAAAATGTTACCTTCTTTAGCTCTATCCATGCCAAATTCATATCATTAAATAGTTGTTTAGCTATATTCTGGCAAAATATAAAAAAGAAGAAATAAAAGTGTGTGTGTATATTACGTTAAAGACATTCGTGTTTAATTATACCAAATTTCGAATAGACTTCTATTTTCGTTGCATTTGAAATTTTCCTTAAATTTCAAACTTAATTTTAAACACGCCGTATTATAATTATCTTGCATAATCTCAATTCCCGACTTCTGCTCCTGCCCGTTTCTAAATTGTTCAATGTTCCAGAATAAATCCAGCTGGTTCTCGAGCTTTACTGATTTAGATCAGATCGATATAAACTTTAGACACGGTCGCCGGGTCTAAATTAAAGGCGAATAGGTCGAGGAGGTGACTAAGAGGGTAAGAGTGGTGGGGAAGGAAATGGATCTTTCAAGAATTGGTCTAGAAATGGTGTAAGGGCAAGAGGCAAGGTCGAAACCACCTCCCCTGCATGGAATTCGTGCAACTACCACTTATTTCCTGAGTTTGTCTATATCCTTGCGGAATCGTATTATGTGCATTCTTTCTATAGACTTACCGCTGGCCCCAAATAAATAAATAAATATATATATATATATATATATATATATATATATATATACAAACACACAGTCACACATACACACACACACACACACACACACACACACACACACACATATATATATATATATATATATATATATATATATATATATATAAAATTGTAACCTCTGTCTGTACATTGATTTTTTTCGCGAAATTTCACGATAACTTTTCGTTTCACATGTCATAGACACCATAACTGCATTTTGTTTCTTTCGTGTATGTTTGTTTGTTTGTTACCTTTTCACGCATAAACGGCTGAACCGAATTTTATGATATTTTATCATTTTATGGTATGTATATTACTACTAGCCCAACTTAGACTTTAGGCTATATTAATATTCTCTAAGACAAACAGGAGTGGGGGTTATAAGGGAGGCCTGAAATAAAAAATAGCGATATTTCGTTTTCTATTGCTTTTTCAGCAAAAATGCATATAACAAAAGTTGTTTATTTTGTAATTTAGAGTAACGTTTGTTATATGCACTTTTGCCGTATACGGAAGTATAAATGAGTTATACGCTAAAAACTATAGAGGGAGTCCATAATTTTATTTGGCACAAAAGACTCAACCGAACTAAACCAAACTCGGTATGTGAATTAGTACTAACGCCTTCCTTATAACAAAGCATACTAACATTTCTAGGGACGGGCAGGAGTGGGGGTTATAAGGGAGGCCTGAAATTTAAGGGAGGCCTGAAATTAAAAATAGTGATATTTCGTTTCCTATTGGATTTTCGGCAAATATGAACATAACAAAAGTTGTTTATTTTGTTATTTAGAGTAACTTTTGTAATACACACTTTTTTCGTATACCGAATTATAAACGAGATATACGCTAAAACCTATAGTGGAAGTGAACAATTTGATTTGGGACAAAAGACCCAACCGAACTAAACCATACTCGGTATGTGAATTAGCACTAACGCTTTCCTTATAATAAACTATACTAACATTTCTAGGGATGGGGAGGAGTGGGGGTTATAAGGGAGGCCTGAAATTAAATATAGTGATATTTCGTTTCCTATTGCTTTTTCTGCAAATATGCACATGACAAAAGTTGTTCATGTTGTTATTTAGAGTAACAACAAAAGTTGTTTATTTTGTTATTTAGAGTAACGTTTGTTATATAAGTTTTTTGCGTATACCGATTTATAAACGAGATATACGCTAAAACCTATAGCGGAAGTGAACAATTTAATTTGACACAAAAGACTCAACCGAACTAAACCAAACTCGCTATGTGAATTAATACTAACGATTTCCTTATAATAAGCCATACTACATTTCTAGAGACTGGCAGGAGTGGGGGTTATAAGGGAGGCCTGAAATTAAAAATAGCCATATTTAGTTACCTATTGGTTTTTCAGCAAATATGCACATAACAAAAGTTGTTTATTTTCTTATTTAAAGTAACATTTGTTATATGCACTTTTGCCGTATACGGAAGTACGGTATAACGAGTTATACGCTAAAAATTATAGCGGGAGTCAACAATTTTATTTGGCACAAAAGAATCATCCGAACTAAATAAAACTCGGTACGTGTATTAGGAATAACGCCTTCATTATAACAAGCCACACCATCATTTCTAGGGACGGGCAGGAGTGGGGGTCGTAAGGGATGCCTGAATTTAAAAATAGCAGTATTTCGTTTTCTATTCGTTTTTCGGCAAATACGAAAATAAAAAAAGTGGTTTACTTTGATATTTAGATTAACTTTTGTTTTATACATTTCTCCTGGAACAATGTGTGGAGAAAGTAATTTGCGTAGAAATATTATATTATAGAAAAATTAATTCAATCTATGTTAATATTTTGTCCTTAATAACTGAAATCTCTGCATAATGCACAGGAAACGGGAAATATGACCATTTGGAGGACAGCGAAGACTTACATAAAAAATTAATTTTCTTATTAACAAATGACAACAACGGGTATAACCCTAAACACTGGGACGGGTAAAGGTTAAAATATTGTGCAAAGTAAAGCATTGCCAAAAAAATACCATCACCATTCAGCCTCAAATCAAATCCCGGGCGAAGCCGGGTATCTGAGCTAGTATATATATATATTATTGTTATGAATAAGATCAAAAGTGCTTTCGAATGTTCTAGTTTTTCTTACTTAACTTTTCATCCTTTTTTTGAATATTGATGTATTGACACACACACGCGCGCGCACACGCACACACACACACACACACACACACACACACACACACACACTATCCATTTTACTGTACAACACTGACAACTTGAGAAGTAGAAATAGAAATGGTTTCTTGTGTAAATATAAAGATTGGATTGTCCTATGGACAAATCATTCCATTAGTTTCATCGCATAAAAGATTATCCTTTGTCATGTACAATAAGTATCAAGTCATTCAGTTGTTACACCCAATGTCAGGTAAAACATAGCAGTTAGATGAATTAATGTGTCAAAATAGCTTATATCTGTAAATAAATTGAAATACAAATGGTTGCTTGTCAATGTAAAGATCGGAATGACGTGCTGCATGGAACATGATGAGGATGACATATATATATATATATATATATATATATATATATATATATATATATATATATATTATTGGTCTATGAGTAAGATCTAATGCGCTCTCGAATGTTGTAGTTTTTCTTACTTAACTTTTCATGGTTTTTTTTTAATATTGATGTATTTTATAAATGGAAGAGATAATGTTTGTCTTCCAAAACGCTATGAAGCAGGAAATATCTTTTTACTCATTTAATTTGCTGCAAATTTAACATAAAAGAAATATTATATATGCAAAACTCTTCTGGAATTTGTGACGAATGGATAGTGCATTACATTACAAATTCTCAATAACTGGAAAAATTAGGGGCTCAGGTTAGGTGACCTTTATCTCACATGGTAAACCTAGAGTGGCGAGTTCGATTCTCGCCTGGGTAAAGGAAATCATTTAGTGACGAAATTCATCAAATAACATCCTAAATCCCACCCTGGCTAGAAAAGGGTGGTAACCTGTGGATAGCCCGTCTTAATTAGCCTTAGTTGCAAAAAGTGGACGTTAATAAATAATAATAATAGCAATAACTGGAAAACATGAAGGAATCAAAATACTTGTGGTGGAGTATATTTATCATGTTATTCACACAAACGATTAGAGATTGGAACAATGAAAATATACTAATTTGTCTTATTCTGACAACGTATGTGCGTCATTTCTGTAAATAGTGTCGATGGAACAAAGGGGAATTCATTTATGAGCATGGTGGAAGGTCATGAAAAACACTGTATTTCAGATAGAAATTACTGCGCTTGCACTATATTTGGTTCCGCTGCTTCAGGCTGTTGGATACGGCGTAATTGCTACTGTATGTACTAATACCTGTTGCCATTGTTGGATAGAATAATGGCCGTCCATTACCTCTCAAGATCATCGTTCAATTACGACCTATTAGCGAAGGATCTCCAATTCCAGCGCTTGGGAAGATATTTGAAGGAGATAGAGGCCTGTAAGGTTTTACATGGTGAACAACACTTCCTAGCACAATAGCGCGTAAATTGTAGGAAGGATAGATGGCGAAGATCTTAGTAACTAATTTTCGAGAACGACTGCAACAGGAACTCCCACTGCTTCTTTTCTCTTAAGACAGGAAAATGGATAAAGCCAACAAATTCATGTTCCAAGTTAATCTATATCCTGTCATCCTATTACCATTACCCTGTAACGGGAAGCCAATGTTACATTATGTTCTCATCTTTGTATGAATTCAGAAACGTTTGCAACTCTGTTTCTCTAACAGAGAAATAGGCAAAAATCTAATTTAATAGTTTTTCTTCATTTGAAGAGAAGAAGTAAGGAAGACCAATAAAAATATGACTTAAGTTAAAGAATATCTCAGAAAAACCTTTAGGTGATTTATTACTTAATAGATTTCATTCATTCCAACTAAACAAGATGAATCATAGAGCTGAATATTATATTATTATTTATTAACCACTTTTTGCTACTAGGGCTAATTGGGACGGGTTATCTACAGGTTACCACTCTTTTCTAGCCAGGGTGGGACTTGGGATGTTATTTAATGAATTCCGTCATTAAATAATTTCCTTTGCCCAGGCGAGAATCGAACTCGCCACTCTAGGTTTACCATGTGAGATTAAGGTCAACGCTTTAACTCGCATGGCTAACCTGAGCCCCCTGAATATTATATGTAAATAATATTTTTCCGCGAAATGATTTGGCTACTAGGTAAAGAAACAAAAAGTCCGTCACGCAGGGGCTGCGTAAACTAAGCAGATTTCCATCGTGGTTTTACAATAGACAAATATCACGAGAGTCGAGCAGTTAAGGAAACGGCAAAACTAGCTTTTGGCGGGAAAGTCACCCATCCGTTAGCCGCCCAGATTTAATAAAAATGCAAATATCTCGGTTAATATTCAAGATAGAGAATAAATGTATATAACAATATTTATAGTAAATTTAATTTGCAATAAGATTGATTCTGTACAATTTTTCGATCCGACGTATGGTAACGGAGATATTTCGAAAATCCTCCCCTCTAACCCCCCCCCCCTCCCACTGGTCCGATCTCAGCAGTTAACGAACGTGATCTTTCTTTTTACATAAAACGACTAAATATCGAATTTGGTAACGATCAAACAAAAATTGCGACCGCTAGAGCGGTAACAGACAAATATACGTTATATATATACAGTTTTAAACGGACCTCATTTTCGCCATCTACTAGTTAGGATCGATGGACATTCGAAGAAAAATGTCAAAAATTCCGTCATGAGTACAACCTCAATAGCTGATTTCCCTTAAGGGAAATCTGCTAAAAGTGACCAGCTTCCTCATAAAAAAATGGTTAACACGTGTGATTTCGAAACTAACGATCCATAATCAGTGTAGATCACTGATGATGAAGAGGTAACCTCGGTAGCCCTTTGTTCTCATATATGCATTTTAATGAAGAGACTCTCCACTACTCAACTCATTTCAAAAAGAAAATGTTTTATTTCGGACATTAATTAGAAAACCAGTAGAAGCTCCTTGGAAAGTGGCTTGGAAGATTACCAAAGATATCGCGAATTACATGAGAATAATTAAGTAGTGAGTAGAGAGTTCTCCCGTTTTGGGGGAGTAAACGTTTTCAATTCGAACATTATTTAGGTATATGAGATGAGTTGTTGACGGTGGACAATATAAATAGAAAAATGCATTAACATAGAAGGAGGAATTAAAACAAAAAAGTTTTTAACAACCATAGGCCTCTTTGAAGAACCGAAATCTTTCCGAGGAAAAAAAGGCCACTGATTTTCAAAAAGGGAATTTAACTCATGCTCATTTCTGCCCCTGAATCGTAAATTCTTACAATGGAAAACAAGACAGCGTTTTTTTTTAGCAGATTTCCCCCAAGGGAAATCAGCTATTGAGGTCGTACTCATGACGCAATTTTCAAAACTTTTCTTCAAATGTCTATTGATCCTACCTAGGAGATGACGAAAATGAGGTCCGTTTAAATTGATATATATATATATATATATATATATTTGTCTGTCAACCCTCTAGCGGTCACAATTTTTGTTTGATCGTTACCAAGCTCGATATTTAAACGTTTTATATAAAAAGAGAGGTAAAGTTCGTTAATGGCTGAAATCGGACCAGTGGGAGGGGAGGTCTAAAGGGGGGGATTTTTGAAATATCTCCGTTACTATAAGTCGGATCGAAAAATTGTATAGAACCAATCTTATTGCAAATTAAATTTACTATTAATATTGTTATATACATTTATTCTCTATCTTGAATATTAAACAAGATATTTGCATTCATATTATGTATGTTCACGTAACGAACGGAGAAGAGATCGACTAACTTGGGGCGGAGTCCTGGGTTCCCGGCAGAAGCTAGTTCGACCGTTTCCGTAACTGTTTGGCTCTCGTGAAATTTCAATGTTATAAAACTATACGTGGGAAATCTGCTTACTTTACGCAGCCCTTGCGTGACGGACTTTTTAAACATGTATTTCGGTGGGAAGATATATTATGGTGGACACTGCAGTTTTTCTGTCATTTTCAAGTAAACAAAATAAAACTTTACGCTTTATATAAGTGGCTCCTCATATTCTATTGTACAAACGTAACATCAATTTCATTGAATGGAAGACTTAAAAATTCTTAATACATTAGTGATGGGCAGGTCCCGTCCCCCTATTACAATAAGATGTTGATGAAGAACGAACTTTGTTGGGGAAGTACGGTAGAAGATTGGGGACTCTACACAGTAAGATCACTTATTCAATTTTCCCCATATGCTTTATGATTAAGCCAGGGGACTAATTTATTAAATAAATTTGGTAACTAAATGTTACATGAAGAGGCTACAACAGAGAAGTAAGTTCTGGTGCACCAACGCCATGCTAAGTAGCAGCTAGTCATTACAACAGTTATAACATTTGTCATTGCTGGGAAGATAAAACATAATTGTTCTAACCATGGTGAGATTTCATCTGTATAAAATAGTAAAATAAAGAACAATTATAGAAAATTAAAGTTTTTTTTAAAAATTGAAGAAAATTAAAAGAAGCTACGAAAAATAATGTGTTCTAAATTCACAAATGTACGTAGTAGGAAACCACCATATTTGCTTAGATAATGAATAAAACATTTTATATAAAATATTATTGAGGTAATTGTTGATTCAGAAAAGAATCTATTTTTTGGCATTAATGAAGTAAAAGTATTAAATAAAGAAAATATACAAATTGTTTGAAACAAAGGAAATGTGGTTAATAAAAAACAAAAATATCATTAGTTGTATTGTTAGCCGTTGGTTGTAGCAAGCTAGTAAAGGATTGCTGAGTGTTGGGTAATTAATAGTTTCTTAATTCTTCATATACAGAATTGCATTACGAGTGCTTACAGTTTCGGGCACCATCGGTTCCCTTCTTCAGAGCTGAACAATGAACAAACAAAAGAAGTAAACAAATTTGTGAACAATTGTGGGGAGGGGGGGGGGCAAAAAAAACATAATATTCTCTGTTTTTTCCCCACAATGGTTCACAAATTTGTTTACTTCTTTTGTTTGTTCATTGTTCAGTTTTGAAGAAGGTAACCAATGGTGCCCGAAACTGTAAGAACTCCTAATACAATTCTGCATATGAAGAATTAAGAAAAAACTTTCTGTATTAAAAACTTTCCACCAAAACGAGTCACTACAACGACTTAAAAGATCTTAATGTTTTCAAGGCCATGTTGAGAAAGGATTTATGGCTTCACGAAGGTCACTTCTTATTTTTCAGCATCAAACTTAAACTTACAGCACTTCTTGAAGCGTTTAGCAATCTGTACAAGTCAATGAATATGTTTCGTAAATCAGCATCATTCTTATTTGAGCTTTCCCATATCTAGGGGGGAAACCACTATGATAATTTCCCAGGAATCTTCCCTTCCTCTTCACTAATCTCGGGCATAGATAGCTATTTAACTGAGTTAAGAGAAGTGGCGTGGTTCTCATTTCACCCTTATTTTAAATTTTACGGATAGGACTACAACAGATGCCTCTCCAATCTGTAGATTTGTTTCTTCAAATCAAATATCCACTATAATTTGATGACCACTTATCTGATTCCTGTCCCTACATGTGTCGTGAGTATCGCTATGCTCAGGGGCTTATTTGTTTAAAGGGGTGATTACATTTACTGCATATGTATCCGGTGAAAAAGTTAACCAATGGTGCCCGAAACTGTAAGCACTCCTAATACAATTCTGTATATGTGTAAAAAAAAAACAAAAATATATAAACTGGACAGAATAGTAGCCTCTGTATTAACTTCTTGCACAAGCAATAATCTTCTTGTTTTTGGTTTGTGATTTAAGCAAAGCGATTTAATTTGTCCTTCTAATCCACGAGTTTTGCGTAATGTTTGTTTGTTAGAAAACACGTGGGTAAGTAAATTGTTACCTATATTGATTAAATATAATTGGCAGAATAGTTGTGCAAGATGAATAGCTTTAAAGTGACCTTGGCCGTGGGATGATGCATGAAGATAATAAGACGCCCATTGTCTCCCACTCCTTCACTCAATTTTTACTAGAACCAAATAGAAAATAAGAAAATCACTAGTCATTATTCCGGCTAATCTACTCCTTAAGTATTCCATCAGTGTTGTTTTTTCTTTTTTTCTATTTTAGAATTCTGCTCTATTCTTCAAAGAACCATTAAATCAATGCCATCTGATATGGTCTGATGGCTAAAACTGATTTTTAAGCTCCAACATTACTATTTTTTTTTTAATGTTGATCTATAATACTTTGATAAATGAAATTTTATAATAACATATGACTTGGAAAAATCGTAATTACTTAGGCCGAATTTACTTTAGACTACACGATTATTTTCTAAGACTTTTCCTTTTCTTTCTATTGGATTTATGTTAACTATTTTGTGTAGAATTTGTTTAAAGCTACGGTATTAGTAATAATCGAAATAGTACATTTATAAATTAAAAGGAGTTCGAATAGGTCCAAATTTTGTTATCTATTGATGCTACTTAAGATTCAAAAATAATAGTCGGTTAGCTTTAATCCAATGATAATTATAACCGAATTATTCCTGAATATTAGGATAGCCCTGTTGTGTTACAACAAGTTTTCTAACCCACAAATAATACACCTCTTGGTACTTATCGATTATCGGGGGGCCACCCATTTAAAGACGATTATTAAATCACATTAAAAGAAAAAAATCCTTTATTATATAAAATTACACTTCTGGAATTTATTTGAGCAAAGAAATGTATGACAAAATTTAATTATAAATTAGAGTTAGGCCAAAACTGGATGAGGGCGGAGTAGCAGCATAAAGCGGTTGTTCCCGTCGGCCACATGAACTCTGCAAGGTAGCTGTCAAAGTGATCAAATAATAAACGATCACCAAGTGGTATTAATAATCATCAAGTGGTGTTAATAAACGATCACTCATTTTCTGACGAGGAAAGAAACAGAATAACTAAGATAACCTAGTCATGTATGAACCACCATATACACCATCACAATATAATAGCGATACGCGGTTTTGAACCAGTGAATATTTTATATGTAAGTAATGTGTGGCCTCTCGTTAACCATTTTGTCATATATAAATTCTAGAAGTGTTATTTTAAATAATAAAGAGATTTTTTTTTAATTATGATTTGAAACTTTCTATAATCGATAAGTACCCACTTCTTCCTTACTCCTGAAAGATTATTAGCAGATTCTAGCCCTTCTAACCATTTAAAATAAATCATTTAGCTTTACTCAGTCACCTATAAGTTATGAAAAGCAATCACATCACTCTGGCGAGCATTATAGTGGCATGATTTTCATTATTTTAAATCAACTGACTAGTGACATAAGGATTCATGTATTTCTTTCGAGGATGAAATGAACGTGGTGTCTCATGATGTGCTATATTACTGGCTAAAAGTTTAAAACTTTCCACCAAAACGAGTCACTACAACGACTTAAAAGATCTTAATGTTTTCGCGGCCATGTTGGGAAAGGATTTATGGCTTCACAAAAGTCACTTCTTATTTTTGAGAACCAAACTTGAAACTAACAGCAGTTTTTGTTGCGTTTACCAATCTGTACATGTCGGAAGGCAAGGAAGATGTTTCGCAAATCAACATCATTCTTATTTGAGCCTTCCAATATCTAGGGCGGAAACCACTATGATAATTTTCCAGGAATCTTCCCTTCCTCTTCACTAATCTCGGGCATAGATAGCAATTTAATTTGAGTTGAGAGAAGAGTCATGGTTCTAATTTCACCCTTATTTTAAATTTTATGAATAGGCACAATAGAAGCCTCTCCAATCGGCAGATTTGTTTCTTCAAATCAAATATCCAGTATAATTTGATGGCCATTTCTCTGATTCCCGTCCCTACATGTGTCAGGGATATCGCTATGCGCAGGGGCTTATTATTTGTTTAAAGGGGTGATTACTTTTACCTCACATGTATCGGGTGTAATAACTTCCTCAATATTATCGGATATTCTCTAATTACCTCCCAACATTTGTCATGAACATATGGTTTTCTTATTTTTATTTATTTCTGTCTTAGAATGGTTTCCTTTTAAGGCTACAAAGGAATACTTTATTATGTATAATGTTTTCTCCACTAAAGTTAGAAGCTTCTTTTGGTTAGCTAGTACCACGAACTAAGGTCAAGGCTGCCATAGAACTCCGTGCATTTACTCTGATAACCATTTAGATATAATGATTTTCTTAAAGTAATTTAGTGTGGTTGAATAGTTGATAATACACTAAGTTGGTGATACTCGATGGTTGTCCACAAGTGGATATAATATTTATGGAAGAGTGGAATTATGGTTGAGTGGATGAAATATTTTATTTTTACAAGAGATTTATCAAAATAGCCGAACCCCCCTTATATTACTCTCGGACAACGATCTACACAAACACAATTGTATGTTTTAAGAAAAATATAAATAATTAGAAATATTCGTGTAATCATATTGATACATCAACTTGGAGATATCAATGGCCTGAACAGACTAGGAGCTAAAAAACAGTTCACAGCGTGTGAAAAAATTGTACGAAAGCAATTTGTCTCCTTATTGAAATCTCCTGCAATGATCAATGAAATTTCTAAGTATAGCAATTATGGCCAAACGGTGCCAAGCAGATTTCATCTTTACAAGATGCGTGAATGAATTGGAACAAAATGTGGCATTCATTTCCATGAATAGAGCAATTTACAGCAATTTCACACAAATTGCAAGTACTCGGCTTGTAGGTCTTGAAATAACCTTCGGACATGCCCCATGCTTTGTCATGTTTTCAATTAAAGCGTTGCCGATTTCTTCATTCAGTTTATATTGTGTTTGATTATTCATGGTAAATTTTTTACTTTAAAATACATTAAGTATGATTCACACATATTTTTACTATATCTTATAAGGGTTTTATCACGCTTGGATATGGTAGTTTATTTCTGATTAAATCTTTAGTTGGATTTACTCATTATGTGCACCTGATCTGATCTTCTTACGGTGATGGGCTTATTTAGTGACATACGGGTATATTGTCAACTGTTATGTAGTTATTTCTTCGAATAAACCATAAGTAACAGCATATTTGTAATTAAATGAAACATTGTCAAGACAATGAATCCTTTTTTGAACCAAATGACATTTTATTTGGCTTAACGAAACATGTTTTCAACCAAATGAAATCTGTTTTCATAAAAAAAAAAAAAAACAAAAAAAAAACTAAATTATATCTAATTCTTCCAAATATTTGTATCTTTAAAAATTACGAATGTTCCAGGACATAATTTGAAATAAATAATTTCAAAATGTGAATGAAATAATTTTAAATGAAGTGCAGGAAAAATATTTTGTTTATTTAATTTAACATGGGTACGTGGAAGTCATGTGACGTCCACATCAGATTTTCATTAATCATTAAAATGGACTGACCGGACGTAACTCTGAATGTGTGAGCTAATCTTGTTTGTGCCCAGAATATCATAAAATAACAGCAGCTGTGCTATGCCTGGGAAAAGTGCCAGTTCCAACTTAACAGTCAGATTTAGTAGAAAAAAATAAAATATATTTAAATTAGTTGAAGTAATTGTCTCCTCTACTCTAGCTTTATCATACATCCAACTTAGTGCCATAATCTACTATTAATATTTCAGAATTACTTACTCTGTCAAGTTTATTTCTGCTACGTCTACCTTTTCTTTGGCCATGTCCAAAAAAATTCCGCAGGGGCAGCAGATTTCCCACGTGCTGGTATGGCACATTACTTAGGTTTTCTTACAATATATTTTCTATTTCTAAATAAAAATCCGATTCGTAGATGTGAGGGTTTACTGAAGGTTGAGTAAGAGATAGTACGAATAACTAGCTTAACATTTTAGTTATGAAATAATGTATAGGATAACAATTATTGGGTATCAATAGTTTAAGAAGACTGGTTCTATAACAAACACGCTCACACTCACACACACACACACATGTATATATTTAGTTTTGAAAGGACCTCATTATTGACATCTCCTAGGCTGGATCGATGGACATTTGAAGACTTACTAGAAAATCGCGTCATGAGTACAATCTGAATAGCTGATTTCCCTTAAGAGAAACTGCTAAAAATGCTCTGTAGACACATTCGAATATTATAGGCCTTGCGAGCGCACAGACTAGTACAAACCCAACTCATTTTTCCCTTGGGCAGCTTAACAGAACTAAGGACAGTACTTGTTAAAATGTCCATCTTTCAAATTGAAAGCTTGCGTAAACCTGAAATGGTTAGGTATCCAAATAGGCCCGTTCCTATTACTGTGAATTCGTGTGTGTGACGTTTGCTTTTTCCTTCGATTTCTCATCCAAAATCGATCGACAGTAATGACATTCTGTCTTGAAATGGATTTTTCGGTTATGGAACTCTTCTGGAACTCTTCAATTGTAGTCGTGAAAGTAGAGGCAAAATAACAAGCTGTTTGATTGTTCGAAGCCAATCAGACCATTCTGACTCATCACACTCTCTTCTTCTTGGTTGTTAAATTCATTTAATGTACATATGCATTTTTAATATCAATAAGTAGCATATTAAAAACAATAATAAGCCTGAATTATTAGGAATGATGATGTGTATATGGGCACTCGACGAGAGGAGATATACTTTTCAGTCCATTTATTTCATTTAGTATCTGTTTCTTGTAACTTGAGTTAAAAGTAATTCTAAACTAGTCAGCAATCACTAATATTGTAGTTTTTCTTGTCTATTATACTTACGTACAGACGCCAGGTCGCTCTAATAAATATGAGTCTAGGGACGGTCAAAACAGATTATCCGTTGAAATTTTCGTGATTACAATACTTCATTTACTTCGTGCAACAAAATAAAATAGATTTCTTAATTTAACAAATCATATCATTATTCACAAGATACCAGATTATTATTATACCAGATGTTATGAACAAATTTGTTCCTAATTTGTTATGATTATATTTGAACCTTCACTGGAAGAAATGATTTATCATAAGAATGAAACAAAAATATATTTTGGATGGTCCAAGTTACGTTCTCATTTAAAATTGCTTCAGACTTGATTAATCGAAATAATTAGATAAATTTCGATACCAAATGCTTACCCCACTCAGGAAATCAGTTAAACCTTGTGGAGTAATGTAATTCCACTAGGAGGGCTGCATTTGCTAACCAAAATAAGCAGTATTGCTTCAGATTAAATCGTTTCTATTTCAGTTAAGTTCTACTCTATGGAATGATTTGTGCACAAAATCTCCAGATTTTACTAAAAAAGCAATTTCGCACATTTCGTTTAACCTATTTTTCTACCACTTATAAAAAACATAAATCTCTCAAAGAATGTTTAGATGGGATTAAACATCTTCTTAAAGGAAATTCTGTAATTATTAGCAATAAACTATTGGCAGAAGATCTCTTTACTAAAAACAAAAAAAAAATCGATGTATTTTAATTGATGATTAATCTGCCTAAGGATTTATTTGTGCTAGGTAAACATTTATTCCTAACAAATATTTTACGAATTTGTGAATTTTTCACAAATATAGTTACGTAGGGGAGGCGATGGGAGGTTATCATCCTCACACTAGGATAACTGTAGTTATATCTAACCTAGAGTACAGGACGCCATCTTCCATACTATTAAATTCAGTAAAAATACATTATAAATGTTTGCAAGCTAAAATAAATTATTAAATATATAATTTATTACCGGAGTATGAAAATTCATATATAACATGACGGTTTTGGAGTCACAGTAAAAGAAACAAATTATTTTTGGATCAATATGGTATTAATGTTACATTAGCTGTGGGGATTCCAACCAACTATCTCCATTAGAGGTGGAGATTGAGATGAGTATAAACATGTCTTATTCTATATATATATATATATATATATATATATATATATATATATATATATATATATATATATATATATATATATACCATTTTGGAATTTTGGTGCTCTGTTTTGGTGCTCTTGTTCCTATTAATAACTCAATAAAACCTTTTGAACGTTGTATTGTTCAAGTGTGTAGCAATAAGTTTCCATTCCCCCATAAATTTAGTATTATAGAATCACACATGTTATTTCATTAATTATAATAATTACAATAATTTATAATATTTTTCATTTTTTATTCCTGTCTCATCCATCCTCCCTTTCTTCTTTTTTTTTTAACTTTCTAACACTTCCCAGCCTACAATCTCCAGCGGATGACAATGGAAGGCCAGACAATGTATGATGAACCATCTTTAAATAAAATATTGTTGTTGCCATTACCAGTTGATAGCCGTTAAGTCACGGAAGTCTAGCTAATGGAGGTACAGGCTATTTTCCAGGGTTTGCTACTTTTTGTATGCCATCCCCGCGACTGCATTTATTTTGACAGCATTCATTTTCACTTAATGAAAATTAGCTATTACAGAAATCAGCTATTACGGTAGTACTCATGACGAGATTATTATATAAATTTCTTCAAATGTCCATCGATCCTGCAGTGGAGATGAAAAACTTGAGCACCACTCAAAACAATAGAAATATTTGTCTGTTAGCGCTTTACCGGTTGCAATGCTTGATAGTTGTGTTACTAAACTTCTTTTTTTTTTAACTTTCTAACACTTCCCTGCCTCTAATCTCCAGCGGATGACAATGGAAGGTCAGACAATGTATGATGAACCATCTTTATATAAAATATTGTTGTTGCCATTACCAGTTGATAGCAGTTAAGTAATAAACGACACGAAAGTCTAGCTAATAGAGGTACAGGTTATTTTCCAGGGTTTGCTACTTTTTTTATGCCTTCCCCGCGAATAATTTGAAATAGGGTAGGGAGAATACGTGGTCATCGAGTTCTGGGATACTAAGCGGTCACTAAGTGATGAATGAGTTGACACTTTACATTTTCACTCTATATTGGTTGCCAACTTCGTGTATTTTATTTATTTTCAGATTTTCTGCCTAATGTGCTAATATAATCGTTCACATTAAATAATTACTAGTAGTATAATTATAAGACTATAATTCTGTTTCACGTGGGGCTCTTACTACGATGAGAATCAACAAATCGCTTGTACATGCTGGGAGAAAATAGCATTGTGGATACAAAGGTCTTTGGCTCATTAAGAAAGCAGTCACACCACAAGAAAAAGATCAAGGTTTTAATTTTGGTTGGAACATTGATGAATTTTGATTTGTTGTCCAAATTTATGGCTACATAGCTGGACTGAATTCAGGCCTGCCTATACCAGCTTTTAAAAGAGGGAGTGTGGCATATGACACTAACTATAGACGTGAATGGTTTTCAATGGACCATTAGTACCAAAGAGATCATGAAGGAAAAAGTTATGTAAGTACTCATTTTTGCTATTCTACTCTGTTACATTGATCTCAAAACTATAATTAGACCATATTTAGTCGAACAGTGCCTGTGCACACTGGTCACCTACTATAGCTATTGCGAGAGTCGTCTAGATTGGAAATCAAATCCTTGGATTGATATTGAGAACTGAGCAGTGGCTTCAAAAGGAGTTGCGTAGAAGGAGAGCATTTGACTGGCCAGTATGAAATTGGCCTTATCGAATGGCTCCTTTGAGAAAGGGAAGAGATAGAGCCAGGAAACGATCCTATATGGGTGGAAGAAGGGAGGAGCCGGTGGGTGAAAGGACCTCGGAGCCTGTGTAGCAACAGCTGATAACACAGGCAGTCATGGGTAATTGCTCTGTGCCAACATCGGTCACTGCCACTGTTGGCAACCTTTGACCCGCAAACCCGTCTTCCTACTTACCACGCCTTATCTGCCAGTTTATTGCCACCAATGTGACCAAATTGTAAATCATATTTTCTGTTAACGCTTAAGCAGTCGCAATGTATGTTTGATAGTTACTAAACTAGATATTTAAATGTTTTATAATGTCTTACTCTATATATATATATATATACACCATTTTGGAATTTTGGTACTCCGTTTTGGTGCTCTTGTTCCTATTAATAACTCAATAAAACCTTTTGAACGTTGTATTGTTCAAGTGTCTTTAGCAATAAGTTTCCATTCCCACCATACATTTAGTATTATAGAATTACACATATTATTATATTAATTATAATAATTACAATAATTTATAATGTTTTTCATTCTTGTCTCACCCATCTTTCCTTTCTTCTTTTTTTGTTTAACTTTCTAACACTTCCCCGCCTCCAATCTCCCGCGGATGACAATGGAAGGCCAATTTCCAAAGTTGGAATTTATTTGTCAGCCTGTGCTAGTTTTATGCCTGAAATGAGAATAACCTCTATTTCGGGGGTTGTGATTCATTCCTGGCAGCATTTTCAGCGTTTCTGACGGATCCGAACTATTTCAATTGGCCCAGGGAGTATGAAAAGCGCCAGTTTCACTTTCCTCCCTCATATATTCAATAAAAACACAATTTTTATTAGTTGTATAAATTTGAAGATTCCACGTTTGTTTTTTATATTTTAATTGTTTTGCCATTCTAATTAGACAACCTAGTCGCCAGGTCATTATTCATTTTCAATAAAATTGATAGCACCATCTTCAAAACATTTTTTCAGCACGATAAACTCTTTTATAGATTCTGCATTAACTGAGAGAAGCACTAATGAGGGAAAAAACTGACCTCTTGAAGGAATATAATGTAGTCCCCCAAGTTATTAACCAAATGTTAAGAAGTAGTAGCAGCCTTTATGCTCCAGATAGACCATAAATTAATGGAAATTAGAACAAATGATAAAATAAAATATTTTAAATAGCCAAAATTAATTTAAATTCTCTTTGTTTGCGAACCATAAAGACTATTTATGAGCTTCTTTTAAACGATAAATAAAGATTATTTTTCCTAAAATAATTAAATAATTTCCTTTTAAAAACTAAAATCATTAGAGATATATTGAGTTCTATTTTTGTGATTCACATCATGTTGAAACAAATGAGTTTAGTCCGCCCTGGCCATCATCCAGCAGAAACTAGAAAATGGTTTCCAATTTTTCTGTTAATGAATATGAATGTTCGATCTTCTTAGATTGGCTAGTGTTACAATACATTGTTAGCTGTAATTGAATTTTTGCGATGTTTTATTAATTTATACATCACGACTTGCTCTCGTATTTTCTACCATTATTCCAGGGATTCCATTTCTGCAACAAAAAAAAAAGTCCGTCACGCAGGGGCTGCGTAAACTAAGCAGTTTTCCCTCGTGATGTTTAGTAATAGATAAATATACAAACTGGTAACACAACACCACCGTGAATAAATACAAACGGAAAGAAGAAATATTTCATCCAATTTCAATAACTTGCCGGCAGGAAGCATTAGATTAGAAATGTAAACAAATGGGTCTGCCCGCCTCACACCGGAAAGAAAAACAATTACCGAAATATATCAGAATATAACATATTAATTTTATTGAGAACTATTCACTATATCTAGTACTGTAATTAATAATGACTCAGTATAATTGTTATCTCAATCAATCAAATTTTAGTAGCCCAAAACCTTAAGACGGGGGGGGGGGAGAGTCACCAGGACATATTTGCATGTATCTCGTATAATAAAGGTCACTTGAATACAATTTTTGGAATTTAAACTTCGAATAATGTGATTTATTATGTAGAAGAGTATTGTTTATGTAACATGAGTAGAAGTAGCGGTTTGCTGATGGCTGAAAACTAAAAAATGCAAATATCTCAGTTAATATTCAAGATAGTGAATTAATATATATATGACAATATTTATAGTACATTTAATTTATAATAAGATTATTTCTATACAATTTTTCGATGCGACGTATAGTAACAGAGATATTTCGAATTCTCTAACCCCCCCACCTTCCCTTGACCCGATTTCAGCCCTTAAAGAACTTGATCTTTCTTTTTACATAAAACGACTAATTATCGAGTTCGGTAACGATTAAACAATAAATGCGACCGCTAGAGCGGTAACAGACAAATATATATATATATATATATATATATATATATATATATATATATATATATATAGTTTTGAACGGACCTCATTTTCGGCATCTCCTGGGTAGGATCGATGGACATTTGAAGAAAAATTTCGAAAATCGCGTCATGAGTACAACCTCGATAGCTGATTTCCCTTAAGGGAAATCTGCTAAAAGTATGCGCAGTGTAGATTAAGTTCAATTTCAATTGCATATATTGTACAATGATCGTATATTTTACTGAATAACCTTAAACGCATAAAGAGGGGAATAATACTTTCTGGGCATATTAGCTTTTGAAATTCTCACATTGGAGTAAATAAAAAGGCCTATTCTATTTGCCTTAGGGCAAATGTACTTAATGTTGCTCTTGAATTGCTTGAAAATACCTATGAAGTTATTGTTTTGATTTCAACTAGAGAATAATTATGATGGGTGAGACATGGAAGTAAAGTATTCTTCTTACTGTAAAAAGTTAATTTACTATAAGTATTATTCATGTAACGATATTTCATATATTTAATATTTTGAGCTATAACTTGCTAAGTGATGCGACATTTTGGAATCATTATAAACTTTGTGGAGCTATGAAAGGGTATTATTATCACTCAAATTTTTTTTCTTGTAATTTACGTCAGTAAAATTCTACAATACTTAACTTAAATACGCAGGGAGACGTTCTTCTAGATGTATTATTGGAGCCCACTGATGCTCAGTCCGTAATATTTCTTACTGTAAACGTTGGCATTTTAAAATATCCACACCACGTTCAAGGGTAACCAATTAGAGAATATGCCAATTTAACCAATTTTTAATTATTAACTGTCGTCAAGCATTCATTGTACAGTAATATGAAAAATATATATATCATTATTCGAAATGATGACAGTGGTTTATTCACGAATAACTATAAACTTTAATATAATTAAACAAAAAATTGTCCTTTTCTTTCCACCTGAATTTGTTGCTTTCCGACTTACTTTAGGGTTGAACAACCCATACGATAGAGGTATACCTGTAATGTATAAGAGCCACTTAGAGTTAATAAAATATTAAATTTTATTTTACTTTCTGGTTCCTTGTTCGATATTATAGATTTCATGAATATTTAGATGAACTAAAACAATCCTAATTACGTGCATTACCACTTTACTTATGTACTTATTCTAAGTTGGTATTCTGGCAGGTGGAAGTGACTTCTAATGCAGGTAGGATGAAAAAATTGGCTACGCTTCTACTATAACATAACAACATGTTATAGTGGAAGTGTAGCCAATTTTTTCATCCTACCTATGTACTTATTTCTGGAATGTCCTTGCTTCAAGACAATGCTTTTATACCGAAACAAATAGACATGTGAAACAAAGATTGTAATTATCCATAAAATCAAATCCGAGTTTAATGAAAAGTTGATATACAAGTCTCATGCACACGCACTCTTGCGTAAAGCACATATACATGCATAAGTACACACATGAACATGTGCACTCACAAGTACATGCATATGCATACGCACACACACATTTATGTTAAAATTTTGAACGAACTGTGTTTTACCGTAGAAAAGAAAATTTATTTTGGTCTCAGTGTTAGGTCATAACGTCACCATGCAATTCATGGTATTAACGTACTTCTCTAAGAGGCAATTCGCTAATAAATCCTATGCCTCGACTGAAGCTTTTAGATAAGGAATAGTGGAAGAGAATAATGAAACAACAGACAATGTCATTAATGAATGACTCGACGAACTGTTAAGTTAATTGAGATATCAGTGGAAAATGTCTAAATAATACTCCATTTAGCGCAATAATTAAAGTACATTTAGTAACTTAGTTTGACCTGCTGATAGTTTCTTTGAGAGAGGTATTTCTCCTTGATCTTTATCGAAACTTACTTTCTAACAGCTCCTTTCCTAGCCTAGTCATACGCTAGTTAAGTTTTAGGGGTTTTCATTCTTTCTTGATAACGAGGAAGCTTATTTGACCCTCGCTTGATATGAGGCCTGAAGGTCTCTGTGAAAGGTTCATAGTGCTCATCATGGCCAACGAATGAAAAGAGTTTTAGATAAACCCGCACACTCACAAAAACGTAACTGAGTGGCTGGGCATATATTATTAAAATCGAATTGTCTTCTTATATTAAACTATAAGCATATACCATTTGCATTTGATATACATATACATGTAAGTGAATCTAAAATTTGGTTAATTATGTCTCTGAATTTTGTTTATGTCATTAAATTCATAAGGCTGATAAATATATAACTATCCGGTGCTATAATCCTTTTGGATCTCTTCCACAATCTATGGCCATTCACAGCAGTCGTTCATTCAGAATTCTCCAATTAGGGGTGTCATAGCCTCCGAAAGTCTTCCCCCGGATAGTACCTTTAGTTTTACATGAAACGCTTATATGTAGAGTTTGGTAAAGATCAAACAAAAGTTGCGATCACTAGAGCGGTAACAAACATGTGTGAGTGTCTGTATGAGGATGTGTGTGTGAGTGTATGTATATAATTATATATATATATATATATATATATATATATATATATATATATATATGTTAGATGTTAACACTGACCGTTTAATATTTATCAAAGTTTTTTTATAAATAACATAGGTCAGAAAAATAATTTCTTCAATTCAGTAACGTACAGTCATCTTTTATAATTATTAGTTTATAAATATCAGACATATTAAAGTTGGTACTTATCGATTATCGGGAGGCCACCCCGACCTGGGGTCACCATTTAAAGACGATTATAAAATCAGAATTTAAACAAAAAATCACTTTATTATTTAAAATAACTCTTTATAAAATTTATAAATCACAACGTAGTTAACAGGAGGCCACTCATTATTTATACATCAAATATTTACTGTTTGAAAACCACTTTTCGCTATAGGCTTATTAGTATTCGCTGTTCATATTTGATTAGAGAATCTTAGTCATTCTGTTTGTTTTGTTGAGAATATGAGTGTTCGTTTATTAATTTGCCCAGAACTGACGAAGAAGCTGTTTATTTTCTTCAGTCAAAAGGGATGTTTGTTTACAATTCAGCCACTTTCCTTTGTAGAGATTATTAACTTGTATTATAAATTGACTGAATGATTTCTCATATCCGTTTGTATTTATTCACTTAACATTCACTGTAGTGTTACCTGTATGTATATTTACCTATTCTAATCCTTATCGTAGGAAATCTGCTTAATTTACGCAGTACGGACATTTTCGTCATCTCTTAGGTGGTATCCATGGATATTTGAAGAAATGTTTTTACTTGCACAACCTCAATTGCTAATTTTCCTCAAGGCAAATCTGCTAAAACGGACCGCGTTCCGAACATTCTTCAACTGTCTTACTTCTTCACAAGAGAGTGGCATTTAAAAAGTAATTTTCTTTCCGAGTACATTGAACTCATCGGGAAGAAGACGAAAGGGAAAGAGGTGAATGACTCCAAGAGGAGTAAGCGAATTGTAAGGGGAGGGATGGCGTAGTAAGCCGTTAAGGGATGGCAAAGGTGAAGTATCTTCACCTTCATCTTGAACCCATCCCAAGGCCTTCACCTCCGACCCCCCACGTCTTCTCCTCCATCCAATAAACATTCTTCTTCCCGTCATACCTTATCAAATGACTCGTTAAATAAACACCTCAATTTGCCACTCTATCCTAAAACGTTTAGCTACTGTTAACAGCTAGTTTGCACCATTTATATGTTTAGAATAAAATATCGCTTTACGAAAAGCATAAAGTGGACGTAAATAAATAAATAAAAAAAAAACAGCTTTACGAAATTCAAAGACTATGCCGGAGTATTATATGTGTGAAAACTCTGTCACGAAGGGGGTGCGTTAACTAAGCAGATTTCCCAAGTCAAGTATTTGCTTAAGTTCAGTGAGAACAATATTTAGTATTTATGCTCCTACCCTGGAGATAACGAAAAATGAGGTCCGTTCAAAACTATATATATAGTCAAGGTCAAGTTCGTCAACAACTGAATTCGAACATGGGTAGGGGGAACATGGGTAGGGGGTTTAGAGGGGGAATTTCAAAAATTCTCAATACCTTCCTCATTATGCGTCGGATTGAAAACTTGTATATAGACAATCTTATTACAAATGTAATGTTCCATAAATGTTGTTATGTACGTTTTTCTACATATTGATTATTAACCGAGATTTTTGCATTTTTTAGTTTTCGGCCTTCAGAAAATCCCCACTCCTCCTCACGCCATATTAACAATAAGCTGCTATATTATGAAGTAATTTATTTGAAGCATAAGTACTAAATATTGTTCTCACTGAACTTTTATATTTTGAGATAAAATTAAATACGTGACGCACTTGGGAAATCTGCTTAGTTAACGCAGCCCCTGCGTGACGGACGTTTTTAATTTTTGAATGTGTGTTCCTTAAGGCCATATGAGATTTGAAACATATTTTATGAGCGCAGAATAATTTTAATCTCGATTTAAAGGTCAGTCGTAATCACTAAATTATGCATTTTGTATTTTCTAATCCATTGTCTTCTAATTTAGAATAAACAGAGTATGACAGAACCTGACGAATACCGATAAATATAATCCAATTACTAAATTATGCGTGTCTGTGTGTTTTTAGAGTTGTGATGGAGAGGGGGGGGGGGATAATAATGTGTTTCATCCACCTTGGACCATACTTTCCTGCGTTTTGTGTTTTTTTTTAAAAATACTTCTTTCGGTTAAATGTAGAATATTTTTAAACTTGCTAGCCGTGTGTGTACACATATACACACAGTCAATATTTGAATGGGCCTCATTTTCGCCCACTATAAGTTAAGATAAAAAAAATAAAATGGAACTTTAGGAGAAATATAATGATATTCACACATTTACTATTTAAAAGTCCTTCTCATTTTGAGTGGAATGACAACGGAATTGCCAAACATTAATATCTTACTGGGCCTTGAACACTATAACTGCCCTACCAAATTTCTCCTTGATTTCCTTCACTCATTGCACACTACACATTAAATATCAAGGGCGATAAACTACCCCTCTCTTTTCCTCAGTTTAACTCGTTCCTTTCCAATCTACAATGAAATTTGTTTCAATAAATTGTTATGGAGGCCGTTTAACTCATTCATATTTACGAAAAATATATAAATTAGTCGTCAAATTTGTTGAAGCGTTTTAACCTAAATTTTCTTGCGGATACTAGATCATCACGAAGATAATTAATGGAACGGTGTAAATATAGGTAGAAATAGAGGAAATTTCTATAGTATCTGAAAGCGGGCAGTTATTCAATCGAATAAATCTGATGCGGGCACCATATGAGCTCCTTGCAGTTCCACTAATAACATAAGAAACGTTTTGCTGCACTTCATGTAAGAGTATTTCACCTAAAACTAACAAGCCATTTGAGAGAATGCGTTGGATCAAAAAATATCAAAGAAACTAATTTATAGGACCTTTTTAAATAAAAAAATAGGTCCGATACTAATCTTTATTATCTCTAATAAGTGCGGAGAAACTTCCCCTCTTACCCCTCCCTCCCTTTAGCCGATATCGATCAAAAGTAGAGTGGCACAAATAGACGTTACAAAAGTCCTACACATGAAATTTCAACATTCTCAGGCTGCCCGTATTAGCAGATTTCCCTTGAGGAAAATAGCTATTGGGGTCGTACTCATGACGCGATTGTGACAAATTTCCACAAATGTCCACCGATCCTTCCTATGGAAATGACGAAAATGGTCCATTCAAAATTATATATATATATATTTGTCTGTTAGCTCTAACGTTCGCAATTTTTGTTTGATCAATAGCAAACGCGATATTTAAACGTTTTATGCAAAACTAAAGATGAAGTTTGTTATCGTCTGAAATCTAGCCAGTGGGAAGCAGGGGGGGGGGTAGAGGGGAGGAATTTTGAAAACTCAAAATATTTCCGTTATTATACGTCACATTGAAAAATTGTATAGAACCAACATTATTCCAACAATAATGTTCTATAAATGCTGTCGTATACACGTTTTCTCTATCTTCAATATTAACCGAAATATTGACATTTTTTAGTTTTGAGCCTTGAGTAAACCCCCACTTTAATCATGGTACTTTAAAAACAAGAGAATATGTCATTAAATTTCTTATTCCAAGCATAAATATGGTTTTCAACGAACATTTATTAAGATGCGAGATACATGCAAATAGTCGTGCGATTACGTCATCAATTAAGATTTTATTGACTACCCACTTTTAGTCACCGAAATTTCTGGAAATGGAGAATATATGCAGAGATGAGATCAATAGTGAGCCATTTCAACATCTTTTTAGTTTAAGCAGCTCCTGCGTGACGGACGTTTTGAGTTATGGGAGATACGTATGATATGAGTACAGACGGCGATACTAGAAAAAATTGGTTCAGGCTCAAAAAAATTGGCTGAGTGTCAAAACAGATTATTCCGTTGAAATCTGAAAACCTAACCTTTTCGCGATTAAAATACTGTCTTTATTTCGTACAAGGAAGTAAAAACTCTAACAATAGAACAAAAATATAGTTTCCACTCTCTTAAAAAAAAAAAAAAATCTTCTTTCATTAAAAATAAATAAAAGAACTTCATGTCTGTTGGTTGCTTTTATATACAAGATGAATAACATCAATAATGATCAATTGTGAAATAAAACTGGAATATATTTGGCATAAATTTCCGCCAAAAAATAATTTTTCATCGAGTATATTGTCTCTTTAAGCTGGGGGCAAGTTTCTCACAATTTATTAAGCATGACATCCTTTAACAAATATAAGACTAATAACTAAGCATGTCAGTAAATTAAAAATGCAAGTATATATTAAAGTTGTATCAAATTGTTAAGGAAATTAATTTATTACTTATAATTATTAAGTTGATAGATTTTATAAAATGTATTCATGAAATTTGGGGTAATTTTGTAACCAATGTATTATAGAAAAATCTAAGCTATTCAAGAATATGCAAAGAAATGAATTGACATAATATTAGTAATCATTTTAATCCAAAACAAAATTGTTATCATTTATTGAAAATAAATTCATTTCATTTCATAATGAATTGAGCGTTTGAGCTGTGTATTGATTTTGGATTTTTTTCATTATCATATTGTATATATGGAGCAATTATTTATTCTAAATGCTTTTTGGTTGTTCAAATAAATATATTACTCTAAACATTTATTTTCATTTGGGAATTGTGCTTTATCTCAGTCCCGGGAACCTTCACAGCTACATATCTCTCTTTCTAAGAGGATTACTTTCCACAAATTTTATTTTAAGATAATGCATATTAGTCATTGAAATTTCTGGTAGCACGTATCTCATCGGCAGGATGACGATAAGTATAAATAGGGCAGTGTGTCAGTAGTGTTTTAATATAGCCTACTCCCTTTCCCAAAATAAATGACCTTGCTACCTCTCAGCCATTCATCGCTTCTGCCTTTGAATTTTGATCATCATCATTTGAGCAATCATTGATTTTTAAAATAAGAAATTAAACTTTTGGCTCAAGATGCGATGCGAGGCCAAGGACTGCCTCATGGCTTTGGGGGTGGAGGCCAATCTCATACCCAGCTGTTTTGTCTTGACGCTGCAGATCTTACATAGGTATATAGAAGTGGCGTTACAACATCAATATTGATTTCCGTTTTGGAAAATATTCTAATATGTAAAATGTGATCCCGTATTTTGAACATGGCAGCTCTAGTTCAGTAGACCAGTAATTTACAGCTGACCACCCCACCCCCTTTTAGAATAAATAAATTACTAAACCTTATTTCTTAAATTATCTAAACCTATTACATTTCTTTCAATTTTCTACTATAATGGATTAACGGGTAATTTTTAACTTACCTTTTTTTTAAAAAAAAATAATTATAAATATAATATTATAAAGAATTTTTTTATTCTAAGTTGGTATTCAGGTGGAAGTAACTTCTATTGCAGGTAGAGGAAAAATGGCTAGACATCCACTGTAACAATTTATTAAAATTACAGGGCGCTTTCGATGCAGTGCACCATCATCAGTGCCCTGTTGGCCCACAAAAAACAATAATTAACCTATCTCTATTAAAAAAATATAGAAAAAGCGTCGAAGAAATAACATTGTCATAGAACAATAAAACATCTTTCCTAAAATTGTTATTTAGTTTTAGGAAAGATAGTTTTTATTGTTTGATTGTTGTTTTGTGTGTGTGTGAACAGGGCACTGACGATGATGCACTGCATCGAAAACGCTCTGTCATTTTAATAAATTGTAACAGTGGAAGTGTAGCCAATTTTTCCTATACCTGCAAAACATTTGTTTGTATCAAATCGGCAAAATTGTGAACTTCTACTCCCCTCTTATTAACACTAAAAATGTAAATGGCAACTTTTAGCAGATTTCCCTCAAGGGAAATCAGCTATTGAAGTCATACTCATGACGCAATTTTCGAAAATTTTTCTTCGAATGTCCATCGATCCTACCCAGTAGATGAAGAAAATGAGATCCGTTCAAAACTATATATATATATTGTTACGTTTTATTACAAAACCAGTAATAAAACGTTGTTAATAAGAGTTCTTTTGGATTGCAAAATTAAACACACACACAAGTTTCACAGTTTATCACTGCACAATTTATTTCACAATGCACAATACTCTTGATTATTACTACTCACAGTATTACACTGATAGTGTTACTGTTCTTCAGATTTCACAGTCCAATAATTCACTCACGGTCACCGAAATTCACAAAAGACGGCACTGCACTGTCCTTTACTTCGCGGCACTGCACTGTCTTAAAAACGGCACTAAACTGCTACTTACAGTCACGGCACAACACTGTTCTTCTTATAAAAACACTTTACCGTGCTGCACTAAGTCGCACTGTAGCACTGATGTGACCATCAAGACGTCTGACCGTAAACTGGGTTTTTTTTTTTTTTTTTTTTTTTTTTTCTCTACACCTGACCAAAGAAGAAAGACCAAAAGAAAAATCATGCGTAGAAGAAGGGCTTGCGAAGAAAACTAAGCGAAAGAAGGGCATGCGATGACTGTGGGGCACTGTGAGAGTCCCTTTTAAATGCTTGTAGAAGTGTCTAGGCATAGAAGGTTCCAGTTCTTCCTGGAAGGTCCCTAATTAGATTCGCTCGTTCCACTAGTCTTTGTTCCTCCCCTCACGCGCTCTCTCGCTTTGTGTATGCACCCACTCATCCAATGCTCGCAACAATATATATACGTATATATATATATATATATATATATATATATATATATATATATATATATATATATTTGTCTGCTAACGCTCCCGCGTATATTAAACAATGATTGCGACCACTAGAGTGGTGACAGACAAATATATATATATATATATATATATATATATATATACATATACAATTTTGAACGAACCTCATTTTCGTCATCTCCTAGATAGGATCGATGGGCATTTAAAGAAAAATTTCGAAAATAGCGACATGAGTACTACCTCATTAGATGATTTCTCTTAAGTAAAATCTGCTAAAATTCAACTAAACAAAATTTTAGAATTCATAAGGTGAAGATAGTTTTCAATGTGAGATAAATAACAAAAAATATTCGAATAGAAAAAAAATTATAGCCTTTTCAAGTACTAGTATGTAAACTTCTGTAAGTTTTCAGACATTCTGTTGCAGTAAAGACGGTTAATTTAGAAGAAATGTCTGTCATTAAAAGTGATTAGTTGGTGTAGCTGTATTCCTTAACAGGGTCCATCATTAAGGTAACATCATTAAATTACTTTCTGTACAAGAAAGTTTCTTTTAAATTGGAAAAGGTTTATACTATCCCTATACAAATTTAGGAAACTAATTTATGAATTTTACAACTGTTAAATAACTGTTTTGTAATAGTTTTTCGGGGCATTATTTATTTAAAATGATCTATTTAATGAATTAATAATGAATATATTAGATATAAGAAAATGAAAGACTCCGTGTACAGAACTATCGCACATTTCATTACCTGAAAGCATTGCTCCCATGGTTATTCGTAGAAATCTACTAAATCTTTCCATGATAACCTAGCTTCGAATTATCTTTTCAAATAATGCGCCATTGAATGAAGATATAAGTCATGCGTATACCTAAATAATTAGTCCTTTTTTAAGAAGAATATTAATGGTTACATGATATTAATCTGATTACAATACCCTTTGTCTCCAAACAGCCGTTGTTTTTTTTTCCCTCCCTTGGCACTAAGCACGAGATTAGCCAGCAAAAAAAAAACAATCTTGATACGAATGAAGATGTATGGACACCTTGTTAATAAGATGAATGGATAAGTAATTGTAGTTGACTTAATATTCCTTTACTGGTAAGAAATTCGGGCGATTATTAAGGATTCCTAGCTTGACACAATAAAAGTGTAAAAGCAATTCACATCAACTCTACAATTGAACTTCAAGACCGAAACATAGAACAAGCTCTCAATATACCATTCTCTAGTGTAATCAATACAGCCTAGAGCTGAGGCGATTTGCTAAATACTCGAATGAATCTGGTCCTAAACATTCCAGTATAGTATCCCCCATATCATTGTGGGCACCACTTAACATATTACGAGTGAATGTTTATAATGATCTAAATGTCATTTTGGACTCATTAAATAAACTCCTTAGGCCCACTCTGCCTATAAAAAGGTGGTAACCTGTGGATAACCCGTCCCGTTAAGCCATAGTAGCATAAAGTGGACGTAAATAATAGTAAACAAATGTCCTTTTGATAAAATAACATGGTTCCGAAGCTCACTTTCAACTTTTATCTCAAACTATCCACTGCTTCTGTAATAGAAGTCCTTTTCAGACCAACAAAAAGAGGCAGTGACGAACACTTTTAACGACCGTGGTTTCTCGTGCTGTATTATGAAAAACATTATTTATTTTGGGGGTAACTTCAGTGGGTGCCTTCACCCCTTACGTTTATGGAATTTTGTGCTCACCCTTCTCAATCACCATAGTTTGCAACTGTGAAGAAGGAGGATCACTCAAGAAAATCATTATATTTCTTATTCCATGCATAAATATGGTTTTCAACGAAAATTTTTATGTGAAATACATGCAAATAGTTGTGCGATTACGTCATCAATTAAGATTTTATTGACTATCCACTTCTAGTCACCGAAATTTCTGGAAATAGAGAATGTATGCAGTGATGAGATCAATAGTGAGTCATTTCAACATCTTTTTAGTTTAAGCAGCTCCGTCACGCAGGTTTTGAGTTATGGGGATACGTATGATATGAGTACAGCCACCGATACTAGTAAAAATTGGTTAAGGGAGTGTCAAAAAAGATTATTCTCAATCACCATAGGTTGCAACTGTGAAGAAGGAGGATCACTCAAGAAAATCTTCATTTACTCTTGAGGATTTCGGGTGATTGTTAGGGATTTATTCCACACAACCAGATAGTAATTTAAAGTATATAAAAATAAAATCTCTAGAATTAGGTATCTTGCAAACGTTCTTCTTTTCCATTAAAATATAATTAAGACCTTACCGTCTCCAGATACGCGAAAACACCAGGCTGTAATATATTTATTGTGAGGTAAATAACACAGGATATTAAAACAATCCAGGCCATCAGAAAATGGGTATCAGTGGGGTCAAAAATAACTTAATGTTACGTTCTACAAAAGAATTCATCAAAGAGAAAGAGCTAAATCAAACCAACCTCAATGTTGCTGGAGGGATGTGACGTAACAGGGAATAAACCCCGGGGCGGCACCGATACTAGATCTTACACTACATTCTAAAGATTAGAACTCACTCCAGTGCTCTCCAGTCGGTTCGTAGAGAGCTCAATGAAAACTGCCATTTTCGATTCACTCTTTTGAAGCTCCTCTTCCAGCTGTTACATGGCTAGGCTGCTTGTTTGATACACATGTTGCTCAGAATTTAATTTCTGCGGTATCGAACTAATTTTCATATAGAATCGTTTGAAATATATAGACCAGTGCAGTTTGAGGATTAAGGAGAAGTCTCCTTTCCAATTCCAACAATTAGGAATTCCACTAAAGCATGACTGACTTTTCAGGTCTTATTAAACTAATTGTTGGTCTCGGCAATTCATCCATAATAAAATCCTATAACCGTACATATTTTCCTCTTCATAGGTGTCACTGCATGAATATACAAAATTAGAGAATCGGTCTATGTATTAATGCCATAGTAATACTGTCCAAGTATTATAACTTCCTTGAAAAAAAAACTCCGTCACGGCGTAAACTCAAAGCGTTCCTCACGTGCTGACATGACACACTTACGAGATGCCATAATCTAATTTAAATTCAGCTCTCTCTCACACAAACACACACACAAACACAATATATATACACACACGCACACGCACACACACACACATATTATTATATGTATCTACTAATCAAAATATATTCATTTATTTTATCCCCGACGCGTTTCGAGCGTCACCACTCCTTCCCAAGTGGTTACTTCTATATAAATTTAGAACAAATTAAGGTTTGTTTATAATATTGTTTTATACCTCAGCACTAATTAAATTGTTAAGTTATTATGGGTTGAAATGTACTTAAGCAGTAAATTGACAGAAAAATTTATATTTATAAAAATAAAAACATAAGCACATGCTAGCGTACATCCTAACGCTTTGTCATTTAATAACCTCGCTCAGGACGTAGTGTTCAATTATAAAATGTAACTCGCGGCTTTTGGTCCTGACTGTGGTTTTCAGTCGTGCGGACACTAATTATTGCACTCACGTTCATTACTGTTGATGATTTAAAGCACAAGACTGTATTTAAATGTTTCAGCAGATTTCCTTTAAGGAAAATCAGCTATTGAGGTCGTACTCATGACGTGATTTTCGAAAATTTTCTTCAAATGTCCATCGATCCTACCCAGGAGATGACGAAAACGAGGTCCGTTCAAAATTATATATATATATATATATATTTGTCTGTTAACGCTCTAGCGGTCGCAATTTTTGTTTGATCGTAACCAAACTGGATATTTAAACGTTTTATTTAAAAAGAAAGATCAAGTTCGTTAACGGCTGAAATCGGACCAGTGGGAGGGGGGGTTTAGAGGGGGGATTTTCGAAAATTCAAAATATCTCCGTTACCATACGTTGGATCAAGACATTGTATAGAACCAATCTTATTGCAAATTAAATTTACTATAAATATTGTTCTATACATTTATTCTCTATCTTGAATATTAACCGAGATATTTGCATTTTTATTAAATTTGGGCCGTTAACGGATGCCTGAGTTTCCCGCCAAAAGCTAGTTCGGGCCTTTGGCGAAGGCGTTTCGCAGCCTTCACTAAAAGTTAAAAAAAATCCTTCTATTATACTATATGAAATATATGATATAAAATAGTCATCTTTAAAGCTACTACTTTAGTAGGTTAGTTTACTATAGTTGCCTTGCTCAAATGATTTAAAGACGTGCTATAAAGTTTTTAGCCAATTTTAGCTTTAATTCATTATAAGGAGTATCATATGATTGAATGATATAAATTGTTTAAAAAAATTACGTATATATGAACTTTAATTATTAGATTTCAAAGTAATATTTCAAAATACAATAATATATAGTCTAGGTTCTTCGTGTAAAATTTTCCCTAGAAATCTTGCTCTAATGGTTTGTGAAAGAAAATATTGGCCGTGATAAGTATCAATAAAAAGGCCTTGCCCTCTACTATTGTTTTTAATTTTATGCAAAGTGCACTTTCGGAGTCAGCGCTCCATCGTCAGTGCCTGCAGATTATAGCAGTTTAGCCTGGACAACAACCGCCGGGTGACTTGCAAAGTGCAGTTTGCATAAAATTAAAAACAACAGTAGTGGACAAGGCCTTTTTATTGATCCTTATTAATTGGTTCCTCTACCATCCAGCATCTTCCAGAGATATTGGCCGTGAATTCATAAATATAAAGGTATTCCTGACTTTAGCATTTAAGGACTGTTAATATATTTGAATTTAGTAGATATCTTAATAAATGAGTCCATGCGATATGCCCAGCTATTAAAGAAGTAAAAGGAATGATAAGCATCCTTAGTGGCAATTCTACCATTATAATTAATTTAATAAATCACCATGAGCTCACCCTTTTTAATTTCACACCTACTTATTTTTTTGTACCACAAAGTTTATGATAGGCCTGAGTCACAACGACTATTTCCATCCACGACAGTAATGGTCGAGGCTATTTTTCCACGCTTACCTGAATATTGGCCACAGTGACTTTTAGTCGTGAATCAATAGTCATTCTTGTGTTAATAAAAACATTTTCTACTTTAATACCAGCAAACACATTAATTTTTTGTCTTAGGACTCACGATGATTACTTCCTTTGAATAAGTAACCTACGGTTTTACTTGTTAATGTTTATAAGTCTTACGTGCCTGTGTATGAGAACTGCGGTTTAAAAAAAAGGTTATGGGGGTCTTTGTCAGCGGCAATAAACTCTTATAATATCTCTAAAATGCAATTGAATAAATCTATTGAAACGGGGCGTGTAGTGTCATAGTGGTATTGTGGTTTTGAGGGGAGGAATTGCTGCAACCATCCTTAAATATCAACCAAGCACTTAAGACACTTCCACCGGTAATATACTTTCCTATGGTCTTTAGGACGATCTTTCTGAAATTCGGTCTTATTGAGGTTGCTTTTCCGACCATCTCCTTTAGAGATTAGATGTTGGAATGATCGTTGACTAATACTTAGAAAGTTTTCAAATATGGTTCTTCCAATATGGAATATGGATCTCCCTCACTCCCTGTTGAGGATTTCTTTTAATTTTCAGTCACTTGAAAGAGATTAAGCGGGTTCCAGTTTTAACTGACCAGCATTTCGTCTGTCTTTTAGCAGATTTCCCTTTAGGGACACTCATGACGCGATTTTCGAAAAATTTCTTCAAATGTCCATCGATCTTACCCAGTAGATGACGAAAATGAGGTCCGTTCAAAATGGTATATATCTATATATCTATTTATCTATCTATCTATCTATCTATCTATCTATATATATATATATATATATATATATATATATATATATATATATTTGTCTGTTACCGCTCTAGCGGTCGCAATTTATGTCTTATCGTTACCAAACTCGATATATAAACATTTTATGTAAAAAGGAAGATCAAGTTCGTTAATGGGGGTTTAGAGTGGAAGAATTTCGAAAATTCTTAATATCTCCGCTATTATGTGTTGGATCGAAAAATTGTATAGAACCAATCTTATTACAAATGTAACGTTCTATAAATAATGTTCTGTTAATTTTTCACTATATTGATTATTTACCAAGATACTTGCATTTTATAGTTTTCGGCCTTGAGTAAACCCCCCTTCTACTCATTTAACATTAACAATAAGGTGTTATATTATGAAGCACATTATTTGAAGCATAAATACCAAATATTGTTTTTATTGAACTTTCACTTTTTGAGATAAATGCAAATATGTAGCACTCGTGGGAAATCTGCTTAATTTACGCAGCCCCTTGCGCGTTGACAAAATTATTTATAATTCGGAACGACGGTCCTTATGGAGGAGATGGAATGAAGTATTTCTGGGATTTTTAAAGTAAAATGAAATATTTTTTCAACCAAAGGATACTTTTTCTAACCCAATGAATTCTTTTCCCGGCGATGTGAAATCTTTTGTCAATTAAATGAAGCATTTTCTCATCTAAATGAAATCTTACTCCAATCACATCTCACTTTTTTCTATCAAATGGGATTCTCGATTATTCTTCAGATTCCTCGGAGCGTGGGGGTGGTTTACATTAGACCGTGTCTCCTAAATATTATGACTGCTGCGTAGCGTGGCTAGAAGCATAGTGCTCTGCCGGGGATTGGCTGAGCATTGAATGCCAAGACGATTGATAATAGCTGGAACGAGACAGTGAATTCGTCACGATATGAAGGCTAAGAGGTTACGTTGGGGGGTACTTGTGTTAACAAGTAACCCATCCCGATACCTACTCAGGACAATGAAGGCGCAGTAGCCAACCATGAGTGAAACCAAAGCTGAAATGGGTAGAATGAATAACGAAAGACCTTACTTTGAGGACTTGAAAGCTATCATATGGATAAACACAGATGGAGAAGACTGGTATTGAAGCTTAAGATATTCAAGGTCTGTTAAGCCAACTAAGGAAAAAAAAAACAGTATAAACTAGGAATAATGAGAGAATAATTTCGGGCTCATGTCATACATTTGCCATGTAAGCTTTGTAGTTATTATTTCTCAGCTAGTATAGGTAGCAATTCAGTCCCCACGCGTGCCATAAATAGACGGATAAATGCTCCAGAGTTGACTCACATCCTTGTTTTAATGGCTAACATTGAGTGAGTTGTTAGTCACAGCTGCAGAGGACATCATAATGACACATACAGGATAAGCAGGAATAAAGTTACTATGCCCTTAGAAAGCAGTGCTGCAGTAATATTTTTATGTTCAAGTCGTCAGCGTGGCTTCAAGAGAAACAGGACTGTAACTATATCGAGTGATCTTTTAAATTGATATAAAAATCTGAGTATAAGCTTGGAAAATTATTTGAATGTATGGTTAGCTATGTCGTAAATGAGTTACATAAAATAAGACTGATATAACCTCTTGAAGTTTTAATCATAATTAAAAAAACAAAACCAGGATAGCTTCATTCACTCATTCAATACGATTGGCGCCCCAACACTGATATAAATCCTAGCTGCTGGTGTTGAGCTTATGAGCACGCTCTGTTAAATTCAATGCACTCTTCTCTTTAATGCCAAATATATTAGTCCAGCATTTTATAAGGAGTTTCTATACTGTACAGTCAATGTTTTATTATATAAATAACTTATTAATTCTTCCAGTTTCTCATCACGAAAATGTATTTTGGGGTCATTTTATTTGAGCATGACGTACCGACTTCCCATCCTCAATGAGAACTTATAAAATCGGTAGGTAACACTCATAGTGTATACTCAATACGGAGAACATATAATGAGATCTCGGTGTTATTTTCATCGGCTTAAGACATTTTTTCATACTTTTTATATTGCTTATGCAGTCATTCCTCATTTGACAACCACCATTGTTTATTTGAATGGTCACATTACTAATGTTTTTAAGAGTGAGTATGAAGTAGCAAAGTTATATATCTGTGTGATGTATTATTGTAGTAATTTGTGTTGACAATAATATACTGTGCAGTCTACGGTATTTTTAAAGCCCTACTTTAAGAGTAATGTACTATGTGCAGTAAAGACGACTATATGCAGAAACGTTTTTTTTCTCTTATGGTTCTTTCGAAAATAAAAATGTTGGAAAACTATCGTTTTTGTAAATTTTAACATAGCGCCCAAATCCTTCTCCAGGGACGGTGTACATGCCATCAGGTCTGTTTTAATTATAATACAGCTTATGAAATTTTATTGGTACATTAAATACATACCATTTGTATAGAAGCAAGGGGCTAGTAACCCCGCCCCCTCTCCCACAATCATTGAAATTGAAGCAAAATAATCCTCATAAAATATCTCAAAATTAATAGGTACGTTAAACGTGCGAATAATGGGTAAATTACTCTGAAAAGCCTTAACAATTCACTAGCTATTGTAGATATACATATTCCAGGAGAACTTCTGCCGACTTCGCTAAAACTCAACGGAATTAATTTTTTTTCGAAATTCACTCAAGGTATATGGCCTTGGACAATATACACATCTGTGTATTTTATAAAACCTAATCAAGTCAAGTAATAATTTCATCAATGTATCAGGTATTATTAGTTTTATTTAGAAAAAAAAATTACACATAATATGATAGATACTATCCAGTATGAAGTTCGAAATTGTTAATTTTCCGTTCGGCCAACAGCCTATAATTAACGGTGTTACAAAAAAATTACTGAACTGAATTGAATCATGTTATATAAAGCTAGGTTTGAAGAATCATCATATTTCAACGAGAAATTATTTCAACCAGTAACCGATGAGTAACACAACTACCTTCTATAATAAATGTGATCAATTCCCAAGTAGAAAAAATACAGGAGGAATGAAGAACGGTAACCTGTCCTACAATTCACATATCCAACTTAAATAAATCTTATAATTGTTATCCAATTTCCAGGATTCCAATTATAATGCTGAGCTTTTGAAAGAAGACCTATGAAGATGTCGTCAAGACAATTGCAATATCCATGGATGAAAAAAAAAAAATGCCTATTTGAATGGAGCTCTTATATTTCGGCACCTTCTCGATCCATCAACTTGAAATGTAGCACGTACTGATCTGCGGTAAAAGTAAGGTCATGCCGTCGGACGGTGAGAAAAATTGGCTCTTCTAAAGAATAGAGGAGATTGGGATCTTGAGAGTTCATTTTAAATGTTATTACCCACATCAAATGCTGTTTCCACATCCTGAAAAATTACGAATATGGGAGATAAAAGTAGGATTCATAATTCGTCCTGATTCCACGAGAAAACTGTACACACATGTTCTCAATAGCCAAATTTGTGATGATTATTCGGAACATAAAAAAAAAAATTAATTATTTTTAGGAATATCCAAGGCAAACGCGTCCGCCACGCTGTGCTGCGGAAAATGATCTGATTTTCTACATGCAATTTTACAATAATCATATTTGATATATGTATAAATGCCAAGCAGAATATAGTTTCATAGTGTTTCACCGATGACGTGATGCACTTATTAGCAGATTTCCCTTAAGGGAAATCAGCTATTGAGGTCGTACTCATGACGCGAATTTCGAAAAATTTCTGCAAATGTCCATCGATTCTACCCAGGAGATGAGGTCCGTTCAAAATTATATATATATATATATATATATATATATATATATACACTTGTCTGTTAACGCTCTAGCGGTAGCAATTATTGTTTGATCGTTACGAAACTCGATATTTAACCGTTTTATGTAAAACGACAGATCAAGTTGCAATGTTAATGGCTGAAATCAGACCAGAGGGAAGGGGGGGGGTTTAGAGGGGGGGATTTTCAAAAATTCGAAATATCTCCGTTATTATGCATCGGATCGAAAAATTGTATAGAACCAATCCTATTGCAAATTAAATTTACTATAAATACTGTTATATACATTTATTCTCTATCTTGAATATTAACCGAGATATTTGCATTTTTATGAAGTCTGAGGTCGGGTATAGTTTGGATTAGGTCGGCCATTTCCGGAACCTTCCTGTCGTTTCTAACCTTACCTTTCCTTTGTTACTTTGTGAGATATATGCAAATACGTTCTGTTCATCCGCCCCCCTTTCTTTAGTTCTTGGACTACTAAAATTTGAGTTATTAAAATATAAATTATTCTTACAATTCAGTAGCCGTTTCAGTTGGGAATTTATATTTTAATTAACTGAAAGATTTCTCATTACCGTTTGCATTTAATCACGGTGGTGTTGTGTTACCAGTATGCAGATTTCTCTATTGTAAAACTTCACATGGGAAATCTGCTTAGTTTACGCAGCCCCTGCGTGACGGACTTTTATATTTATGATTGGACCGGGAACTGAATTTATTTGAAACCATGGACGATAATAAATTAATCATTATTCATCCAATAGCTATTCCTTGCTTCAAACTATAATTTAACTGCAATTTAATTAAAACAAAGGGATTACTTAGTACTTGTGTTAATCCAATCTGTATATTTTGACTGGAGAACATTATTGTTTCAATTCGTATACGGAAAATAAATGTTCTAAACATTAATTCATCTAACAGCCAATTTTCGCTACAAGGGTATGACTACTGAATGAATGAAAATTCCATGTGCTTGTCAAAGAACATTTGTGCTATGTGATAAAATTGTTCACGTGCAGAGGTGAATCCAACCTTTATATTTCTGGGGGAAACCATCCCGTGGTGGTAATAAACATTCTTTTTAAAATGGTCATAATAATAAATAAGTCTCTTTATTTCTTTTATTTCGATTCCATTTCTTCAATTGCAAAGTATATGATTGTAAGCATTATTATTAATATTAGTGATTAACTATCTCATACTTCTCAGTTATGATGTGTTATCATGTATTTTGCTCTTATGGTTAGCTAATGCAATGGGTATATTAGAAAAAATCGTTTTATTTCACGCCCATCAAGGATGTGTAACATGAACCTTCCTTGTCAGTCACCCATTTTACCTCACTATTGCAGAACATCCTAAAATTGTGTACTGGTAGTAGGCACTGAGAATAAGAAAAATATTAAATTTTCATTTTTTATCTCAAAAATTTCGAAAAAACACGCAATAACGCAGGACATTTTTTTTTATTTTTTAATCGCTCTAAAAGCTGCTCTAATTGAGCTTGAAATGTGAGATTGGTGTCTTTTTACTCTGTTAGAAATTGCCTTTTAGATCACACGTAACAAAGTATGATAGGCTATAATATCAAGATTTTTTTTAAACTCAAAATAAAAAGTTTGATTTGAATTATTTTGAAAAGTACGTCTTCAGCATATTTCAAAACATTTCTAGGTGTAGCACATACTTATATTTAGTATATGTCAAAGTTTGAAAATGGGCATAAAATGGGTTCATAGATAAAACGCATTTTAAATCCGGGTCGTTTTAGAAAATCGTTAGCCTTCATGTAGAATTTTAAGTGATATAATAAGTACTTGATCTACTTACTAAGAAAAAATGTCACTGCCACATGTTTCAGCACATACCAATAAAACATGTGATGAAAATGACAGGATCTTTATATTTTTTTAAAGTTAACAACGGGGGTACACAGCTCGTTTTTATATATATACGTACATATATAGAGTTACGATTTATTGCAAAATCAGTAATAAACGTTGTTAATTAGAGTACTTTTGGATTGCAAAATTAAACACACACAAGCACACTTGGTTACTTCTTAACTACTACTCACAGCATGCACTGATTGCTTCACTGTTCTTGTTATCTGTCACAGTCCAATAATTCACTCACGATCACTAAAGTTCGCAAAAAAAACACGGCACTGCACTGTCTTTTACTTCGCGACGTTAACGCACTGCACTCTCTTAAACACGACACTATACTGTTCTTTACAGAGTTACGGCACAACACTATTCTTCACATAAAAACACTTTACCGCACTGCACTAAGTCGCACTGTTGCACAGAACGCACAGGTGATCACTTGAAGACAGCTGAGAACAAACTAAACTGTCGGCCGAGCTGTACGCTTTTTATAAATAAGCGGTAACATCAAAGCGGAATTGTCTGGACTCTTCTAGACCTGGACTGGTATTGCAGCAGACGGTCGGGACCATATGGCGGCAAGCCTTTGATCTCCTCCGTACTTCCCAAATACGTGAGTACTTCTGTTTAATTTTTCAAGTATTTAATTTTCGCAACATTATATATATATATATATATATATATATATATATATATACACACACACACACACACACACACCCACACACACACACACACACACACACACACACACACACTTAGCCGGTTTCCGAGGTGGTTAAGGCACACTACCCTCGGTAAGCTGAACGTTAAAATAGGTCCCCCTCCAAGAGAGAAATTTAGTTCACATGTCCTCAGGGAGAACTCCACAGATACAATGAGGCCCGACAGTGTACTCATTCCTGTTCCTCCTTGGTTAACGGAGGTTGAACATCGACTTGATCAATCTCTCCAAAATGCTCTCATCCCCTGGGTTGGCTTTAGAACTCCAAGGTCTACAATGCCAGCTGAAAAAAAAGAATATAAGTATATATATATATATATATATATATATATATATATATATATCTGACACACACACTCACAGAGGGTGTGCTAATTCTAGGACAACCCGTCTCACTAAGACGTAGATAGCTGCTTTGAAATTATATAGGCATTATGGTTAGTTTCTGTATTTTATTTATTTCCAATTGCATTTAGTACGACTGTGTTTGCACTTTAAAATCTAATGCCTTCAATCGGTTGTGATCACTATTATTATTTCGAGATAACAAGTTTTTACAATAACTCTATATGATATAAGTTAGTTATTACAATTGCATCATTAATGGAATATCGAAGTTTATTATCAGAGCTTCATTAAAACATGAATGTTCCATTTTTATAAAAGTCAAACAGAATAAGGAAACATATTTTAAAAGACTCGGGGCACTTTATTTCTTGAACAGCGCCGTAAAGCCCAAAAGAATTAGTGCTTAATGCCTTCTTCCCAAATATCCCACCGCAGATAATCAGTCAGCTTTAGAAGGACACCCTCTTTCCTAACAATCCGCTCCACTTACATCACAATTCAAGGAGGATGACTGTGCTTTTGCCGCGACCATTTCCCAAAGGTGGTACTTTACCTTCAAGACATTTTTTAACATTAAAGGAACATTTATATATGTTTTTGCCTCCCGTAAGATGCTATAATTGTTCCAGTGCCCGGGAGTTGCTTTGGAGGTCCTTGACCAAAATGTTAAGGTCATCTGGAGGCATGGATTGAATCCTCCCTCATTTCTTGCTTCAGAGGATTGCCGTTGATAATTACAATTTATCATTCCTACAATCACTGAGATTATAAATACTAAAAAATAATATTATATCTGTATAAGTTGTTTGCGACTTCCCGTTGACTAATACATTTAGGCATGACAACAACCTCTAATGTTGTACTTACTCATCAAATTCTGCATTTTAGAATTGTTAATCATATGGGAAATGCTATATGAAAATAGGGCTGACATATAGCCACACTTGGAGGGTGTTCCTATTTTTTTCTCAAATTAGTTAGCAAACTTAAACATTAATAAACACTTCTTACTCTGGACCCAAAATACGAATATTCATTCTATACGAATTGTCGTTCTTCATACTTTAATGGCCAGAATCACGAACATTGAGTTTCTACCACCGCAACAGTGCAGAAGGTTCGTTTTGACGAGTGTAACCTCTGGAGAGGTAGTACGAAGACCATGAAACATGTGGGAGAATTATTGATAAATGTTTCGTGAGGAAATGAGGAATTTCTGTTGGTGACCCTTGCCATTAAAATATGAAGAACACTAAACAACAATATTATAATGGTCATTATACAAATAAAAGATACGTTATAATAAACAATGGTATAATTAAATAGGAAATAGATGTCACATTGTATTGATTTATAGAACAAAGTGGATTTTTTTTTCTCTAGTTTAGATGTTTACATATAATGGTGGAATATCGACATATTGTGGGCCTATTAATATGGCTTATTGTGTAGAATTTATTATTTCATTCACGGATTTAACAAATTCAATATTATTGTTGATGCATAAAACATTAAAATATATTTGAAAAGAGAACATTTTATGGATTAAAAGGCTTCAAAACAATTATATAGACAAATTATGCTTATAAGGTTAATTGACGATAAATTATAATATCATAAAACAAGGTTGGAATTATAAATATGAATTTACACTTTTCAGGAACAAAAAAGTAATCAAAGGCAAAATTTTAATGGAAATTAAATAGCACGTGAAACAATTAACTATTGAGATGGTACTATGTGTCTATCTAAAACTTAGCATGAAATAATATACAGTTCATTAAAAGATAAAATTTAAAATATTAATATTGTATTCGTGGTCAATTCTTATTAGCAAAGCTTAGAAGTAACTTATTCAGGAGACTGTTTTTGTTTTTTTGGCAAAGAAGGGATCATTATTAAGAATAAATAAATTGAAGGTTATCTACTCAAAGAAAATATATATACATGTATTTCTATAGAACCATATACCGAGGTAAATATTAAATATTGTGTATGCCTCTGTCCCTTAATTTCATATGCTATGAGACACACTGAACCCTTTCAAATTAATTACGTTTCATAAATGTTTGAAACTTAAAAATTAATAACTACACTACATAATAGGGTATGGTTTTTAGTCCTTCTCTGAGCACATACTACTTCGATGGTAAACCTACTCTTGTAAGCCAACTCGCAAGGTCCATTGTTTGATATATAAAAGAACTTCAAGGTGATGATTCAGTAACCCTAGATCAGGCGGACAAGAGTATGAAAAGTGGGATAAGTTGAAAAAGTACATAGGAGACATAATTTCTTTATTTTCATGTTATGAAAGAAGCTGACTGGAGGAAATTGCTTTGTTACTTGAAGCGTGGACTAAATGAGGTTAGACCTTGGTTCCGCACTCAAATAATGAAATTACCCTTTATGCTCATCCAATACTTCCATTCAGCTCTCTTCGTAATACATTTTTTATCTTCTGTTTTTGTCACTTGACATGCATTCGAAAAAAATGAAGCTTTATGTGTTTCTCCCCCCCCCCCTCCTCCTTTTATGGACACTTCAGATCACATCATTTTCCCCAATGGTTCAAGTTCATTTTTGTAACCGCAAGAAACAGAAATAATTCAGGTTTGAACTTACACAATGTACTATATGATTAAAAATCAAAGATTAATGTAAGTGTTCAAAAACGTAAACCAAATTGGAATTATTAAGTTAATGTAAACATATAGTTGTAATTTTGTATATAAATATTAACCTTGAGAAGGAGTGGAATTTCAAAAAAAAAAAAAAAAGTCGGAAAAATAAACAATTGTATTACTGAATAAGTAATTTATACCAGGCCTAAATGTTCTAGTAAAGTTTATGATTATGAGGTCCGTTCCCACGAACATGCATTACGTTATGTCAATTACACAAGTAATTTTATATTCTATCCATCTACTATTTATCAAAGTGTTTTGGTCAGAAAAATAATTTCATCAATTCAGTCACAAACACACACACACACACACACACACACACACACACACACGCACACACACGCACGCACGCACGCACCCAGGCACGCTCGCACGCACACACACACACACACACACATATATATATCCTCATCTCCTGGGTAGGACGATGGACATTTGCAGAACTTTTTCGAAAATCGTGTAATGAGTACGAGCTGAATATCTGATTTTCCTTTGGGGAGTGGAATTGCCTGTTTTAGATATACCTAGGTAAGCATAGTTAAAGTTGAAATGGATTTGTTGACAATAATTGCCTAGTTCATCTGAGTTTAATAATGACGATGCACTAAAATGTTTTTAGCCAAATATGTAGAGGAGGGCGAATCTATTATATAATATAAAAATGTTATAACATAAAGAAAAGATGGTTGTAAGTAGAAACACGAATGTCATTTCTTAAATAGTAGTGTGGTGTAAGATAATGTAATTAACTAGCTTTTTTTCTAAATTTCTAAAGACATAATCCCCCCCTTTTTATTTTTTTTTCTCTTCCTAGTAACCCTATGAGGAGTTATTTATTTGAATACATGCTCAATTGCCACATGGCATACTAAATGTAAGATTATGTTTAAATACATTTTTATTTTACCATATATACAAGTTAATCAAATATAATATAAAAATAATATTAATAATAATAATAAAATAAGTAATATAATTACAAATAAAATTAATAAATGAAATGAAAAAATAAAAAAAAACAATTAAAGTTAAGCTCAACTGATGTTTAATTTGCGAGTCTATGTAAGGTAAATATATTGAATTATAATTCTCATTCCTCATAATCAACTTTACATTCTCATGTATTTTGACATAACCCCTTGAGAATGAGTGTGACTCGAAATGCGTCAGGGATAAAATAAATTTGTGTATATGACTGAATTGAAGAAATTATTTTGCTGACCTATAATGGCTCAAAAAAGTTTATATATACTTATATAGGGGTTGTTTAGTTACTTTAAGAAAACTGTTTTGCTCATACTACGAGTGTATATAACTATGTTTTGTTCAATGCCTAGCTGTCAGCAATTGGCTGTATTTACCAGGGTTTCTAATTGCTTAAATATATGTACGGTCTCGAATCTTTGAGCCTTTAAGGACAATAATATGTAGTTGATGGGCGCAGTAGCAGTGGGTGGGCTGGATTGAATAATGAGGATACATCACCGACCCATCGAGGTACTAAACTCATCGGCCACTGTCTATGATAGTCTACAATTCCACGCTCCCTCTTCTAGGCAGTCCACTTACATGAGCCGATCCACTGTCACGTAGAGAGAATTTACACAACTTCTTTTTATACCTTTTTCTTCCTTTTAGCACAGCCACGCCTTACGTTAAAAGTTAAACCATCGTTTAAGCGATAGGTCTAAACCGATTTAAGTGTCATTATGAAAAATTAAGCAATTATGGCTATTTCGAATACATAAAATATGTCTGTAATTTACGCGATACGGTTGGTCAACCCATAAAATCTATAAAAAAAATTACTTCCTTTCATCTTCGATTATATATTCCACTACTTCCCTCAACTGAGAGATTAGGTACATTCAATTTGGAGAAGAGCGCCAAGAATTTTATCGCCTTATGCAATAAATACATACGATGTTTTTTTTTTTATCTTTTGAGTATAAGGTTGTGTTTTTGGGTATAAAATTGTTACAAAAGAAAAAAAATGTTATTTATTACCGTCCAATTTATCCTACTGCGCCGGACAGTTGATCAGTAGGCTATTATCCTTTTCAACCAGGGCGGAACTAAGGATTTTATTTAGAGATTTCATCAATAAATAAATTTCTAAAGGTCACGTGAGTGCTGAGCCAGTGAATGAAAATTATTTCCAATTAAAGTCAACTTTCTATAATTCAGTATCGCCCTTTAGAAAGATATCTATAGCCCTTTTCGATAATAATAAATTTGATTGTTTTAATGAAATTTGTCTTGTTTTGGAAACGTTTTGCATAACGTCAAGGAGAAGTCTTATTTTCCAATTATATACAGCCTTCTCATAATATTCTTGTCCATGCTAGACTTTTAGTTTATTCTGGATGAACCTCTCTCGGAACGTGAAGTGAAATCGACAATATGAACACGGTGTTGTGCAACCCAGTGCCCATGTATGACAATGAAAAGTGGACTAGCACGAGGAAAACAAGGAGAGAACTGCAGGTTTAGGTATTAGGTGAAAGAGAACCATGGAGGTGTACCAGAAATAACGCAGAGCTGATATAGTTATATGGTAGAGTAATGTAGACGGCGGGCGTCATTGAGACACGTGGAAGTAAAGGGACCTGTCAGACAAGGAAGGGTGTTGCATGTTATAGCAGGAGTGACTGAGAAATAAGGCAGGCCTGTGAAAATATGCCGATATCCTGGAGAAATACTTGTGGAGGCTAGTAAATTAATTACCTGACCTAGAACGGAGGGGAAATGTCTAGGACCTTTAAGGACTTTAATGCTTATTCAATTTATTCCAGATAATTTTTTTTTAGCATTTTCAACTCATTCCTTAATCGAGGAGGTCTTTGTAAAAAGGGCTGATAACTGAAAACCTAGTATTGAGATATTGTGAGTGCAACATTTCACTTGTATATATCGTTTAACCTGAAACTTGTGCTACTTGAACTTCCAGTAATGAAATTAAGTTCAATTTTTGGTGATTCTATGCAGAAATCTAAAAAAAAAAAATGTTAAAAATATTAAATAAACTCCTTTTAAAAATAACCTTACATACGCTCTTTTTCGGGAGATGGCTGGCAGCCATGTTTTTCATAAGCTCATTTTACATAGATCATGTTTTCATACGCCCTTCTTGTATAGACATTAAGTAAGATCTGATAATATTGAATAAGAACTAAAATTAAAAAAAACAATAACATTTACAGCTATTTGTAAAAAGTTAGTTTTTTTAATTAAATAGTACTGTATTAGAAACGTTACTGTATGGAATCATCTTTTTCTCAGTGAAATGATTATCAGAAAGTACTTTTCCCAGAATGACACGAAGGCGTTTTTCAGAAATTTGGTAAAGGCTGAGTAAAAATTTGAGACAAACATTAATAGGAGTTCCGCTACATTTTACTGAATAGTTGCACAGTATGTCTCTGTGTTTTTGTGCTGGTACACAGTGAGTGGAAGCACTATAAGGTATCCCGCAAGAAGTGTGTCTTGTTGTACTTTATCACAGCCATAAAAATGGTCAAACAAATTCTCTGGCTCATTTCCAGTAACTTTAATTCCACAGGTTTGTTTACAACAGTTCAATATCGGGATAAAGTTCTTACTATCCATCCTACATTTTGTTGAAGTATACGATTCACCCGAATATCGTTTATTCTTATTGTTTTTGCGATACTGAAAAGATTCATTTTTCCTTATTTTTTTCGAAGTTTTGAAAATACGTTTATCACTAATAACTTCTTCCAAATTGCTCATTTTTAAAAAGCACAGCAACAAACAAAACTGGCAAAAGACAGCCTCACAGTTTACACTGCACTAAATATAGAATGTTTACGAATCACAATAGCAGAAAGCAGGCTAAACACCATCTCAATTGCTAAACACGCAATTTCGTACAGATATAAAAGAGACCACAAGGAATTTAAAAATGCCATCTATGCAAAAAGGGCGTATACCGCCATACGCCCTTTTTACATAGACCTCCTCAATTGTCATAACATAATTTTGTAGAATGTGTTCTCAGTACATGAATTCACCCGTTACTAAAGAAATAACCATGCTTACCAATAAGAGGGAATATTATGTCACAGTAATCTGAGCTTATATATATAGGTGTTCGGATATATACTGACTCACTGATAATGATTAATGTTGCCTTAGATAGCATTGCCCTCATAGCATTGACACATCCCAACAGTGTCAAATATGATCGTTTGGAAGTGGATTTTTAATATATCAAGTGACTTCTGATCTTGAACAAAACCTACTTTCTAACACTTGAAAAGTAATACCATAATCATATCTATTTAAATATTGTAATTTACATCACATGTCAAATGCTTTTTAGAAATTCAATAGAGATACTTTGTTTGTGTAAAGGATAGAACACGGTGCGTGTTAATCAATTTCGCCTTTAAACACTATTATTTTCATTTTAATATAGTACCAATGTCACTACTTCAATATCATGGTGGTGAAACTATCTTATGAGGGAAAGTACAAAACTAAATATATGAAAAAATCATTACGATTTCAAACTACTTAGTACCAGGGTCACGCGCGGATTTGGAAGTGAATATTTTGTATTTCATCTTTTTTTTGTCCGTATGTAACAAGTTTGATCTAAAGTAAGTTACATATTGCCTCACCATGCCGCTGTATATGACATTGCGAATTGTGATGTTACAGGAAATACAGGGTCATTCAAAAAGAATGAACTGATTTCAAAGCTTTGCACCAGCATTGCAGCAGAACACGTTGTGATGCGATGCTGGAAATGGAACATGATAATGATGATGATGACACCATAAAATTACAACACCGGTTAAATACACGTGTCTTTATTGTAATCTTGTATTAATGCCTGTTAATAAGATATAGCTTAATGAAAACGGTTCATTCTTTTTGAAAGACCCTGTATATTTCAAATCGAAACGTCAGCCATATAGTACGTCGTATGACTTTCAGTAAACCTTTGCTTTTAGTTTGATTATACTAAGTCTATAAATTAATAACACTTATGATAAACGAAAAAAGTAATGGAAAGACAGATTCGAGCATTAAATAAATCAGAACCTGGAGCAAGTAATTCGAAGTCATTGAGTTGAGGGGATTCAAGATATTGATTAAACAAAGCTAGAGAATATAAAATATTTGAAAGTGTTTGTTGTTTCTATAATAAAAAAAAATGTATTGCACTAACGAACTTGTGTTTTAAATGAGCCTGTAGAAGTTTGTTAGTACAATAATTTCTTTGTTTTTTAATTAACCTGGGGCTCAGGTTGGCAATGTGAGTTAAAGCGTTAGCCTTAATATCACATGGTAAACCTGGAGTGGCGAGTCCCATTCCCGCCTGGGTAAATACGAATTTACTTAGTGACGTAGTCATTAGCCCTGGCTAGAAAAGGGTGGTTACCTTTAGACAACCCGTCACAGTTAGCTGTAGTAGCACAAAGTGGACTTTAATAAATAACACAAATGTGTGTGTGTGTGTGTGTGCGTATTTCCTGTAAATGTATAATCAGAGATTACGCCATCCAGTGGGCATAGGTCTAGAAGTAAAGTGATAGATTGGTATCTGGATGATCAGTGCTCAAAATTCACTAGCCAACCACTATATTATAATTAATTAAGAGTTCCTAAGTGAATACTTTTTACCGGAATTTATGAATAGTAATAAACAATTAACGTTCAACAAATGTATAAAATATGTTTAATTATTATGCCTTGGTCTTCCTCATAATTTATAGGGCAACTTCAATTGGATATCTTCGTATGTGATTAAAACCAATTTCTCCTCTTCCACGTGAAGTTCTACTTCACACGATCTTCTTCTCTGGATTCCCGCTTATTATATTAGGCTCTGAATGAGCATGTTCATGGGGAGTGGGCAGAGCTGGGATGAGACCATTTCCCACCTTTCACCTTTCACCTCCGACTAGCAGAAGAGCTGTTGTTATATCCTCACCTGCGCTCGTGCTCCTTACTGTGAACTCCTTCAACAATAGGATTTTGATCCTGAGTACTTCAGAAAGGAGCCCGCCAGACCTGATTAAAAAAATTCCGCAGCCTAGTATTATTGAAAACAATTCGACCAAATTTTGAAAGTGAAGTATACTCTAGAAGTTGTAAACGGTCATGTTACATTATTCTCAAATGTTGACATTATATAATTAAATTGCGGATAAAGAAAAACAGGATGTTACAAAAAGGTGTGTCATACGGGTTTTGTCTTACAGAGACACTAAAAAGGTTCTCCTCACCAGTTGTAAGATTGGACAATTGGATGTGAAATTTAATAAAAGATTTTATTTTGGATGTTTAATTTTATATATATATATAAAAAAAAAACTATATACTTTCAATTTAAAAAAAAACCATCACGCTGGGGCTACGTTAACTAAGCAGATTTCGCACGTGCGTCACGTATTTGAATTTATATCAAAACCTTAAAGTTCAATGAGAACAACATTTAGTATGTAGGATTTACATATACCATATATACCATAGGGCATCCTAAGTCCTTTTTTTATTCCTTACCTTATACTGCCGACATCCCATCACATTCCGAAACTTCCCTTCTCACGTATGCAGATGGTACTCCAATCTTGACTTCCAACTCAGACCCAAATAAGGCATCCGCATTTTTACGAGAACACCTAGCTCTGCTAGAACCCTGGCTGACTCAATGGAGGATCAAGGTGAACAGCAGTAAATGAAGCCATGTAACATTTACCCTCCGACGTTCCATTTGCCCTCCAAATCCTCAAAAATGACAAATTAGGTATCTAGGACTCACATTAGACAAGCGACTAACTTGGAAATCCCACATCACATTAAAAAGGCAAGAATTGAATCGACAGTACAGACTTGTACTAAGACTACTTGACAACAGATCTAAACTATCACTACACAACAAACGACATTTATACGACCGTACTCAGACCAATATGGGCACACAGACTTGAACATTGAGGTTCTACTAAACCTACAAATTCCAAATCCCCCAATCCAGAATACTCCGCAAAATTAGATTCCCCATTTTACGTATCCAATTTAACTCTCCATAACGACCTCAACATTCTTTTTGTTCATGCCCTCGCAAAATCCCGATATCAGAAATTCCACACTCTCCTTCCCGTACATCCTAATCCTTTAGTCGAATCACTTTCATCATCAAGACGATTATGAAGATTTCATATTTATTTTTCCTTATTCTGCTTGTATTTCTCCGTCAGGGAGGTGGAGTCTTAAAAATAGTGTTTAATTATTATAAGCAATAGTACTCAAGTAATGTTTCATTCTTATTAATGCCAGAATAACGATATAAATTCAATATAAGAAATATTAGCAGTACACTCTTCAAATCAAGAATGATTCAGTATACATTAAAGAGGTGATTAATGTAGCATATTTTTCATGTAGATCTTTTATCTTGGATTGTTTAGGCGTAGGGGAGTAGTCTCCCCTAGAATATTTAGGGGACAGAATCCGTCCGGCGGTAAAATGACATCTTCACGCTCACGGTGAGGCGAAACTGGTCTGCATTCAATAGCGTGAGAGCCCTCAAAGACATCTTACGTGTATGACAAATAATTAGAGGCTCACGTCATCATTTCACACCAGCATCTTGCGTCTTGTACTTCTTTTAAATTAGCAGTGTGTTTCCGTATCTTGGGCCACGTCCCAGGAAATGTCACATTCTTGGGTATTTTAAAAGGACTACAAAACAATTTTTGTTTGGAAACATCTCAAGTTGTTTTTTAAACAGTTGCAAAAGTAGTATTTGTTTTTTACTTGGCTTTCAAATAGCTCTCAACAATTATCACATATTTCAACATTTTAGTGTCAAATAAACAATGTAAGAATCAAACTTGACATAGATTAAAAAACAAAGGAGTGGCAGAATAAAACTAATATATAAATGTTACTGTAAAACCCCGGAGTGTGGTAAATCCTAAGATTTACAGCTAAATCTTAGGATTTACCAGAAGCGTTGGTAAATGTCCGATTTTATCTTTCAAGTCGGACTTTAGCCAGTAAATCTTAGGATTTCCCAAGAGGATCGGTAAAAGCTAGAATTATCTTAATCAGGATGCGTCTTTCGGACTTTTACAAACAGATTTTGGTAAATCCTAAAATTTCCCAGCGTCTGCCAGTAAATGTTAGAATAAAGGTTATTTGAAATGAAAATTTTAGAATAAGTTTTATTATTATTTGTTACTGCATGGGAGAGAATTGTGGCTCTTTGAATTGCACTTCATATTAGGTAACTTACAAAAACATTTCTTATTTGAACATTTTTTTAAGCAGTTGCATTTTTTGGAACCTTGGCCACCAACCAATGACTGTTGACGAACTGCGGTGCGAAGGCTTATCTCTTCGTTGGGCACTTCATCAGGAGACATGAAATTCTCGGTGCAAATTGTAAACTGATTCCGCGAATATAATGTATTGAATTTTCCTGAAGAAGTTCCGAGTTGGTAGAAACTATCTTCTTTTTTGACGATCACTGCAATCATGTTTTGGGGTCAATTTTAGATCGGTCAACATCCGGAATTTTGATCACGTTCTGGCCAAGGTAGGGGGGAGTATCCCTGTCCCCACTCCTCTTCACTGGACATTTACCAATGAGCCTTGGGAAATCCGCACATTTACCAAACAGCATTGGTAAAAGTAAAATCTCACATTTATTTAATGTTTTTCGGGTATTTACCAAGCCAGACGGTAAATCCGGGGATTGACCAACTGCCAAGTGGTAAAAGCTCGAATTTCATCTAGATTTCGGACTTTAACCAGTGGGTAAATCCTAGGATTTACCGGTAAGTCCTGACATTTACCACACTCCGGGGTTTTACAGTAACATATATATAGATCAAGTTCGTAATATCTGAAATCAAACTGATGGGAGGGGGGGGGGGTTAAAGGAGAGAATTTTCGAAACTTCGAAATAACTCCGTTACTATACGTCGGATCGAAAAACTGTATAGACTCAATCTTATTGCAAATTCAATTTACTATAAGTATTGTTATATACATTTATTCTCTATCTTGAATATTAACCGAGGTATTTATATTTCTTATTAAGCGTGTTTGGATAACGGACGAGATGAGATCGGTTTATTTTGGTTCTAGTCGTGAGATTCCGCCAAAAGCTAGTTCAGCCGTTTCCGTAACTGTTCTGCTATCATGAAATTTCTCTTTTGTAAAACTTCACGAGGGAAATCTGTTTAGTTTACGCAGCCCCTGCACAACGGGCTTATTAAATTTCAGATTACAATCTTAAATAGACTACTAATTCCCAATGTTTCAACCTTCATTCGTCTTTAGTCGTAATCCCGACAGAGAAAGCATTGTATAAAATCATACGCCACCATGATCATAAAGACATGGCTCATTAATGGTTAAACAAATTTCTGCAAGTTATATGTACTTCAGAGTTATTGGGTGGCCAGTGGTCAAGTTTAATCGCATTGGGGATCTGGGCAGACTAACCTTGAGCCCCGATCAAACCAAACAATAATAGAATTATTAGTGGCAATCTATTCAATGGGTAAACCCCAGTCGTTCTTCGTACTGACCTTCAAGCGCTAATATATTATGCAATAGATACTTCAGCACATCTACGCTTTAGCAAGAGAAAATAAGTCTCTATTTTTTTGCCCCAATTTCCAGTTTCTATATAAGGGGTAACCAGGCAATATAACTGCTACACTTGCTGTATCAACCTTCATCAACGAAATTCAAAATTCAATTTTCACAATAACAATAGCATGAAGTAAATATCAGAACAAAATAAAAAAATCAAATTATATACAGTGATGGAAAAAAGTATTTGCACATCATGTTTTTATAAATAAACTAGCTCAGATACCCGGCTTCGCCAGGGAATTCATTTGAGGCTGAATGGTGATGGTATTTTTTAGCAGGCTTTACATTGCACAATATTTTGACATTTACCCGTCCCAGTGTTTAGGATTGATACCCTTCTTTGCCGTGGATTTGCTAATAATAGAATTATTTGTTCGATAAGGCATCACAGTCTTCGATATTTTTATATTTCCCGTCTCTTATACATGTAAATATGGTGAATTTTTATTTCAGGCCTCCCTTTTACCCCCCTCCCGTTCGAACCTAAAAATTTTAATATAACTTATAATCATGGAAGAATTAATGCTAATTGACATACAGAGTTTTGTTAAGTTCGGTTCAGCCGTTAGTGCCCGCTAAAGTTTTAACGTATAACTCATTTATACTTAGGTATACGACAAAAGTGTATATAACAAAAGTTACTCCAAATAACAAAATAAACAACTTTTGTTATGTTTATATTTGCGGAAAAACCAATAGGAAACGAAATATCGCTATTTTTAATTTCAGGCTTCCCTTATAACCCCCACTCCTGTCCGTCCATAGAAATGTTGGTATGGCTTATTATAATGAAGGCCTCACTGCTAATACACATACCGAGTTTTATTTAGTTCGGTTGAGTCTTTTTTGGCAAATAATATTGTTGACTCCCGCTATAATTTTTAGAGTATAACGCATTTAAACTTCGGTATACGACAAAAGTGTATATAATAAAAGTTACTCTAAATAACAAAATAAACAACTTTTGTTATGTGCACATTTACCGAAAAACCAATAGAAAACGAAATATCGCTATTTTTAATTTCAGGCTTCCCTTATAACCCCCACTCCTGTTCGTCTCAGAGAAAATTAATATAGCCTAAAGTCTAAGTTGGGTTAGTAGTAATATACATACCAAGTTTCATAAAATTCGGTTCAGCCGTTTATGCGTGAAAAGGTAACAAACAAACAAACAAACATACACGAAAGAAACAAAATGCAGATATGGTGTCTATGACATGAGAAACGAAAAGTTATCGTGAAATTTCGCGAAAAAAATCAATGTACAGACAGAGGTTACAATTATATATATATATATATATATATATATATATATATATATATATATATATATATAGATGAGTTCAAGGAAACAAAAAACTTCGCTTTCCTTTGCAAAAATGAAATGTGCGTTTATTAAAAACTGGAAAAAACCTTTTGTAAAAAGATAACAACACTTCATAATGAAACAAAAAAATTAAAACAATAAAAGTGCTTGGAAAACTGTATTTGCACACTTGGTCTATTTTGACTCACAAGTTTTGTTTACTTTTGCATTAATCCTCCTGTGTCCATAGGTTTGTTTACTAATTTATCTCTATCGTTTATTACCAGTATTCTCAAGTCTTTCAAACAGTTTTCTTCAATCAATAGACAATTATCATGCCAAAGACAAGTGAGCTGAGTATCGCGACTCGCGAAAAAATTGTTTTACTGAGGAATCAGCAAAAAACATATCGCCAAATTGTCGATTTCTTAGGGTTGAATTTTTCTACGGTGAGATACGTTATAAAAAGGTACGAGGAACGTGGTTCAACTGAAAACAGTGAGCGTAAAGGGCGTCCAAAAAAGTTAACTCCCAGACTGAAGAGGAAAATAAGAAAAGAAGCTTTTAAAAATCCCGTGATAAGTTCGCGGGAGCTGGCTGCCATGTTCCAATCAACGTCTGGAGTCCAGGTTAGTAGCAGGGGAATTAGATATGCCTTGAATTCGGAAGGGCTCCATGGTAGGGTTCCGAGAAAGAAGCCATACATCAGTGAAACGAATCGCAAAAAGCGCCTTGTTTTTGCTAGGGAGTATGTACAAAAACCCTTAAGCTTTTGGGAAAATGTCGTCTTTTCTGACGAAAGCAAATTTAATTTGTTTGGTTCAGATGTTCGAAGGACGATATGGCGACATCGTAATGAAGCCCTAAAGAAGCAAAATGTTTTAACGACTGTAAAGCATGGTGGAGGGCATGTTATGGTTTGGGGGTATTTTTCCGACCAAGGCGTGGGAAATCTTGTGAGCATCGAAGGCAATTTAAATGCGGAAGGTTATGTGAACATTTTGCGCCGTAATTTGCGTGGTAGTGTCGAAAAAATGGGAATCCAGGATCAGTACTATTTCCAGCAGGACAATGATCCAAAACATACTGCGAGGAGAACTAAGGAGTGGTTAATATATAATGTTCCAAGACAGCTCCACACTCCTCCTCAGTCACCAGATATAAATATAATTGAAAATTTATGGCAAACCCTTGATGAAAATGTAAGAAAACACCATTTCACTAGTGCACATCACCTTAAACAACTTCTTGTTCAAGAATGGGAACAAATAAACCTAGATTTAATTAAAAACCTAGTAAACTCAATGCCCAGACGTCTACAAGCAATTATTGACGCAAATGGCCTATTTACAAAATATTAAAACTATTAAAATTGAGTTTTAACTTGTAAATGTGGAAGTGTGCAAATACTTTTTTCCAAGCACTTTTATTGTTTTTATTTTGTTTGATTATCAAGTGTTTTTATTTTTTTGTAAAAGGGTTTTTTCAGTTTTTAATAAATGTTCTTTTCATTTTTGCAAAGGAAAGCGAAGTTTTTTTGTTTCCTTGAACTCATTTATTAATAAACATATGATGTGCAAATACTTTTTTCCATCACTGTATATATATATATATATATATATATATATATATATATATATATATATATTTATATATATGATTAATTAATTATGCCTGACAGCATATTTAAGGTCTGACACTGCCATACGTTTTAACATTAAGGGCCATTAATCACATAACTATAATAAGTTTACTGTTGTAATTCTGGTAACTTATTTATAATATTAATAAAAAGGTATTGTATTTTTAATGGGAGGTAAATTTTAAAACTATATTTGGCTATCCATTTATAAAAAATATATAATTATTACTCTTTGAGGGGAAAATTTTTATCATTTGCTAATTTACGATATAAGGCCGATTTTATTAGAAAATAGTCATACTACAGGGTTTAAGAAGGTTAATTGAGGCCAGTATTAAAAAATTAGGTTACCGAAAATATATGGTAGAGAACCTATTTTCTTCCCTTGAGAACTATACCCGATTTATAGTCCACTAGATCATTTTATGAGTTACTTGATGTGACACACACACACACACATATATATATATATATATATATATATACACGTAAATAAATGTTTTTTCAGATTCCGACTAATTCTACTAGATGCTTTAATGGTGTAGTTTTCAGGTCTTATAATGATCAAAACCTGAAATCTGCATCTTGTAGTGTTCTGTCGTAAGCTTCTCTTTTTATAGGTTTATTACTATATCCGCCTTGCCCAACCTTAGTTAATAAGCAACTCCGTTGAGTCAGATCCAATACGGCTTGTATTCCGTTTCTCCAAAGCATAGAGTAAGCTTCTATATTCATCTCAAATTTCAATTTTTTTGTGCCCATCACATTCTTGGGCCAGTTCTAAATTCGTAGGTTGTTGTTGGCGTAGTTAAGCTTAAGTAAGGCCCCTCCTACTAAGTGCATTAATAGGTAAGAGGTAGTAGAAGTGCACATGTTTCTCCAGGCTTAAATTATCAGCCCATCCTAGAAAATTGGAATTTATGTAATTTGTATCTATCCAAGAAACATTTCTTCGAAAAATGACGATGAAAGATTCAGAATTATATGAAACATTTTGGAACGTGCCAATAACAGACCATTCCAGCATACCTGAATGAGAGGTAATAAATGTTTGTCTTTGATTTTACTAAGGAAGTGTGTAGTGGGTTTCATAACTTGTTTGTTATCTTCGAACCAACTAGAACTGTCTCTAACAAGATCATAGCAGGTATATAAATGTTTATACAAACTTAGAAAAACTAATTGGATTTTCCCAACAAATAATTTCTTCAGATATTTGGCTATGGGTTACAAAATCCAAGAGCCAATAAATTTGATTTTTCAGTTGGTATTAAAAATATAGAAATTGATGGCAACTTACTGGGGATCCATGAAAGATTTGTCGACTAAGAACATTTACTTGTACACTAAAATGATAATTCAATCGGTATTTAATAATAACACGAAATAGGAACTTATCATTATTATAATCATTATAATCAGTTTACATATAAGTGTGAGTTTTTTTTGTACCTGTCACGACTCTGATAATGAAAATCCTAAATTGAGCGCGAGACTTTTCATAAAGGGGGGCTCCGGACTGTACTTGGATTTTCAGATTTGTTAATGATTTGGAATTCAAATATAATTTAAATTCCAGCAACCCTATTGATCAATTTCCTTCTTCTTTTTTGACTCAACAATGTCCCAACAAAACTAATCTAATATCACATGTAGGCTCTGGGTCAGAATTAATAGGATAAACAGTTCTCTTCTCATAACTCTCATTGCGAAAATCTTAAACTATTCAGAAGCTTCACTATTCAGAAGCAACAGATTTGGATTTTCAGATTTTTTAATGATTCGGAATTCAAGTATAATTTAAATTCCATCAGCACTAGTGCTTGGGCAATATCCTTCTTTTTTTGTTTGCAACCAGCAAGTAACCGCTCTCGAGACCACCGCCTCCATTTCACTTGATTTGAACTTGTTACGTTAAAAAAAGCTTATTTTTTTTCCTATTCCATTATATATCAATATATAAATAGGCGTACATTGAAAGCTCCACAAATTTGAGAGATGTCTATGAGGCCTCACTTGTCACTTCCCGATCCCACGACCTTAGCCACAAGGAATTCTTGTTTGAAGCCATTTGTCTATGAAAGGTTCCTTTTTATTTATTTCTTTATTGTTTCCACTTTACACATAAATGTTTCTCTGATGTTACTCCTCTTATCTCTATGTGACTTTGTTAGCTCTTTTTAGAATTCTTTTAATAACTATTTTAATTGAATTTGCGACGTATTTAATATTTATCTCTTGTATTGATATAAAGAATTTTTAATTTTTGTTTTACATAACGGATTTATATATTTTTTTTTGTCTTCGTTGGTAGGACACTGATAATGGGTGAGTGATCTGAAAGCGCTCTGCTGCTTTCATTATATCTTTGTAGCGAACAATGCATTTTCATTGATTGACTCTTGCTTGTGATCAGCTTTTTTTACCATCTGGTGCCACAAATACTTTTCAGCATGTTGCTTGTACAACAGTTAATGAATTATTTCAGTTAAAGCTATCATTCACAGGAGTCAGAGAACTATGATATAAAACTGAAATATATTTCTAAATAACTAGGCATATCACTAATTATGCAGATTTAGTGTGAATGAACTTTTTTTTTTCAACTGCAGAAAGGCTTAAATTTGAATGATTTATAGTGGATCAAAGGGCAAGGCTTAATTAACCTCGTTATGATCCAGTCGCCGTAAAACTACTATTAAACCTTGACTCTAACCGTTTTTACTCTCTAACCTATTGAACAAAGGTCCATTTTGCCTTATATTTATAGGTTTTACATACTCCATAGTCATACAGTTGATGAAAGACAATGGAGAAAGGGAATGCCACAGGTTAATGTCGTGGAAATGTTTCTGATAATACATTTATGGGAGGAGTACCTGGTGCAATTATATGTTAATATTATTTACAGTATATTATACATTGAGAACCAGAAAAAATAATTTACAGCAAGAGTTAATCGTGAAGGGTCGATCCATAGCAGAATTAATGAAATCAAATGATGTAATATTAGTACTAATAGTTTATCTTTATATATTCCCTTTGCCGATTCTGTGATTGATGGAAGATATATTAATGGAAATAAATATTGATTTTTATGATTTTTTTTATATCGGCCTTATAGGCGAAATGTGAGGCATTGCAGTGATGGAGCTGCATATTGCTTTGAGTTGGGCCTTTGAAGACATTATTATAAAATAGGATACTTTGGTTAATCCAACACCTACGGGACAAGCTTCCTTTTTGACCAGTTCTTTTATCGTTTTTGATTTTATTTAATTAATTTAATATTATTTGGAATTGAACTGAAGAGATAGGGTCAGTGATAAGAACATAAATCAAATTTAATACGTATTTGTAAAATTTTAAACAATAGAACAAAATGTTGATATTATTATTAATTTCTATGATCTAATAGATATCCAAACCTTGTTTTAATCAGAAAAAAAATCAAGTTATAATAAACAATCAAAGCGAGCTTAATTCATGTGATTTTTCCAGTTTTTCATTGATTTGCTATGTTTAAATCTATGACGTTAGTATAATGGTTCCAAGTTCTAAAAGACTTCCCCTACGAAATTAGACCAAGTTCAATGAAAAATATCTATTTTTTCCGATTTTTTACTATTTTTAACGCTATGCATAAGAGCTAATTTCATCAATATGTACTGGATTTTATGTTATAGTCCGAAGCATTGAGGATCTGTGTATCGTTAATTTATCTCATTATAAAAGCAGGTCAGTCAGTGCTCAATTATAACATCACATGCTTTGGTTAGCACTGGAAGGCGGAAGTTATTGTGCTTATATCAATTGTGGCATATGCAATTAAATACTGTTACACCACTTGCATCCACTCTTAGCGGCAGGTGTGTTGTATGATGATAATGTCTTACGTCAGGTTAATAGGTCATATTATCTTAAAGCTATTTCAGTTCAGCTTCAACGAAAGCTCAACGGTTATTAGTATTATATTTTTTAAAGATAAGTTGATGCATTTTAAATGATATTCTAAAAAAAATAATATCACCAGAATTGATTTATTATCTATTTAAACACATTAAAACAACAATAAGAAATGCCATATGATATGATTAATTAATGATTCCTTATTTGGGATAAGTCAGAATAATTACTAGAAAATATTTAATAGTAAAAGGTGAGGAACATGAAATGTTTTATTGTCTCATACAAAAGTCATTTGTTTAAATAAAAAATAATGAATGTTGTTACAATTAGAATTAGTTTAGCCCATTGCTTGAAAAATGTATTATATATACTAGCTGAAAATCTGAATACACAGAAATTTGGGATTCAATGTGATAGCGAAAAAGATGATTTTCTCATTTATAGTTTTTATTAAAATCCAATAAATTTATAAATCGATTTAACGATTGTTAATAATTAATGATTTATTTCCCCCATGTTTAAATTCTCACTTTTGTAAGTGTGTCAAGTCTGAATATTTGTAATCTTCATACCCATAGTAGCCCATGTTTATTACTCGTCATCAATCGGGGTACGGGTGAATCCCCAATAATTATTGGAAAAAGATAATGTAAAGATGTATTGGGATGAAACGATGACAGCTGACCATACTGTGCAACATAACAAACCGTATTTTCTCATTATTGTCAAGATCAATATGTCTGCTGATATTATTGACATTGCTGTGCCCAACGATGAAAATATTATAAGGTTGAAGAGAATATAAGAAAATATCAAGAATTATATAGAGCTAATAGTAATATACGAGCTGAAGCCTGCCACTGTTACGGCTATTATTGTAAGTACAAAGGGACTCGTGCGAAAAACCACAATAATAGGCACCAAAAATTTAAATCTGTCAATAAAAATTATAAAAGAAGGACAGCAAGGGTCACTTCTTGAAACTGCTAGAATTGTGCGAAGACTTTTCCTCAAATTCCACTAATTTAAATTAACCAATTAAAAACTCCACATCAGTTCGATTTTCCCCAATGTGGATTTTACTCCAGTTTTCTGAGTATAAACCTCCCCATAATAATAATAATAGTATTATGTATATACACACACACACACACACACACACAAAATCATGTATTTTTATTTGTCATTTAGGACATAGGCTTAAATAAAGTAAAATTAATTTTTGTATTATTTCAGTTATTTCCTCAAGACTACTTGATTCATAGTTTCAGTTTTAAGCCATCTTTTCAGTGTTTTGTTTTATTTCTTGTAATAGGAATGCACAATTCCATCTTACGACGATGTTTCGTTTACGAGGTACCGGAGTCAAATTTTGTCTTTCTTTGTTTGACTCCGGAAGACTTTTTTGTACTCTTATTAAATTAAGTATACAAAATGCTTTGTTGCACTTCAATTAAAATTGTTTCATTTGAACAATATGTTAGGGCGTGTGGTTAGCCTTTGTGTTAATAATAAGAAAGCATTAGACTAAAATAAAATTAATAAAAGAGATAATTTCCTCACCTTGATTATACCAAAGTATTTACTATTTTTCTGGAAAAGATGAGGGTGAAATAATACAAGCCACTATTTGAGTTCTCCAAAGAATCAAAATATATTGAATAAATTACAGTATATACACAACAATGAACCTTCTGATAGGTTAGAACAAAATGATAATAATTTGAAACAATTGAAACCTGAAAAAGAATACTAATCTAGGAACTAGCCTTAAAACTAATGAAATAAACATTAACACTTATTAATAAATCTAATGAATGAAATTAATCATTTAAATGCACTAGTAATAGCGGGAAACCTTTGATTGTCAAAAAGAAGAAAATAAAGTCACTTTCAAAATGCTGAGCACTACCTCTCGTAACACACAACAATGCCAATAATGAGAAATGTCCTTTATCATGAGTACTCATTCGATTGTCAACGTCGATAATGCTAGCATTATAGTAAAAGAAAGAGGTACCTTTGATGAAAATATACTTTTCATGAGGCGGACTTTCCTTCCAGTGTTATCTGTGTTCCACATCAGATTCCTTCCTTTAACTGGTGCAGAATGACAGCGGAGGCCTCTATCTTCGATGCGGAGAGATCCTTTCTGTGTAAAATCGCTGTGAGAGCCGAAAAACGTTCACGTTTGCGGAGCATAAACAAAACCATGTGCCGGACACAGGACCAATATGGCTGCCCAGCCTAAAACGAGCCCTCAAGCCTGTACACCAGCGCTGCCTACGGCGACCTCCTGATGTACGGCCGGTTAGTGAAGTACAAACATTTAAAGAGACCTCGACAGCTATAGAAGGAGTTTAAATGAGAATAGTGGAAGCGACTGATTAATAAACTAAGTAAGCGGGAATACACGACTGAACACAATACCTCCGTTTCTAAGAAAATGATCATGTTATAGATCATTGTTTTATTTATTTTATATATTTGTATAATAAACAAAAAAAGTACTTCTTCCAGGGAAGCTGGGTGGTAGAGGAACGAATCAATCTGGATGTACATAGTAGTAAAGTGCGCATTCAGAGCAACAGTTCCATCTTCTGTGCCTGTTGACATACACAAAAACCAAAAAAAACATGTAATCAACATTATTTAAAATATTAAACAAATGCAAAAATCTTGGCCTAAACATGAAATAATACCTAATTAAAATACAAGTTAAAAGTAGAATAAATAAAACTAAAAGTACAAATAAATATCACAGAAAACCAGTCATCACTTAAAAGCATTCTACTTAGCAGTCAACAGATAAAAACAGATATAATTTAAAACTGAACTAATAAAATTAATTACTAAAGGTGCTAAAAATACGTAGGGGGCTCAGGTTAGGCAAGTGTGTGCCTTGGCCTTAATCTCACATGGTAAACCTTGAGTGGCGAGTTCGATTCTCGCCTGGTCAATAGGAATTTAATTAGTGACGGAATTCATTAAATAAAATCCTTAGTCCCACCCTGGCTAGAAATGGGTGCTAACCTGCAGATAACCCGTCCCAATTAGCCTTAGTTGCAAAAAGTGGATAATATAAATAAATGAATAAAAATACTTAACATATTATCTGTAAAAAAAAGAAAAACATTAAAATTTCATTTAGAAAATATAATTCATTGGTGCAATATTCACAAAACTCCTGCAGTTCCTTAGAACTAACTCCGCCGAGTGTGGTGTAGGTAGGTGAGGAGATGATGTGAATTGGATTTAGGCTTATAATTATTATCTAAATAGGGAAACAGTCAAATTGGTCCTCCTTTCACAAATGCCTTCAATGAGGTAGGCCAGTAGTGAGGTGGGGCGGTGATGGAGGAAACGGTACGGTTTAAATCTGCTTGAACCGCAATAGGTCCCTGGCCGGGGTTCCTTAGTAAAGCCATTCTCTCTGACCTGGCACACCTGTGGGTCCTTTTTTATTCCAGCAGGGTCATGGCTAGTCTAATACCCCTTGCCTTACTCCACCCTCTCACTTCATACATTCCCACCCTCTGCACCAGATTGCTATTTCAATCCGTTCCACAAAATGAACTGGGTATAAGTACAATTCTCATTTGTAGAATTTCGAGATAGCCTATCTGCGAGAATAATATATAACTATCAAAGCACAAAGTCAAAGGCCAATTCTATAGCAGAAAAGAGTTGGTTGAATTCAAATTTGCATCATTACACATTTCTTCAAGTTTTATATCTAAAATCTTAAATAAGGCGGACTTTTTTGCATTCAATCTATGAGTTATTTTGACTCAATAATATATCTTTAAAAATTGTTGGTTTTACTAGTAAATAAAAACTTCTCTTAATTACAAAAAAGATTATTAACTTTCAACTTACGTCTTGTTTGGTCGTTATACATCCTTCCGTTTTTGTAAATGTCCTAATATACATAATTTTCTCAGAGTTATCGCTGGATATTTAAACGTTTCGTGTAAAATTAGAGATAAAGCTCCTTAAAGATTGGAATGGGAGTAAAATATACACATCTCTGAGTTATTATGAGACAAATAAAAAAATGTTATACCTATAACCAATGCACTGGTATATTTAGTGCACAGGGTTTTCTCAGGTTTCTGTAGATTTACCAAATTTACCTCCAGTGGTTCTAATACACTCCTATATTTTGTATGCAGTCAAACATCAGTTTCATATTTTATTAACTTTCATTTTACGTGTTGTCTTTAGGAGATTAATTCTGGCCTACAAAATGTAATTTTAATTTAGTTCATCTTATGAATAAGGGTGGGAATAGCAGTTTAAAGGTTGATCTCAACACTAGTGATAGACTAATACTAATAGTTTAATTAATAGTTTACTAATAATTTTATTCCATGTTTTTATGTCTAGTCGAATGTTTTTCTTATAATTCCAATCGGTTGGCGGCCATGAAATAGATGTGTTTATAAAGTTTATACTGGAATGAATTCAAATTCTACTGTATTCACTTCAATTGTTCAATGACTTAAATCTTCAAAACATTTTTAAGCCCTTGAAGAGGTGGCATATTGGCCACAAAAATGTGGGGCTAGACGTAATAATCCCCATCAAGATGTAAAGGTTAGTCCATGTGGATACAACTACTGGGCTCTGATGTAAGGTACTCTTTTCATCTTAGTATACCCACTGAAATCCATTTGTTTTAAAGTGTCTCCGGAAAATGTATTTCTGTGCTTCCCTCTTTTCTCGTACGGAATAATATTTCCTTCAAATACATTAGTGATGGAATCCTTGTCAGTAAGATCCACTCTCCTTTTCACTTGCATGATTTAGAAATTTCATGTTTGATTCCTTTTTTTTAGTCCCACAAGTACTGGTGATTCTGTGTCATACCTACATTTAAATTGCTTCTAATTAATTATTTCATCTTTTCACAGGTTTACTTTGAAGGAAAGCAGCTATTGAATTGTATTCGTCCTACGATTTTCGAAAAATGTCTGCAAATCCGAATTGTCTACCCTACCTGAAGCGGTACAAAATGGGACCAATTCGAATCTATCCTGGAGATCTCATGGGCAGGTTTTTAAACAGAGTTATAACTATTTGAGCTAGATCTACTTTTTTTATATGACACCTATAATAAAGATTTAGATTTTTGTAAATGTCCTTAATTTTCTCGCCGATATCAAACTCGATATATAAACTTTTCGTGTAAAACTAGAGATCAAGTTCATTGAATATTGAAAACGGAGTAGAAGGAAATTAAGAGGAGGTGTAAAATATAGATTCTCAAATAGCCGTTATTTTGAGCCAAATAAAAATTTTATATAACGATAACCAATATCCATCAACCCATTCATAGCGTAATACATTGCTGCTATATTTTCTTCTTTAACTCGAATATGTACAGGGATAGTTGTATTTTAGCATTTTCAGACTTCAGTAAGTCCATCTCGTACTCATGCGATTTTTATTTTTTGTGACTTGTTTACACAGGACTTGTTTGTGATTTTATCTAAGCGAATTGAGATTAGTCGTATATGCAACTCATTTCAACATTTGAATTCACGCCAACCCTGTGTGACGGACAGTTTGTGTATAGTTCTTTTCTCTCGTCCATAAAGCATTAAAACCGAAGGAAAGACTGCAAAATTTTAGCACCCTTACTTATGTACTTAATATTTAAAACACTAGTTTTATTTGGGAAGGTATACACACCTAGTAAAAACAAATTTGTTACAATTTTTTTAGTGATGGTATTCCCTTTTTAAAAGAAATCCGTCCCCTTTTATTCGATTATGATGAACCTATAATTAAATCGATATTTCCATTTTTTGTTTTACATTCTACGGCATTTGAAGCATTCTATTAATTTTTATTTCTGACCATTGCGATGTCAACTAAAAATCTGACGTACAAAACTGATTTCCGGTTAATCTGTACACCTTGGGTTGATTATACCGATTTCGTTATAATCTCTTCAATGAACACATTGAACTGCCAAGGTGACAATCTTACACCATTGTTAATTATAAATTCTCTGCGTTAGTGTATATAGCGCGATTTAGCATTACTGTACTCTATTTTTTGTACATTTCCCACATTTACCTTATGTATTAGCAGATTTCCCTTAAGGGATATCAGCTATTGAGGTTGTACTCATGACGCGATTTTCGAAAAATTTCTTCAAATGTCCATCGATCCTGCCCAGGAGATGACGAAAATGAGGCCCGTTCAAAATTATATATATATTTGTCTGTTAAAGCTCTAGCGGTCGCAATTTTTGTTTGATCGTTACCAAACTCGATATTTAAACGTTTTATGCAAAAAGACAGATCAAGGGCTGAAATCGGACCAGTGGGAGAGGGGGGATTTTCGATAATTCGAAATATCTCCGTTACCATACGTCGGATCAAAAAATTGTATAGAACTAATCTTCATGCACATTAAATTTACTATAAATATTGTTCTATACATTTATTCTCTATGTTGAATATTAACCGAGATATTTGCATTTTTATTAAAAGTGGGCTGATAACAGGCCAGTGAGTTTTCCGCCAAAAGCTAGTTCGGCTGTTTCCGTAACTGTTTGGCTCTCATATGGAGATTTCTCTATTGCATAAATTCACGTGGGAAATCTGCTTAATTTACGCAGCCGCTGCGTGACGGACTTTTTTTTTAATATAATCCTACATTTTGCATGCAGTCAAACATCAGTTTTCATTTGTAGTATCCATAGGCTACACCTGGTGATTGTTCCCGCGAAACCGCCATGTTCATTCACTTTGGAAACCCTGATTCCCATGGGAAAGAACCTGAGGGAATAAGAGGGGCACAAAAATATGCATTCTTGTCCCATCGGCACCATTATCAAACCACCTGACAATAAAAGTTCCATTAATGCCAAAAAGCTCTTGAGTGTAGAATATCTTACTGGAAGCCAGAGTAATAAGAGACCCTTTCTCCGTAGCCATAGGCTAAGGCCTGTGCTAGCTGACTGTAAACGCATTAGCCAGTATGCGTATGGAGCCTAGAACAATGGTGTACTCTCCTACTCAACCCACTAGTTACTTGAAAAATGTCACTGGAAATTATTGAACACTTAATTTTGCTGAACATGATAGATGGTAGAATACTATGATAAATAATGTATCAGTAGTAAAGGCATCGCAAAAATGTCATATAATCAATACTTAATCTTATATATAGTGCCTTCTTGAAATATCGTACAACATATCCCTCTTCAATAGTAATCAATACTCACCTCTACCATTTGTCATATCCAACATAATTAAGTATTCATCTTTTTGCAGTGAGTTACATGGAACTGAGAAAGTTTTGGAGGATTTTCTTATAGGAAATGCAGCGTCTGACGAACATTATTTTCCGCCTCTTTTTACGGATTTCTATAAAACAATATTTCAATAAAATATATCATATCTCCTTATTGTAGAATTTGAACTATCGCATTATATTATTCTGCTCTAACGCATAAAAATTAACAATATAGATTAACACACGTTGATCTGAAATATTGATCATATTATATTGTATTTCTTTAATTAGTATTTAGTATTAATATATTTAAATTGTTACACCCATATTTGAGACGTCAATAGTTACATGACATTTCCATGTGGGTGTTATTACTCATTAATCAGTCATCAGTGTTACTGCGAATCTCATTTAATTTCTCAGCAATAACCTTGGGGTGGTGTGTATTTCTATTTCTGGACTGTCAACAAGGCCTGAGCAGGGGAGCCCCCATGAGTGAATCTCATCTCTCTACTTAATGGTGTAAACGTAATAGTCAAAAATATACTATCGGGGCTCCTACAAATATCCTTCCATCTTTGTTTTACCAGAATTTCATATATTCAATAGATCGATACTCCCCGTGAAAATCAGTTTTAGTCGACAACAAGAACATCCATTAGCTACTACCATTTTAGCAGATTTCCCTTATGGGAAATCAGCTATTGAGGTTGTACTCACGATGCGAGTTTCGAAATTTTTCTTGAAATGTCCATCAATCCTACCCAGGAGATGACGAAAATGAGGTCCGTTCAAAACTGTATATATATATATATATATATATATATATATATAGCTGATTTCTCTTAAGGGAAATCTGCTAATATTTGTCTGTTACCGCTCTAGCGGTCGCAATTATTGTTTAATCATTACCAAACTCGATATTTAGTCGTTTTATGTAAAAAGAAAGATCAAGTTCGTTACCGGCTGAAATCGGTGCAGGGGGAGGGGGGATTTAGAGGGGAGGATTTTCGAAAATTCGAAATATCTCCGTTACCATAGGTCGGATCAAAAAATTGTATAGAATCAATCTTATTGAAAATAAAATATACTATAAATATTGTTATATACTTTTATTCAATATCTTGAATATTAACCGAGATATTTGCATTTTTTAGTTTTCAGCCATCAGC